>JAPQRN010000007.1:8351173-8368883 GCA_037367275.1 Coranthus polyacanthus
CGTGAATGACATGTATTTCCTGCTTAAGGAGGATGTTTAGACTGGTTGCTCTGAGAGAAGTTCAGTCTCAGGCTGAGTCACCTCAAAACTCAAGACAAAACATGAATCAAAAATAGTTTCCTTTATTAAAACTATTCGTTGTACATGTGCAATATCAACAAACTACAACAACAGCGAGAAAGTAGCACTTGAAAAGGTGTCAGTGTGCGTGCTTTGTTAACAGTAAGTTAAATAAATAAAGCACCGCTGGTGGGCAATGACTGGAGAAGCATATTCACAGTGGATGAATAACAAACGGGATGTATTTGGATTTTCTGTGGAGCACAGAGGAAGCACTAATCTTGATTTTTCAATTTGGCCATTTTTCACATCATTCAAAACAAAAACTTGAATTAATTGGATCGATGCGAGCCACTGAATAGCCCTACATTAAAGCATTTTTATTCACTATACGTCCAGCCAGAAGTCATGTGCATGTGGGTGTGAAAATAATTAGAATTAGCTGCTACTTTGATGAATCCTGCTGTAAAATGTACACAAGCTGGTATAGTAACAGGCTGTGGTACAATTGTCTGCATGTCTCTGGTTATGTGGTCTCACTTGCAGGTACTTTTGGACACATCATTGTCTCAAGTAATTGCACGTACACCATGCATGTCGAGCTGTAAAGTGTATTACTGGTATATATGGACTGAAGGAAGTTTATTACTGTCTCCAGTGCAGCTCAGACTCAGCAAACCCTTACAAAGCTGCAGCTCCTGACTACCAGACTGCACATACACACAAACACACACGTTGCCTGTGCGGACATGACTTGATATTGTCAGGTAACGACATCAAATAATCACTAACTCTGTCCTCTCTTCTTTTTCCGTCAGAGATTGATGCAGTACCTAGCCTCCAGAAACACGCTCTTCAACCTCAACAACTTTCTAGATAAGGCTGCACTACAAGGTGATTTAATGCCATTTGGCTGTTTGTAAACTCAGCAGTGCCGTACATCTTACAAAATGACTTTATGTCGGACTCTGCTTGGCTCTGTTACACTATCAATAAGCCTATTTCAGGGCTCGAAAAGGAACGCCACAGTCCTGAAAGCAAAGCTAAAGACAAATGCGCTGTGTGTTTGGTTCAAGAAAGTGCCAAATGTTTCTGAAAGTTTAAAAAAATATACCAACAGATCTCAAAGGGAGGTGGAGCGAGCGCACACCGACACATCAGGGAAAGTGGATTTATGTGTTTCATGTGGAAAGGATTACTGCTTCTTAACCTGATTTGAAAATAGGTTAAGGGAAAATGGCCTCTCACTGCAGCGCCCCCTCTCTGCCCTGCAGGTTATAACATGTCAACCTTCATCAGACGCTACAGCCGCTACCTGAATGAAAAAGCCATGTCTTACAGACTAGCAGCAGTGGACTTCACCAAGATGAAGAGAGGGTAACATAATACAAAATACAAAAAAAAACCACGCATTTTCTGCATACTTAGTAAATTTACTTGTAGCCCAAAATCCAGTGTTGGAATGTAACGTGGAATTTCCTTTTATACCACTTTATACATACACTCCAAAGGGAAATATTGTAGTTTTTACTCCACTATTTAATACTTATATACAGCTAAAAAACATGACATGATACAAATCTACACAGCAGTATCTAAAAATGCTCTTACGTGTATTTGTTTTAGTGATAAAAGGTATAAAAGACTATTTTACACAATGAGTACTCTTACCCAATAGCTAACGTTATTGGTTACTTGATGCTTTTCCTGTCTCCCTTTTTATAATTTCTCCTTTGTCTGTGTATGTTCACGTGTTCTGTCAGGGCTGATGGGGTAATGCGCACTATGAACACAGAGAAGCTGATTAAGACCCTGCCCATCATTCAGAACCAGCTGGACGCACTGCTGGATTTCCAGGTAAACATCTGATTAAATACGCTGGATTATGTATCTGAAAGGCTGCAGCAATCAACGCCGTATCTCAGCAGGAGCTCACACGGCCCCTTTTCTGCTTTTGTTTTCCCTTCCAGCCGAACTCCAATGAGCTGACCAACGGAGTGATCAACACGGCTTTCATGTTGCTGTTTAAAGACTCCATACGGTTGTTTGCGGCTTACAATGAAGGGGTCATCAACATGCTGGGTAAAACCGCACAGATCCAGAACTGAGCTCTATTTAGTCTACACCGTATTAATGCGGTAATCTGCCTCTGATGTCTTGGATTCAGACAGAGTTGAGATCACAAAGCAGTGACTACACTCCACATCCTTTTTTAAGGGGAAATCAATTCTCTCTCCTACCCTCTCAAATCTAAATTAAAGACTATAAAGACCACCTTCTTTTACTCCATTAATTATTAAACCAGAGAAAAATCGGCAGCGGGGAACAGAATGTCAGACTCTCTACTGTGAAGTTTATTAAATGATTTATTGCCTAATCGACCTGATCAGGGGTGTTTTCGCTTGTGCCTGTGGTTAAACAGTAACTGAGTCTGACTGTTTCAGCTTGCAGGTGGACACGTCAATATTACATAGCACGGTGTTTCCCAAACTTTACTTCTGGGGACACGCTTTTTAAAAAAAAAAGCTATTCATTTATCTATAATCACAAGAAGAATGAATTGGACTATTTTAAAGGTCCAATGCGTGATACTTTTTTGGGCGTCAAAGGAATTACCGAAGTAATAACCAATCGCTGTTAAGATCCTGTCAAATGCTGGCTTCACTTCTCCACAGTGGCATCATATCATGTATCTTTATATTCAGTCTTCTGATTTGGACAGACAGGAGAGAGTAGACAAGCCCTGGTGGGGGTTTTTTTGTGGGTTTTTTTTTCTGATTTCCGCCTCCTGCAGCTTTAACTGCCGTTTCGACATTACCTTAGAATTTATCTTGAATAGGTAAACCAGCCATTTCAAAGAGATAAATGAAAAATCACACCTATGCACGTTACATACACTATGTGAAACAAATATAAATGCATTTAGGCAGAGTTGAAGGTTCGATAAAGGCAACCGAGGCAGTCATTAGCTTAAAGTGGAGTTAGCTAACGTCAAGAAAAACCAGCTCCCAGCACAAAACAGACTCCAACACAAACTTCACATAAGCATATGAGCGCACACAGAAATCTTGCTTTTTGAACCTTTACCAGTCTATCTCTTTGTATTAATTTCCATTTCCTTTCATACTAGTTATAAGTACAATTATAACAGAATATGAACCTTCAGAACATTCAAAAACGTGCTTCTTGTTCAAAGAAAAGACTAGTCCAGTGTGGTCTAGCAACACAGGTGGCTAGCATTCATCAAAATCAATCAAAAGTAATTGCTGATATTGACTTACTTTAGATTTACTTTGTGATTTTTTTTTTTTTTTTCTAACTGTGATTTTCCAATATCCAGAGAAATACTTTGACATGAAGAAGAACCAGTGCAAAGAAGCTTTGGAGATCTACAAGACCTTCCTCAACAGGATGACCAAACTGTCCGAGTTCCTCAAAGTTGCAGAGGTAACGTCTGTTTGTCCTGCTGGTCTCCCACAGAGGAAAAACAGAACGAAGCACCACCGAAGAGGGCGGGAATATCCGTCTGGAGTTAATCTCAATGTTTTCTCATTTGTCCCGTTTCTCAGACAGGTGTTTTTAAACGATAACCTGCAGGGGACACGACTTAACCTGTTGAGATTTACTCCAGACCTCTGTTTCCCTAGCGATCTGATCTACAGTCAGTGTTTTCTGACTTAAAACTGACTGTAGCTCAGCTTCTCCTCTTTAATACTCAGAAGTCTTTTTTTTTTCTTTTTTTTTTTTACATTTTCTCCTGTTTCTGTCCTTCTCTTGCCCTGACCTGGGGAGGGGGTTACTCCAAGACAGAGATTAATGGCTGATTCATAGCCGATCAGAGAGTCACTCATGTAGAGCTTCCAGTTGAGGGACCCCTCGCGTGCTGCCTGTTCACATGCCTGCACTGCATGCCCAAGCAAGCTCTTTTTCTATCACTATCTCTGTCTCCTCTTCCTCTTTGTTTTTAATTTCCTCCTTTCTCTTAAAAACTAACAGTTGTAGACCTCGCCAGGCTTCACAGTGAATATAAACAGTTTTATCCTCTGTAGATAGCATTACCCGTGCGTCATCTTCAAAGGCTTTCTCACTGCTTGGTTTCGTTCCCATTTGGAAGAAGGTTTGGGGTGCAGCCGCTCAATCCAAAGACAGAAAAAAAAAAACAAAAAAAAAAAAAAACAACCAAAACAGACTAACGTTGACTTTAAGGACCCATTCATTTTTCCTGTCTAACAAAATATGTGTTTGTCTGTTTGTGTGTCATCTGTGCCCCTCCCTCCTCTTTCTGTTCAAAGTCAACATTAGTTGAGTGTCTTCCTTTTGGATGTCTCTTACCTCGCAGTCATGTGACCTGTTGTCTGCCCTCTCTGGCCTGCCTGTTCGATCAGTTGGTGTGCTCTGCATTCATTTCAAACAAGATCTCACTGTATGTGTGTGTACTTTTTATGTGTGTGTGGTACATATACTGTAAATATAGGTGTTTGTATGCGTGTGCATGCGCCCTCCTCCCCTCCTCCTCTGTTGTCTTTTATTTGTTTTCCTTTCCAGCCACTGCATGAAGTAATGAATGCTTGAGTTTGATTCTTCTTTCTCCCTCCTCCTCTTCCTCCTCTTCTTCCTTCACACGCCTCTTCCCTTTTTTACTCTGTGGTCTTTTTGGGTTCTTTTGTTTATTCCTTGTTTTATTATTACATTTGGTTTATTTTTATTTTGCCTCCCTCCTCCCTCCCCTACCCCCCCTCCCTCCTTTTTTGTGACACAGCGAGTTGGGATAGATCAGGGCGACAGCCCCGATCTCACACAGGTCAGTCTACATCTCATCTCAATCAGTCAGTCAACCAGTATTTAAATCCGTCAAGTCAATCCCATAATGCTTCATTCTAGACGCTCCCGTTCCCTACTCACCCTACAGACCTGCCCACACTGCAGCTGCCCCGTCCTCCTCCTCTCTTCTTCACTCTCCTTAACTCCTCCACCTTTCCTCCCTTTTCTGTCTGAGTGTAGAATAGAGAGGGACAAATAAATGCAGCATTTAGCCTTGAAGCACTGTTTGTTGCACACAATTCTAAGCATTAACACAGGGATGTAATGTTTTTCTTATCTGACTCATTGCAGAACAAATTTAACTCTGAGGTAAGAAGCATTTATGCAGCTAGATTACAAAAGTTTTCCCTCATATTTCTATTTTAGATGTTCATGACCGGGGCTTAGTATCTGTCTGCATTTTTCCTAGCAGTCGTCCTGGCATTTTCACAGCGTAAATATCAAGGCTTGTCTCTTGATTTAAAGGCTTATCATACAAAATAAGTCAGCACAGCTTTATGAAATAGCTTTTCACCCATATAAGCAGTGTTCAAATCATTTCCTTGAAAAGATTATGTCCCTTTGCATTAGCTGTGGGGAGAGCAGCGAATGGTTTTTTTTATTAAATAGGTTTCTGCAAATATGACTTGGATAGGTGTACATAATGCCATCAGAAGTACTGCATATCATGCTAAAAGCCTGATACACGCTTTATCCTTTTCAGTGGTATATAATTGGGTGATTACAATGCGACGAGTCAAACGGAAAAGGGCTGAGTTTTTGAAATGAACGTCATGTTTGCAGTGCTTATGAAGACCTTATATGCCCCTATTCAACAACATAGTGATCCATGCCTATACTGAGCTCTAGATATGTGTCTGTTTTATTTTTAAACTTTTAGTATATTCTAGATTTCTCTGACGAAGGATATCCAGAATTCGCATTTTACTCTCTTTCCCCCGTTAAATAAGTATATGAGAAATCTTTTCTTTGCTTGTTGTGGTTGCACTGTGTTCTCTGAGGCTGAAATGTAAAGCTCTGGGTGAAAACCGTGGTGTCACATGTAGTCACAATGAACCCATCCATCCCTTTTTGTTTTCCAATAAAGAGTGCTGGCCAGCTGCTCAATGTGTATACCTGGTTTTTCACCAGATGTTTACATTTCTCTGAGTTAACTTCCATGGCTTCCAGTGGGGTGTAATTGTTGGAACGTAACTGCCTTGACTAGTTGCTGCTTAATCTCCAAAAAAAAAAAAATCAAACGACGCACAAAATCTTAAGTGGAATCCACGGGTTAACTCTTAATTTTTGGATTGTGATTTGTTATTGTTCTTGTGGATACGTGCGTTGCGCGTGCGTGTGCGTATGCGTGTGTGAGAGTGTTTGTGCACTGCTGGCCTCTGCATGGGCTCATTAGATAGTTTGGAGATGTGTTTGTTGTGTTTCTTTCTACTCCGGAGCCCTGCAGGAACGAGGCTCTGCTACGCTCTGTGCTGACCTGTCAAGACTCGCTTGCATGATCCAGGGCTGATCTGTGCATGCTGGTCAACCAAACCTGATGAAACCAAATCCAAAAAAAAACAAACAAACAAAAAAAAAAAAAAAAACATGACAAAATCAACAAGCTGTCTGTAGAGTAGATAAGTGGACATGAATCTGAGGGTGATGTCTTAATTTTTTGCTGCTGCTTTGTGTGTGTGTGTGTGTGTGTGTGTGTGTGTGTGCGTGTACGGGAGAGAGTGTGATAAAATGTGGAGAGGAGAGTGAGAGTGAGAGAAAGCAGTGTGTCCCGCTTTGTGTACCAGGCCGTGGTCCTAATCCTATGCCCCCACCTTCCCGCCCCCCCTCAACTCCCCCCGTTTCAGGCTCCCAGCTCTCTCTTGGAGGCTCTGGAGCAGCATCTGGCCTCTCTGGAGGGCAGGAAACTCAAGGAGCTCTCCACCGCCAGCAGGTATGTTCGCATCCTAAAAGACGAAGAAAAAAAAATACTACGGCTGCTGCAAGAGCACGTTCACAAATGTCGAAGTCTGTCTTAGAAGAATAGTCGGGTGCTCTTCCGCAAACAGTTTTTGCTTCCTGTAAACATGTCTCCCATTCGCCTCGGCCTTTAAAAAAAAAAAAAATCCTTTCTTTCAATGTAAATGACGGTGGATGGAATTTAAAGTGCTCGTTCTGAACAAAAACATCACAGGCGTTTATCTGAAGCTGTGGTGGCGCACTTGAGCAGTTTTGAAACGGGAGTGAAGCCACAACTACTGACGCTACTGCTAATTCTTATGAATTATTTTATGTACTGTCACTGCAGCTCAAGGCAATTAATTCACTCATTCATTGAATCTTGGAATATACCGAGGTAGAGGCATCATTTACAGTACAGCCAAGAAACAACAGGAGTAGTAAAAACAGTCAAAAGATAATTCAGCCAACAAGAAAACCTAAAGATTAATTAAGGGAAGCACAAGAATAGAAGACAATTCACCAAAACAAAACAATAAAACAACATTAAGAATATGTTGTTTTGTTGACTTTTGCACCTGCATTATATCAAATGTTTCCAACAATATTCAAATTCGGACAAATCTGTAATTTTATTTAATATATTGGCCTGTTTCATCATGTCAGTGGTGTCATTTAACAAACATTAATGTTAATATTATTTGTGGCTATTTCATTACAGTGAAATGGCATAATTTGAATATATACGTAACTAAAGTAATGTTAATAAAACTTAAATACATTACCTCAGTTGTAAGAGTGATTTCTGTCTGAGTCATATCAGATATATAATCATCGGCAATGATGGTGAAAACAACTCCCGTTACTGGACGTCTGTTTGGTTGAGAGCAAACCAAATTACACAGTGTGCGCTTGAACCAAATGGAAACAGCTAAAACAATAACAGGTCAAATATGGTGACTTTAAAATTGAAATTGCCTTAGAGGTAAAAAAAATAAATAAATAAAATAAAAATAAATAAAGCATTCTTAAGCTTCTTCGGTGTTCTGGTCTAGTTAGTAAAGTTTTATTGGAAAACTTATACTTTTCAAAATAAGGCCAAAGGTTGTAAAGCACCATAAAGTGCAACTCAATAAAGAGAGCAAAGGCAAACAATACAAAGAACCAACATAAATTCTGCAGGCTTTGCAAAAATGATATGTGTGTGTTTCACCTTAAGATCCAGCACCTTGTCCAGTGCAGTGTCCTCTCTCTCCAGCACTGGGATCTCACTCAGCCGGATGGATGACAAGGCAGAGGACAACAGACTGCAGCAACACAAGGCGAGACATCTGCAAGACATCGAACGCACATTCAAAAAATTAACACGTATATCAACAACGTATTAATGCACATTATTTAGCCTCATTAACGAGAACAGGCACAGGCGCCGCAACAGGCTTGATGATCTCATGCAACATGCAAGACACAGTCCAGTGGAACTAGATTAAACCAACGTTTCACAAAAGATTCATTCTTGTGCAGCAAATGAACTGTTTCTGCTTTATGTAGGATTACAAGCACAATAAAATAGCTTCGGCTTGCGTGAGCGGTATACAAACAAGGCTGCACCTCAAGTGTTTTTGTCCTGCACTGTTGTTGAAGTTGAATGGACTAGTGCATTAATCCTGCAATACAGTGGAAATCAAACTGTCTGTCTCTGGCTCATGGCCCACAGCCTGCAGAGAATTGTAATGAATTTACACCTCAGCCTGTCCTGGATTTTTATTCAAACAAAGAAGCATCTAGGGCATTGTGGGGGGGGGGGGGAAGGATATATTAACGGACACGCCAAACTAAGTTTGATTTGTTATTTTCAAGAGGATGTAATACCTGAACGAGTACCGGAGAGCCATTTACAAACCTTGAATGTGCCATATGATACATAGTAAGACTTCTTCTGACGATGCCCTGGTTTTCAGGAGGACGGTCCTAAGGTGATCGACAACCAGACGCCCAATGTGTCACCCAGCACCCAGTCAGTGGGCAGTGCCAACAGCAGTGGAGGAGCCACAGACCTCTTCTCCAACTCACCCATCGTACCCGTCAACAACCAGTGAGACTCAGCATCTGTTTTTTTTTTTGTTTTTTTTAGCCGACCAAGTACAAACACAGAGGGGTGTTATCATCAACATTATCACTTGAGTGTCATGACATTAATGTTTTGTATTGATTCTCAATGAATTAATAGTTTATTATTGTAAGATCCATGGCAGGCTATGGTTCATTTTGTGTTTTTTATTATTATTATTATTATTGGCCAGTTTTGCTGATAGAAACGGAGGAGGGAGATGGGGAATGTGGGAAGGAGAGGAAGGGAAGGACGTGCAGTAAACAGTCCGGTCAGTCGGGAATCGAACCGGAGACTCACTGCTCAGGGCACGCGGCACAAGCCCTAACCACTTACTTTGGCTGTCGTTTCGCCCCATTATGGTGTTATTTGGTGTTTTTGTTTACAGGAGGCTATTTCTAATGCTGTATTTCTACGTGAGCTAAAAAAAATGATCATTAGAGTGAAGAAATAACAGTTCTGATGTTATACCGAAGATGTCAAAGTATTGTACTGCAGATATTCACAGCGGTTAGCATGCTAACAAGCTAGGCCCTACGCTGGATTGTCTCATTATACGACTTTGTAACACGAGACTGAGTAGCGAGAGCCCAGTCTTCAATCTGTTCAACATGACACGAAGTAGCACTGCCGTTTAAAGTGGGTGTGAGAGACAATACATCCATGGTTGGTGCTGGATTGAATCAGCAGGAGCGACGCCGTGATCGCTAGTGAACTAATACACTAATTAGCGATTAGCATCTTACTTAACACACTACGTTTTAGTACAAAAATACCGGCTTTGGCATTTTGATATTGGACACTAACGCAGCAACTTTCTGGTAAAATGTTGCCCCCTGTCTGTACACAGTAGGAGTTAATTTTTCGATTTTCAAAATTGCAAATATAACCTTTAAACTCGAACTGCTAGACTGTTGGATGTTACACGGACTGTAATACATGCAAGCGTGGATCCCACTTTTCTGATTGAAAAAAAGCGCTTTTTTGCTCAGATTTTATGCATATGGTGGTGTGGTCTTTATACTATGACAGTTTTCCTAAAAATTTGATTTAAAAGTACAGTAAATTACAGGATCAATATATTGAATTGTAACCCCTGTTCCATGATACATACCATTTCGCCAGATTGTTGTTAATACGCAGCAAAAATACGAAGAAAATCTGCAGTGTGAAATAACGCTGATAAATGAGAAAATGACTGGCAATAAATAAACAAATATTGTATATTAGCTCTACAGATTCTATGCCTTTCTGCTTTAAAACTGCAAGAGTGCCGCTCTGTCCGAACCAAGACTAATGACTATAAAGATAGATGAGAAGTTAAGGCAAAATATCACGGTTATGGGAGCTGCCATGTTGCTTCTGCGACAAGACACCCACTGATGTGAGGCTAGCTGAGGCTTCGTACGACTGGTCAAATGGTGTGAACAGCGCAGGCGAATTGGCCAAACACTTGCAAGCTGACTGCGAATGAGTGGTTGCTGTAAATGAATAGCATTTCGGGCAGTCCTCTGCATGCATTTAACACGCATGTTCAGATCACAATGGCAATGAAAATACGTTTCAGTAGTTGTAAAAGTCTGAGGACAAGGCCACAGTGTCACCATTTTTTATTGTCTTTGTTTTCTGTAATCTACAAGCCCTTGTGTGTGTTTGTGTATCCCTTTCCCCAGTTTCAACAGTAGACCTTTTACTGGCTCTCACTATAAATAAGAATCTTTTATTGATTTTTTTTTTTTTTTTGGTCACATAAAATCACGAATGAAAAACCAGCTCTGTTGTCCTCCTCTCCATCTCCTCCCTGCAGTGTGCCAAACCTGACCAGTGAGCTGTTCACCCTGCAGCCTAACTTCACCCCCATCCAGACCACACACACTGTGCCCAACAATAACAATGCCTGGGGAGGTAGGAAGACAAACACAAACACAACCACACACAACCACACGCACAATCTACAAACATGGAGGCACAGACAGAGGCATACCAATAAAAACCCAAACACACCGCTTTCAGCTCAATATTCATTGACTGCGGAACCTAATTTCCTCATGCTCTTGACTTGTCTCCCCTTATTTCCTTTTCACGTAACCATGGTAACCTCGGATGTCAGGTGATCTGTTGAAACCAGCCCCGCCCACTCAAATTCACAGCCCTGGAGCCCCATTGCACTCTGGGAAAATGCTGCCCAACGATTTGGACTCTTCATTAGCCAACCTTGTTGGCAGTGAGTATATTTGTCTCGGTAGATTCAGCTGTCGGTTTAATTTGTCTGTCGTCCATTATCCCGTTCAGCGCTCCTTCTCTTCCCTCTCTTTAACGCTTCTTTTCAGCTGATCTTACTGTTTCATTTCCTTCTTTCAGACCTGCAGTTTGGGGGGACACCAGCCAAAAAGTGAGTGGGTTTGTGTCACATCTTAAACCTAGAAAAACTAGATAAATTCAAAGGCCTCTAGTGTCTAATCAGTCTTACTTCTCTTCACTTCTCTCTCACGATTCATAATCCTTTGTCTTTTTAGAACCAAAACCACACAACACACTGCGTAGCGTAAGTTAGGGCTGCGCGATACTGGAAAAAACGGACGTTGCAGTAATTTATTTTTCTACTATTTAAATCGCAGTATGAAAAAATACAGGAATCATTCTGTCTCTGTAGAAAATGAAGATACATTTTTTTTTTTTTTTTTAAATGTGAACCATCCTTTCTCAAAGGTTTCAATGCACCAAACAAATAGTAATCTGAAATCATTTTGAAGGAAAGTTAGAATAAATGATTACACCAGTGACTCACCATGAAGACACTGTGAACAAACGGCCTGTTTTTTTTGGTCGCCATCATCCATTTTGTAGCCGAAATAAGTCCATACAAGTGACACTTCTTCTTTCTTCTTCGCCAAATCTTCCTCTCCAGTGTTTCTTCTCCTGTTCCTCACTCATTTTCATGTTGCGAGTGTTGTGAGTTAATGTGCGACGACGATGGCGATGCTGCTTTAACACTATATTGCGCAGCCTTAGAGTAAAACGCTTGTGCCTGTGTTTCGGCGTGTAAATGCTCCTGTCTGTGTGTGAACATCAGGCCAGAGCTCCAGTGGAGTCAGCTGGTAGAGAAGAAGCCGACAGGAGGAAGCGGCTGGCAGTCGAAGACTATGTGCACCAGCACTAACTGGACTCATAGTACACATCCTATGGCACCTGCACCCATGCCCGTCCCACAGATGGTAAGTTTTGTGTTTAACTTGGTCATAAATCATGTTTTTTTTTTAATGGGTGAGAGTTGTCCATAGACACATGCAGAATCACTCTCCATAACAGAGAAATAATCATATCTCAATGTAGTGTTTTTCATTATATGATTATGCAAATTATAAAATCTTAAAGGTCCTCTTGACTATGCAGGATCAAGTCTGAAAATGTTGCCTTTGAGTCAGTAAATCACTTACTCTAGAAAAAATCTTTTGAAGCGGCGTTATAATATGAATTAATTTGCTGCTATCCATCATTTTGTCATTGAAGTCAGCTTTTCATAATGATATTAATATCCCATTTTGGAAAATTTACCTACTGGCCAAATGTTACTATCTACTATCTGCATTCAGGGCTTTTGAAGGAGCTCCAAAATATGTCTCCGTCCTTTGTGCTCCGCTCTAATTATCTCCACGTCTCTTCCGTTCAATCTGGTTTCATCTTTTAATTTTCGACTGATTGACCTCTCAACTCAAAACTGCTCATTTATTCAGACGATAGCTCTGAAAGCCGTAACACGGCATGAATAAGAAAGTGATTGGGACGTGACAAATGGGCAAAGATCAGCTTTATCTTTTCTGCCTTTTAGGAGAAAAGTCACAAGCTTGACTTTTACGGTGGTGTGCGAACGAAAAATGGCATTAAAAAAAAAACTCTCTTCTTTTGTGTCTTCTCTAAAAACCCTCCACAGAATGGGATGATCTATACTGGCTATGTAAGTATCGAAAGTTTCATATCCACTTCATCCAGAAACCTCTTTGCTTTTTTAAAAAATCTATATCCCAGGCACATTTTCTTATTTGGCTGTTTGTATTATAGTTGTCACATGAATTTTCTGTGGAAAAGGGAATTATTTTGCTTATTGTGCTGCCTTGCTGGTTGTTGTATCTCATGTGGTTACGACAGGCAGTCAAACCGTTACATCAGTTCAAATTATTCTAACGTTACACCTCTTTCTGTTACCCGCGATTGCTAGATTTAATGTTTAGGACAGTAAAAACGCTCGTCTGTGCTTTGTTGCAAAGTAAGAAAAGTTAGACGTTGAAAGCTCTAAACCTGCATTTCTAATTACCCCGAGGTTAAGGTTGAGACTATGTTCAATAAGTTGACTACAATATATTCTATTGTGACTCTTGTTTTTCCTGCACAGGCTCCAGCACCAGTGGCTTTTCCTATGACGACACCCCAAGTGCCTGTGTATGGAATGGTAAATATCAGCCTCACCCAGAAGAAAACATGCATTTCATCAGCTAGAACTGATATGTTCATGTCTGAAATTACCGCCTTCTTTCCGTTTGTGTTTCTTGCACATTTACAGGCTCTCGAATATTCTGAGTTTAAGTCGCGGCTGGTTTTTAATCTTACTTGGGACATGCCATTTACCTGTGTGGGACGAGGACAAACTTGGTCCTTGTACTCCCTCCACCTGCACTCACCTGTCCTGTCCTGTCCTCTTGTCTGTTTCCGTTTTGATTTTTTTTTTTTTTCTGAGCAGCTCCCTCCTCAGATGGGTCATCAGATGGGAGGCGTTCCCATGATGCCCCCTCAGCCTGTCATGTACAACCAGCCTGTCCTGAGACCCACCAATCCTTTCGGACCCATCCCGGGAACACAGGTAACGCACAGACACGGAAACGCACACGGTACATTAGTGCATCTACCGCATTTCTAAATGAATAATCTTTACTTGTAATAGCATTTACAAAAATATTTTTCTTCATAGTCGTACAGAAAAAAAAAGGTAAATTATAAACCGTGGCACCATTAAACAGCAACAATAGGTTTAGACTTTCTTGTAACAAAAAATACTTAAAGTTTAATTATCTAGCTGTCACGTTCGCGTCAGTGTGGCTGAAAGTGCTTTTCATTTTTGCACACATAAACAAGATGCTCTTGCCTAATAAATGCTTTCAGCCATCTCTTAGGAAATCTCATCTCTCAATAAATATACACTTTTATAGGCAATAAAGAGGATGTGAGGAGAAAAACAAGGAGGAGAAAGTAATGAAATTGAAACTCGTCTGTACAATATTGGGCTGCTTTTGTGTTTGTGTTTTGGAATGTGTAGCTTAAAGGGAAACAGTAGCTTTATTGTTGCAGCCAATCATCTGAGGTTTGTTAAAAGCAGATAAAGGATAAGAGAGAAAAACCGAGTAGAGTAATTAAGAATAAAACACTTTTTTATCTAGATAGCCCACTTACAGAGTTTAGTTGTAACATTTCAACAGCGCATTTCCACAACTGTTTCACTTTGTCACATATACTCTACAATCTGTTGAACACTTACTTTTTCACCCTTTCACGCGTGAATTATGAGGAAAAAAGTCAAACTTTTGAATCCAATTCTGTTTTCGATTATACACTAAAATACTGAACACAAGCTGTTGAAATGCTACGAATACACTATTTCATTATAAGCGACTTAAATGCATTGACCATCCTCAAATGCCGTTAAATACGAAGTGGAACAACCACAGAGAGGTCATTTAACGTCTGTATGTGTCACATGCGGTACAAGTTCTCCTTCAGAGCTATTTTTAAAGACTGATAAGCCGCGTTCAACATGTGAAGCGGGATGAATTATGCAGTCACGTAATTATCAAATTGGTCTGGATGTGTGAAAAGTGTTTCTCACAGTAAATAATCTTAGGTCTGAATACAAGGCACTCAGGAGAACAAACAATCAAGTATATTTTGACCAATTATTCAAAACATTACCTAGTAATATATTTGCTAACTGAGCACTCGTGTTCCAGTAAAGCTGTTTTTCCCTGGCACTGCGGCAGGTAATATGCTCGTCAATAGATGCCTGAACACTTGATGAGGTGTTTTGTTGAACTAAATTACTCTCCATTCTCCCTCGTCCTCTGCAGATGCACTTCATGTAGGGATGATATTGTAACCATGGCAGCAAAGCTGAGAGAGAGAGAGAGAGAGAGAGAGAGAGAGAGAGACAAGGCGAGAGGAAAGAGATGGAGAGAAAGAGTCGAAGAAAACAAATCCAGAACCAAATCGCAGTGCAGGAGGAAGAAAGAAGAGGACGGAGAGGGAGTGAAAGAAAGAGAACGAATGAAAGAAAGAGGGAGGGAGGGAGGGAGGGAGGAGAGAGGACTACAGGAGGGATAAAAGATGAAGTGCTGATGTCTGTTTTCCAGACTCTCTAATCTCCTCTCCTCTCTCCATGTGGCTACCAAACCTCTCTGTCTCTGAATCTATAATGCCGGGACACAAGAGGCTCTGCATCAATCCCACTCATCCTGTTTGATTTGCCGTTTCTGAATGAGTAAAGTGCTGTCCATTTAAATCGACGATTACGCCCTGTAATGATGCTACGAAGAGTGACAGCTCTATCAGTGCAGAAGCTTCACGGCCACTTCCTGACTTCCTCATCCTGACAATTTCCTGTATAAAAAAACAGCTCTTCTAACTTTGCCCACTACCCCTCTCCTTCCCATAACTGAATCAAACTCGGAGGACACACATCTCTTTCTCAGATTGGATCGTTTGCTGGCACTTTACTCAATGTGAACTTTGCCAAGGGTGTATGTCTGTGTAGGTGATTTTAGCATCTTGTTCAGATTGGTTCCCGGTTGTGTGTCATCCGTCACCTGATGTCAGAAGTAATTGATTTGTATTGCGTGTGCGTGCGTGCGTGCGTGTGACCCATTTTTCTACATTTCAGTGTGCTGCATCGACATTACTCTTTTGAGTCCTTTATGAGCTCTGTTTGTTCTTAATTGCCAACTAGACATCAAGAATCCCACGTGGAGCGCTAATACGCGGGCATGTTTTGTGTGGGTGCGGATGGACGTAGCTGTGTAGGGTATGTACTGTATGTGTTTCTCTTTTGGTACCTGATGTCATTACTGTGTTGCCAGGTACCGACGTGTTAATGCACTGGAACTACTGACGAAAAGCACTGAGCCAGACCCAGGCATCGCATTTGGATGTAAACAAACCTCTTACACTAACGTGCTGTACACACTGTGTATTTAGTTTTCTCCTCCTCCTCTACAGCTGTGCAATATCATGCAATCTAGTTACTGTCTTTTCCACTCATCTGTAGACTTTTTAGAAGTGGTTTCCTGCTGTAGTGTTTGTCCACATCAGGAGTCTGTACAGTTTATTTTTTTGTTTGTTTTCTAACCTTTTCTGTTTTACCCACACTGCTCTAAAAGTAGAGAAAAATGCACTGAGAGCCAGACAGAGAGGGGACTTCATATCAGTATGTAGGTGATTCTCAGTCTTTGCAATCAGAAACTCCCAAAAATATGATGTCCTCCCTGTCCTGAGCATTAGTCCTGTTCAAAATTAGCCCCCCTTTAAATGCCAGAAAAACCTGGGCGCGGGTAACCATGGGAGCCGGTGGAGAGGGATTTGTTTCTATAGTGTTAACATTTATGGACAGGGGAGATAAAGGCCAATTGGAGGAGTCAAACAAGGCCGTAGAAAAGCAACTGAGTGTAATGTTTGTCGATCACGACCCTGCCTGCAGTGACGACACGCAGATTAATTCAGACAGCCAGAGATGCGAGGCTTTAATGAGACGTTAAATGTTAATGTGGCTTTTCTGGCAAACCCAAGGTCGAGTTAGACCCACAGACAGACGGTATAAATAGCACAAACCTTCAAAGAGGGGACAATGCTCTGCTGCACAAAAACCTAAAATCATTGCTGGGATGTACAGTTGAAAGGGGCAATAATCGACTGGGGATGAAGTTGTTTTCTATTGATTGTGTCTGTTTTATGTACATGTACTGTATGTGTGTTTGTGTGCACATGCCTTCCCATAGAGATAAACAGGGTCATGTTCTTCGGTTAGAGATCGAAAGGTCTCAAAAGCGAGCTGGTAGCGTGCCCTAACTTTAGCAGTGGGTGTTTTTGTGACCGTGTCCGAGTCTGTACTACATGACATCAATTCAAGGTGGCTCTAGGATCACTCATCTGCTGAAAAATGCAAAAAGCCCCAAGTTCATTGGACACTGGAATCTCAAAGTGAATCTAAGGCAAACCTCTCCAGACAGCTGGAGCTGCACACGCTGATGATTCCTAACGAATACATGTCGATGGGAGACCTTGTAGGATTCCCTCTTGAACTGTAGCTGCTGGCTACGCAAAAAAACTCCCTGTAGGTACCTGCAGCTACAACTCTACTACCAGCAAAGAGAGTTTTTAGTGTTAGAAAGGTCACCATCGTCCAAGTAAGAGGCCAGCTGACATTTGGATATCTCCTTCGGAAATTGTCGTCGTACTCTCCTTCATTACCCCTTGTTCCAGTGGTTTGTCTTTCTTCGTCAGCTGAATGCTCTTTTCATTGTGCACTTCATGCCCACAACGCAGCTCAATCCATCCTGGGCCAACCTCTGACTGTTACTGTGTCCTCTGTATATAGGTAATGCCGTTCATGTGTTTTTAGACGTGCTCTCTCTGTAAAGTGATCAAAGCCCCATTGGATGACGTACTGTACGTGGGACAATTTATTGCTGTATCTGTGTTTGAATGGTTGTATTTTGAAGGTGTCATCATCCAGGGATGGGTGGGTGG
>JAPQRN010000007.1:8368980-8383082 GCA_037367275.1 Coranthus polyacanthus
GGGTAAACTATCACAACTGGTCTATACCAAGAGTGTCTTCATCGAGGAAGTGGACAGGACAGGGTCTGTCCTCTTCGAAACAGGAACATTTTTTTGCACCAAAGTCATCATCAAAGCGCAGCTTCTTCTAATTCAAGGTCACTACGGATGGATGATATCTGAACTCAAAAGGATTTTTTTCTTTTATTTTTAGAGACAAAGATACTGTCTTTTTTTGCATGATTAAGTGTCGTCTTTTTATTGGCTTGTGTGCCCGGTAAAAGCATGACCATTGTGTGAACTCTCACTTACCGGTGTGTTTGGGAAATGTTAATGAAATTTCTCCATGAGATTTTTTACTTACCTCTTGACATGAACGTTCATTGACATTCATAATCAACTGTTTTACAAGGTAGGGTCTGTAACTGTTTGAAGGCTGCCTCGCATGCAGAAATGCAACTTGCAAGTAACCCATCAAACTTCAAACTCAGTTACCATAACTGCATCTTTGTAAAACATCATGGATGTCAATGCCAGTTATCACCTAGCTAGCTAGACATTGCAGTCTTGTAAAATTGCTCTTTATTAAAGCATTGCTATTTTCAATATGTGTGTTTGAATGCTTGCTCCTTTTTCATACTATGCCAGCAGTATCTTGGGAGGTTGTGATTGAAGGTCAAAGTACTGTAATATATGTTTGGTCTGGTCCACATTGTGTGGTGTTTAACGTGTTTGCCAAGTCTAGTCCTGTCTGTTGTCATCAACTGGACTGTGTCGTTTCCCATCATCCTTTAATAATAGGCTGGTTTCCTGAATACGGGTTTTGATTCCCTCCAGGCTACACCTTTATTTTAATTTCTGAAACAGCCCAGGACAACAGTAAATGCGTAAAGACATGAAGGAGGGTATGGACATCACTGATATGACATCCATGTTCACGCTACATTTTTTTCAGATTGGTTAGATATCTGAGAACTTTGGCATCACATGTCTGTCAGTCATGTTTCTCAACGCTTACGTCAAAAATCATACATTATCGAGAACATGCGCTTTGCTTCTTTACCACAAAAAGAGATGGACAAAAGTCTCTAGCAGCTTCAGTCTTAATAAATCACAGGTTGTAATTCTTTCAAGAAAAAAAGAATCCAAGCCTTCATTTATGAATACCTGCCTGAAAAGGTGGGTCTGTAGAGGAACATTTGTTCCTACACTCAGTTCAGATTTGTTTGCTTTTTCAAGTTGAAAAAGTAGTCAAAAAGGCTTTCTACTAAAGGACCTAGGCAAATACTTAGTTTACTTGCATTTCACTCACTGACTGGGATGCTTTCAAGACTGGCATTTGAGTCCCAAAATCTGCAGATACTCGACTTGACCTCCATATAACTGACCTTGTATTTATTCCTCAAGTTAAATCTTTAAGTAATCTGGCTGTTGGAAACCAGACCTGCATGTCACCAGAGCAGAAACTGCATTTCTGTGTCATTATGCCAGTTAAAAGTGCATAATGTCCATGAAAACTTCACACTCCACGGTTCCCCCATTTACTTAATTACCTCAGTATACTGTCAGTATGTGTGTATACTGCATTCACTACATTCATTCAGTACATAAGAGTCCATCCGTAAACTGTCTGTTTTTGAGGGCATGAATCTCAGCAGCGTCCATGAAAAAGTCTGAGCAGGGAGTGAGGTTCCATACCTTCGATTGCTTCTCATTTCCTTTTTATGTATATCAAAGTGATAGAATTATCAACAGGTTTGCATTGTTACAAAATTATTGGTTTTTATTTGAAAAGCATAGGTTGATGTTTTTGGAAGAAAATGGAATAAAATCGTCATCTGATGCTGCCCTCTAATTTATTTGGTGACTCTTACACAAAACACTATCAGAGTCTGTCATAATAAAACAGCAATTAGCCTGTAATGATTCATGAATATCTTCAAGTATTCACACAGAAAAGTTTTGGTTCCGTTGAAATTCATTTATTGATAAACATTTCAAAGAACAAAGGACAAAATGTCATCTAAAACAAAATGATAATATTCGTGTTCATTGTCATTCATACAAGTTGAATGTGGCATCAACTATCGTTGTTTTGGGGGACGGGGGGGTGGGGGGAGTCGAACGTTGAACCAGCAACCGATCCTGAGCCAGGTTATTCAACTGAAATGGAGGGCCTACCAATGTGCTCTTAAGCAAGGCACTTAACCCCAAAGTGGCCCCAGGGGTGCATATACAAAAACTAAACAACCCTTCCTACCTACATGTCCCACATCCGGCTCTGGCTGTGATTGCGTGGTACTCGAGTGGCAGGCGGTTCCGATACAGGATGTACAAACATGCCTGCTTCAATGAATGGCTAGATTTAGACTAAAACAAGGTATGCGTGTCCTCAAAAGGTCACGCGTATGCGCTGTCATTTTGTCAGGAGCAGGAATGTATGAACAGAGGCACAGGTATGCTTGAGAAAAATGCAGGGATGTGGTCAGGAAAACACAAAAGTAGGAAAAAAAAAAAGTGAGTCTCCCATTAGAAAATGATGGGAGAAAATCCAAAAAATGTGAAATCCTGGAAAATAAAAAAAGCTTCCTGAAGACGGGTCAAGAATAGAGAATACGAGCATACCTGCATATGTTTGTGTGAGTGCATGTGTGTGTACGCATGTTTCAGGGAGGGGCAGGAGTGTGTGGTCTGAGTGTTTACCTTAGCGGGGGGACACCCCATCGTCCACAGCAGTTTCAGGCCTAACGCTGCTGTTTTCCCCATCCCACGCTACAGGTGCGTGTGGCGCACGTCCAGGGCAAGGGCTCAGTTTGGCTCCCTCCCACTCTAGCTGCAATAATCAGCAAGAGGAAGAAGGTGGCTGGAGCAGCAGCAACAACAAGGCATGCAACTAACAGTTCACATGGAGCAGGTGGAATAATGTGGAAAAGTAGAGAGGCTGTGTGTAACTTAAACCTAACAGAGCACTACCAATTCAAGTGGCGAGTAAGAATAACATGAGTAACTACTGTGTGGTACAATCACGAACAGAACTACCATACATGTGGAATTAGATGTGTATTGGTATAATTCCCACATGTAGTTGGCGTCACATGTGTAATATGCAATAAACCCAAAAACACTTAGAGTAATCAGAGTTGTGTAGGTGAGGTTTATGTGCAGAGAGCCAGTAATCCTAGCGATGGTTCAAAATGAGGTGTGTTTCCGTTGAGATCAGAATAAGGGAAAGGAAAAACCAAAGGTCATCGGTCCTTCTCACTGCTGCTCGGGAAAACCAGCGGCCCTTACAGACCTTCATATTCACCTGCAGCAAGACTGTCACCTCATATCCACTCACTCAAAAATCACAGCTGCACCCATCAGCAACACACCACGGCACTGCATTTAGAGCACACACACTTGTACCTGTTCTCAGCTCAAATGTCGGATTTTTTTCCCCCATTTTAAGCAAATGTGGGGAAACTTCACATTCTGTGCAGGAACAAAATGATGGCTGACGTTGAACTCTGAACGTACAGCTGGACTTCAAACCCTGCATTTTAGTTCTACACCAGACGCAAGATGCTACAAAGCATGAGATTTACCCTCTTCAACCACCGCCGTACCACAAGCAGTTAATATTTTTACAACTGGACTTCCTTTCTCCAACTTTTCTTTTCCCAGCTCTTTAAGAAGATACAATCGCTTAATATTAACAGTCAAAATCCTTAACATTTAACCAAATGTTGGTTGGCATTGCTTTTTAGCTTAAAATAAGGTTTATTTACACAAGTACCAATTGCACATTTTCTGGTATGAAATCTAGCTCATCTTTCCCTCAAAATCCCAGAATGAGAGCCAAAGAATGAAACGGCAGATTAGACAAACTAAAACAACCAAAAAACTTGTTTCAAAAACCAACTGGAAGTGTGGGTCTGTACAGTGCACAGGTTAATTTCGGCCAAATGAGGGTTGTTGTCACTCTTCTGGCTTCCATAAATTCAAACATCCACGTACAAAACCATTTAAAACAAACTCCTCTTTATAAGTCTGAAAAGTAGCACAAAACTGTCATGAACTGAATATCATCTCAATTTGGAGAAAGATGCAAATGCATTTAGTTTGCTTTCCCTACTGAACATTATGGAAGCAACACAAAAAGAAACATGAAAGCACATAGTTGTGTTATAGTGTACAGAGTTTTGTCATTTTTGAACTTCAGTCCATACTTGGCTAACCCTGTAGACTGCAGAGTGGCGAGGACCGCCTATCTGTGAAACTTCAAGCAGGCATGTTATGTGGGCTAAAGCACAATCTCACCAACATGCTGACGTTCAATTCCAACAATCTGTTTTCCATTACTCAAAATGTCTGGGGCAAAAAATAAATATTATTTAGCATTGATTGCTTCATTCATCAGTGGAACCACTCGAAACCACATTTAAGACAACTTGGTCAATTAAACATTCTCAATCGTTCGCAATCTGGAGAATCGTGCTTCAGCCTTCTCCTGTACACCGAACCCAACCTCATCCCAAACAATGTTTAGGCACCAGGTGTGCTCTAATCATCTGAGTAACTGTATTTGTTAATGAGTGTCAATGCTGCTGAATATTAACTGAACCTCTCATCTCCACCTCTATAGAAATGTCTGGTTATCCTGACTCCAATGCCTCCAATTTAAAGCCCATTTGAATGATAACCTCACTCCCTCTCTGATTCTCCTCTTTGCACTGTCCTTTATGGAATTACACATGCACACACACACACGCACACACGTCTGTAGTGTGGAAGGAGTGTGTGGGGGGTGGGACTATCGATAAGGGGGTTCTGGCGTGTGGTAAGGGTAATCATGGCGCTGGGGCGTGGGTTGCCCGTGTGCGGGTGTCTGCTCATACGGTGTGGATGCGGAGTAGCTTCCCGCTGCTGCGTAAGCTCCTGATGAATCATATGCTCCTGACGCTCCGTAGCCTCCAGATGTGTCATAGCTCCCCGCCGAGACATCGTAGTTTCCAGATGATGCGTCGTAGTTCCCTGATGAGGCATCGTAGCTCCCCGATGAGGGGTCATAACTTCCTGGAGTGTCGTACGTTCCTGGCGGTGGGTAGGCTGCTGATGTTGCATACGTTGGGGGTGCCGAGTATGTCCCTGGGGGTGCAGGAACTGTGGTGGAGTCCTGTGCTTGAGTGGTGGCAGGTGGAGGTGGTGGTGGTGGTGGTGGTGGAGGAGGATTCGTGTAAGCATACTGGAGGTACTGATACTGCTGCTGGTACTGTTGATACTGTTGGTATTGATGCATTTGCTGGTAGTACTCTGTGTAAGACCTGGTTCAGAAAGTAAGATGGAAATAGAAGAAAGGAGAGTAGAACGAAGCAAATTACACATCACATATAAAATGATGAACTTTCTACACATAAAAGCATTCCATTAACAAAACTATTTATATGTCTTTTAGTTCTAGTCTATGCTTAAAATATATGTGTGTACCTAGCAATAGGATCTGACCCTTCAGGAGTTGTAGTGGCGGCTGCAGCGGGGTCTTCAGGTCCTCCAGGTGGTGTGGGAAGCAGGGCGCGGCGTTTGGGCCGGATCTGAGCAAAGGAACCTGGGACAGGGTCTGGGAGAAGTGGAGCTCGATTTCCTCTAATTGGGCTGCGATCCCGTTCATTTTCAGATGAAGCTGTTGCCTTTCTCCCTGCCTGCTGCTCTGCCAGAACCTTTAATTCAAAAGAAATCAGTAATTATACATAAAGATACGGTAGCAACCCAAAATATATCTTGAGGAAGGACATTACATATCTACTAATAAACATGTCGACATACCTTCTGTCCCTCTTGAAAAAACTTGGCCCTCGCTGCCTCAAAGAGCGTTGTTGGATCTGGTCCAGTTTGAGGCTCTACTTCTTCAACTGCAGTACTAGGTCCAGAATTGTGATTGGCCAGATCTTGGTAGACCTGATCAGCTACAGACCCGTACACCTGGCTGGCAAGTGCGCCATATATCACACCATCTGCACCTTTAGAGCTTGTAATGCCCTTTAGAGCAGCGTAGGTAGGATCAAAAGATGTTGTGTTGTAAAATGAATTGTGGACACTTTGTTGAACCTACAAAGAAAGATTGGAGACAGCAACTTTTAAACATTGGGCAATATAATCAAATATAATCAACATGAGCAATAAATAACAAGAACACTTGAAGGGTCCAATTTAAAATACATCTAATAACCATTTGTGGCAGTTCACAGATAAAAGAAATATTACATTCTGGAACAACATTTTAAGAGGTTATAAACTAGATTCCCACTCATTCCCATAACTGTGAAACCTTGTTAGCGAACTGGCTGACCTGTATGGGTAGACCGGCAGCAGCGGCAGCAGCTGCGGCTAGTACGGCTGCTTGACTCTGGTGATGCTCAAGAGAGGGAGGAGGCCTGGGAAGAAGACCTTCTCTGCCACCTGCAAGGAAAAGGGAAAAAGAGATAAGAATATAGAAATGTATTTTTAGCTTACAGACAGAACACTTAAACCAGCTGGACTCCACTTGTTGTCACCTGTTGAATTAGCTGAACTGCCGCTAGTTACAATCTGGTTGATCAAAGGCTGGGCCTTCGACAGCTCTACAGCCAGCTGACGGCCCTTGAAGATGGTCCCGTTGAGTGCCTCAATAGCTGCCAGGGCATCCTCCTTCCTCTCCATATGCACAAACGCATAGCCAACATTTGAGCATAATCGTGCTGTTGAAGACACGGAAAATGGATATCAGTGTTTGTAATAATGTGTCAACATTACATTTTTATTATACAAAAATCAGTATTTTTTTTTTTACTTGTTCAACCAGACAACAGTCAATTTCTGCACATTTTGATTCGACAACATTACTTTTATACATTATACTCATGCTAATGTGACTAATTTCAGTTTATTACAGTTCAAAACTCAAACAAAATGAAATATACTCCATAGCCTTTAATAACAAAAATCTACATGTTGGGTATTTATGTTGTATAATCTGTACTGACACCCAGGTCATTTGACTAACCTTTTACTTTATCACAATCTAAAACTCTTCCAAACGTTGAGAAGAGCCCATGCAAGTCATCTGCAGAACATGTTGCACTGAGGTTTCCCACGAACACTTTGGTCGAGTTTGGTGGGCGTGCACGTGACTCCTCGACCACCAGGGGTCTGCCTCTGTACTCTTTGCCATCAAGATGCCGTATGGCCCTGTGTGAGTAGCATGATCAACAATTTAGCACAAGTGTCTTTAAAATCATGATCCATAACAGTTTAACAGCTGCACATTCTTTATTGGACTCACAAGTAAGTACATGATACTATTTTTGTGTTTGCCACTGTCCAGTTCTACCTTTTAGGAAGCATCTTGAGTTAATTTGAATTATTTTCAAAGTTAGCCAATTCTATTATGCAGGATGTATTGTATACCATTCTGAATAATGAAATAGTCTGTGAGACTGTTTGAAAGTCACATTTTCAGTAGTTTCTTAAAAATATGAACCACTTCTATGAACTCATTGAGATTGTTTTTTAGATTAAGAGTATGAACACTAAGCCTTTTCATTTCCAATAAAAAATGACTGCTGCAAGAGCAATAAGAGAATAAATGTAAAAGTGTTGCTTGGCTAGCTCTTCCATAATGTTAGAATGTGTAATTACGGAGTTTAAATTGCAGATACACTGGTCAGTTCAACTAGTGGGTAGGTTATTAAAACCAAAGACAATGGCAGCAACAACTGAAGGACAAATTCCTTTTAATGAGTTCAAAACTTCTGACTATTTGTGTTTGTAATGTGTGTTTCTGACTTCATTAAACTGAAATAAAGTCAGTACAGATAGAACTTTAACCTAAACTCACATCTGTATATAAAATCTTGTTTCATTACAAATATGTTTAATGGAACACATTGTATCGTTTAATAAGGAAAAATACCTGTCTGCCGCCCCCTCTCCCTTCAGGGTTACGAAGGCATACTGTCTGAGCAGAGAGCAGGTGTTGATCTCTCCATATGGAGCAAAGAGCTTGTTGAGCTCTTCATGAGTTGCATCTAAAGGAAGATTCCCCACAAACAACTTCACGTTCTCACCACTCATCTCTGTATTAACCAGACATCTGCAAAAAAAAAAATAAACAGGATGCAAGGGGAATTAGTTAGCTAGTTCATTCAGTTTAATTTAACAGGTGTTTATCGATTGAGAAACAATAAAAAATGTTATTTTTTGACTAAATGTAAAGTAGGAAATCATTTTGTATTCATTCAAACTCATAATTAAATGCTAGCGATAGGTTAATTGAAATGCCAGATCACGATTATAATGTAGTTAGTAACTAAATTCCGATTTAGTTTCACGTTAGCAAGAGGCTACCGGAGCTAAATAAAAGCCGCTACATTAATGAAAAGGGCCAAAATGCATTTAAGACTAATCCTAAAGATGGGCCGCGGCCTGCTAGCGTTAACATTAACGACAACTGGCTCCAGAGTAAACCCAAAAATGTTAATTTGGCAGTGAATGGGATTGCGCCAAATGGTCAGAGGTAAGCTACGTTTTACGTTTAGCGGTTAGCTAAAGCAAGTGTCACAACTGGCCATCTTGTTAAACGCCATTAACAGTGTGCTAACGTTAGGTAAAGCAGCTAACAGCTAGGTAGGCTAACGCTAGCGTAGGTTAGCTAGTTGATTTAGCAGGTGAGTTCAAAACGTTAGCCTAGCTAGATACCGATAACCGGTAGGTTACTGGTTGTTCTAAAATAGATTACCTAATCCTTAAGCATTTTTAGTAGAAATTGTGAAAAGCATTAACTACACAGTATAGCGCACGCACACACTTCTTACCCAACGCGATTCTGATCTGTATTTCAAACCTCACATCCGCTTCCGGTTTGTCGACGAGCGTTTGCAGAAGCGTGAGGTCACGAGGGCGTAGTTTCACCAGAACCTGGACCTACAGGTTTACAAAACAATGTTTACCGAAGAGCTTCTCCGGCTAAGACTAAGTTACACATACTGCAGCTGTTTAAATTTGGATGTAGCTTTAGGCTAAAGAGGTCACAGAACTATCTTGTATTAAACATTTAGCGTTAGGTGCACATTTGTTAACGTTCCTGTCAACCCCTCTGTTGCCACTAAAACACTTAAATAATGCTTCGTAACAGCGCAGGAAACCCGCAGTGCACTACCACTACTAGTAACTTTTCACAGCTACCATTAAAGGATTTTGCAAATGAAACGTGCTGTGACATATAACTATATTTCCAGGTGAGATCAGGTGGGGATGTGGGAGGAGCCAAAGAAGAACACGGAGACATCTCCAGATCTGTGGACACACGTTATGACAGGCCACAGAAGAGCAGAAGGAGACATTTACTGAAGTTGATGGAAGAATAAACAGCGCGCCACAATGAAGTGGACCCGAGGGAGGACATAAAGTGAAGGATCAGGGCGGTAGAGAGGTAGAGAATGACTTTAAAATAAGATCCACGAGATACACATGATACTAGCAAGCTGTGTGAGCAGGAAGAAAAGTGTGTGTGGAAAAGTTTGTGAAAGAGGAAATGTTTTAAGGTTTACAGGAATGTGCGCTGCGGATCCAGGCTTATGTTGACGTCTGCTGTCAAACTAAATCTTTATTTCGTATTATGTGTGACTACGTGCTGTGTTTTTGTTAAAATGCCAGCCCAATTCCAAACATATCACTGTTTGTCTCTGTATTTCTGTATCCAGCATGAAGTATCAGTATCAGTTTTCCCTATAGCTTGCTTGATTTAAGCTCTGTCTGGGCTGCTGTACTTCACCAAGTCTGGACTTGCTGTCCCAATCCAGCTAGAGTTATTACACAGGTGTGTGTCTTACCAGAGTGGTTATGAATGCGAACCACCAGGACAGATAACAACCACCTCAAGTCCACGCCGTGGGAGGGCACGATCAGTTGCAGGACAGTTATTAACCATGTCTATATATTTTTTTTTTTACTGTTTGCGTGTAGATGGCACAGCAAGAAGAACCCCTGTATGACTTCCCAGAGCCTTGCCAGCCTTCAAAGTTCTCGGGCCATCAAAGGGGACAGGGTTCTCTGAGAAGCGTCAGCATACTGGACCGCCTCCTTCTCACCGTTCCTGTCTGGCTTCAGCTATCAATCAACCCTGCCACTGCATTGCACATACTGCAGAGGGAGCCTCCTGGGGTCAGCCATGCACACACAAAACTAAATCACATGAATATTTATTAGTCTTCCCTTTCTATATCTTACCGTGTCAGACATGCTCTCGGTAATCAGTTCTGTTATCTTGCAGACATTCCTGGTACGTAAATCTCGCACATCCCAGAAGAATGTGTTGTGTGTCCGGTTGGCAGATGACAGCGTGCCGTCCTTCGTTCAGCAGTTTGGCATCCGGGAAGAACACTCCAGTAAGACGCTTACTCTCCTAAACTCACACCAGCGTTAAGATGCGATTTCAGAGTTAGAGGCCTGATCACTGTAGCCATGAAGTCTCTGAACCTGCAGATACAGTTAATGTCCCTCCATATAAACATTCCCGCACCTTTAATCTCACCCCCAGCTCTGTCTCTGGAGCCTTCAGCCATCAGCTTCCCAGACCTCCCGAGACTCATTTCCTTCTACTGTGTCAGCAGGTAAACTCTTCTCACACACCTTTTTTCCTCACTTTTTACCTTGGTTTTCATTTTTTCTGTCTATCTCTGTTGGTCCGCAGTTGCTAATGTTGGCTTTTGTATTATCTGTGTGCTTCAGAGACGTATTGCCCTTCTCTCTGGAGCTCCCAGAAGCCATTGCAAAGGCAACATCCCACAAAGAGCTCGAGTCCATCTCACATATGGGAATAGGTTTGTGAACACAGCTCTTTTTTCTTGGTTGCAGATATTGTACTCTTACCACAAAAATGCATGGGTTTCAGATGATTTATTTATACTGTGGCCACACGTAATATACAGTACTATGAAAATCTTGATAGAATTGGATATTGATAATTATCACGATCAACTCATTATAAGTTATATTTCTATAGTCAGTTCTGAATCTTACATCATTTATGAAATTGTCAGGATTACCGAAAAGATGTAATCATTTAGGAATTTTAAATGAGTAATTTACTAATTTAGTCAGTGAAAATCATTGTTTTCACCTGTGATGTTCCCGTTGTAGCTTATTGACTGCCGTAAAACAAAATATCATTACAGTAAGACACCTGTATCGTTTAACAGAATTCTGGAGTTCTCACTTAAATGTTCGTGGGCCACGTGAAGCACCTAAACCCCAGAAGGACGAGGAGAAGAAGCCAGACACTGCACCCTCCGTCCCGCCCCCCGTCCCCCCACAGATGGCTTCAGATCGGCGACCGAACCCAGACAGCCAGCTCACAACAGCATCCGAGTCTGAAACTGTCACAAAAAAATCAGGTTCTAACCCCACGCTGTTCCATGAGTTCTGTCCAATCAAGACCCGCAGCCCTCGAGAGCTGGACTGCGGCTCTGGCCTGGGTGCGCTCTGCTTCATCAATCCTCTTTTCTTGCAGTCTCTGAGCAAGCGGCGCATGTTCAAACGCAGCCTCAAGGTTCGCGTTTCCACAGAGTCGTCAACGTTACTGTCGCCTCCGCTCGCTCCCCCACCTCCACCACCCCTCATGCCCAAAACCAAGGGGAGATGTAAAGCCCGAAAACAGGGACCAGGAGCAGCTCAAAAGCCAGCTACCCTGGACGAGACCACTCATATTAATCCCACAGCTCAGGACAGCCAGCCCCAGGCACAAGACATCCACAGTGAGGCCCAAGTGCAGCCTCCGCTTGTAACTCTTCATTTTCAGTCTGAGATGCAGGAAGGACAAAGTACGGCTGGAGTCGTGGAAGAAGAGGCTACCGCTCAGATACGAACAGTTATGGAGAATTTAGCGGAGGACTCAGACTACATGCAGCCCTCACCAGTGGTCAATTCCTCCCTTTCTGCTTCACTTTCTCCTTATCTGTCCCCCTCTGTCTCTCCCAAAGCACCTCCCCTTTTACCCAAAGTGACTCCATCCCTCTCTCTTCAGGACTCTCCCGGTGCTTCACCCTCTCTCTCGCCATATCAGTCCCCGTCTCTGTCTCCTAGGGTCCCCTTTTCTCTGTCTCCACATGACTCGCCCACTGCTTCACCCTCTCTTTCGCCCTATCAGTTCCCTTCTCCTAAGGCCGCCTTCTCTCTCTCTCCTTTTACCTCTCCATCCTTCTCTCAACTGGTTGAGGAGGCCTATCACATCCCCGCTGCCCTTTCAAGACCAGATTTCCAAAGAAAAGAGTTAGAGGCTGAGGAGGAGGAGGAGGGAAAAGGTGATGAGGAAAAAGACGACGAGACAGAAGAGACACACAAAGAGAGGGAAGAGGAAGAAAATGATCTGCTTCTGCAGATTAATACTGCTTCTTTATATGATACGGACAGCTGCAGTTCTTTCAGTAGTCTTGAGGAGGGAGCAGAGATCCCACCTCAATCACAGAACAAACAAGACGACGGGACAAGCCAGTGTTTTAGACTGTAACTAAATAACTGTATTTGATATTGTTAAGCACATTTAATGTAGATGCTGAAAAATTTCTAAAGCATATTGTAGATGTTTTCACTGATTTATTATCTAATTTTAATAAAAAATAAAAATACAAAGATCTTATCAAACAAAATTTATTTGTGCAGACACCACATCTTTTCACACAGACCAGCAACAGATTTTTTTTTATACAGTCAAGTAACAAGCAATTACTTTTTACTTTCTGGCAAAAAATAATTCAACAGAGGACAAAATGTTTCTTATCATTTAACCGCAGCTAGTTACTTATCAAACTATACTTGTGAAATTACCAATCACCATAGATGGAAACTTTCAAATGAATGGCCAAGCTGTAAAGATGGTTTAACCTTATTTTTCAAAAAGGTGTGAAATGTAATCGATCATTTTTAAGCAGAGAAAACATAATCAGGATCATTTAAAAAAAACAACAACAAAAAAAAAGGCAAATTTTCGTCAATGAAAGTGAAAATTACCTTCACATTTACACCCAAAACCGTTTTGTTAGGCAGCGCTGGTCAGTGTTTGAGTGAATTTTGAAAATATGCTTCCCAAATTGTCGGATCCTTTATTATCATTTGATCTTGTTACACACAGACCTGCTGTTTGACCATCATTCAAGGTTTGACATACTGATGGAAACTTTAGTCTCATCAGAACTGTCCCCTAAATGGATTTGGATCATTGTGCAGTTTTGCGTGTTAACATTAGACATCAGTTAGCTTTCACAAGGGGAGAAAAACAATCTGCAGATTTTAGTTTATACCTTAAAAGTAAGCCTGTGGGGCAGACGTCTATCAGCACCAGCAGGGGGCATCTTTTTTGTTTAGTGCCAAAAGGTCAGCCTCCAGCTGCTCTGCGTCGTCTTGGAAGCGCTCAGTGAAGGAGCGAATTAACCCTCCTGCGCTGCCTTCATATTCCACCAGCTCCACGTTGTCCCCTGGAAACCACACACAAAATTATTACATATGCCTGAAACAATGATGCAATAAGTTTCCCATGAAAAAGCAACAGCAAAATAATTTATACTGCAACTAACCATAATCCCACACATACACTGAGCAGCTGAGCTGATAGGTGTGCAACTGAGAAAACAAATGTAACATATAGGTACATACCACTGACTCTGGTGTTTGCCTGGACAAACATCTTGCGAGCTTCTTTCCTCAACAGCACCGTCTCCCGGAGACGTAGGAAGTTGTGAGCGCCACTGTCACTGACAGTAGAGTACTTGTCATAAAGGGCCCGGCCTCCCTCCACATCTGCGGTTGCCTTGAGGACCTACAAAATGGTTTCATAGTTTTAGAAGCATGCTTGTGTGGAGGTGGGTGACGTGGGCATGGTTATTATTTTCAATTTTACATTAAAGAATTTGCACAAAAGATATGGCAGTCTGCACAATGGTGGCTCCAAGTTAAGGATTTAATACATTCTCTTATATGGTAACGGAATAACAAAAGTTTGGAGCAGGGAAAAGCCAATAGCTGAGTAATTGGCCAATACCATCCCTGTTCCTCCTCCTGAAATTAACTGTCTCACTATATTAAAAACCAGATAAATGTTGAACTAAACATCT
>JAPQRN010000007.1:8383182-8417369 GCA_037367275.1 Coranthus polyacanthus
ATACCATCCCTGTTCCTCCTCCTGAAATTAACTGTCTCACTATATTAAAAACCAGATAAATGTTGAACTAAACATCTAAGTTAAAGTAAGAAATATCTAAATAAATTAGTCTGATTCACTGAACATCAAACTCAAAGTAATTAATCAAAACATGTGAAACTGAATCAAATTAACCATACAAAAAAAAATCATCAAGGTTGAACCGATTTTTATCTTTTGAGCAATTATTCTACCTCAAAGTCAGTATTTCCATTTGAGAGGTCTAATATTAGTTATCATGGTATCAGTATTATGGCACCAAGTTCTGCAGATACCGATAATTTGCACCAATTAACCATCCAAAGTGGTAAATCTATCTCTAATGGCAACATTTCCTTTCACACAGGTCTTCATCAGGCAATCCTCCAGAGCTTTAATTTTGTTATGCGCCTGTACGCTTCAGCCTGGATGTACGCACATTTGTTTTCTATCATTTTCTCTCATATTAAAGAGATTGACCAAGTGCATATTTGTGCAACTGCAATGGCAAAAGTAAAGACATACTGTACCTGCAGTTTACGAAGGAACCTGTTGATGGCGTCCTTGCCCACAGTGGGAATCTTGCTTCGGTCCACTGTGATTCGTGCGTCAGGTTTGCCGTCTTGTCCGGCCACTTCTTTCAGGTCCACCAGGCCCTCCCCAGCCTCCAGCAGTACACGCAGGATCACAAAACGTGCCTGCATGTGGGCCTGAGACATACACACTTACATGAGACACATACTGTTTACATCTCTTGACATTGATGTAAACATTGAGGCGGACTTACTGCAAACTGTACTATTAAACTATGCAGACACATAGAACTGAGCCAGTCAGGATGTAAGAAACACATGGTTAATGGTATGTATGTTGACTTGTCTTGTAAACGTATCTCTACAGCGTAACATTAATTCTGCTGACTCGTGTTGCATTCCAGTCCAAGTAAAAGAGTCTTAGTAGGAAAGAGTACAACAGGATACCTGTCTCCAGCTCTTGCTCTCAGGTGTGTAAAACTCCAAGCCCAACAATCCAGCTCTGACCATACTGAGCCAGTTGACGTACACCACATCCATGGCCTCCTGGTCCTCATGGCCAAAAATACTGAAACACAGAAAAAGGTAAATGTAATGCACTGATCTCCTTTAACAAACAACCCCTTTCAGATTGCAAGTGATCTGACCTGCTGATAACATCTTAAAAAGGCGAAATATGTCAGATTTCCCTAAAAAAAACAAAAAAAAACAATGTATAGACTCACATAACAGGTAATCCCTCTCAATCATCACTTAAGACCCACTAGAAATCTGTGGAGACACTGCCCTTTTTTTTAATTTTCCTTTTGTTTCGCAGTGTTCGGGACATTTCTAGGTGTCAGCATTTATTCACACAGCTGATGTTTACTCCTAACCAATAACAGATCTCGGTCTGTATATATGTGAGACTGACCCACACAGACACAACTATAGAGACCTCTTTGTGCAGGACGAACCATCTGCTTCCGATGAATCCACTCAGAAACTTCCTGCAGGCCTGTGCAACGGTGTGTGTTTACTTGTGATTTAGAACATAACCACTGTGAAGTAATCAAAAAATTATGTTTTACTTCTCCTCTCTTCCTTGTTTGATCCGGGAGGATGGGCCAACTTTGAATCACATGTTTATAAACATTAACTGGAAAATCTTAAATATTATACTATTTAAAATGACACTTTAGTAGACATCCATAAACTGTAGCCTTTATTCAGTGACTGACTTGTCCTGCATCCAAGAACATTCAGAAGACTCCAGCCAAAAGAAACATTAAAGCAATTGTTTGTTGATACTGAAGCAAGCCAACTAAGTCCTCTTACAATAAACACAAAGATCTACCAAGCCACCTTTCACTAACAGCATATGTTAGTGAATGTGTAACATAGGTCACACATGAGTAACTGAGTGTCAGAGATGCAACAACAAAAAGGGTTACTGGTGCCAAGACTCAAACAGTAATGCATGTCCGTCTCTGTAACAAATTAACTAAGGAGGAAAGTGTTCTTGAAAGCAGCTATTGTCACTATTTATATAATATAGAAACAGAGTGAGTCAAAGTTACAAACAGTACATGATGTACCTGAGCACTTGCTTGTTGAGACAGAGATAGAGTCCAACACATTCTGCACGGCATTCTTCATAGGATGAAGCAATAGTGGAGAATTTACTGTCCCATGTCTCACTGCCCCGATACCAGCTGGACACCTAAAACATACCTTCAAGTTATTTTTGTACTGGTTGAACACATGTAAAAAATGTGCTAAAATCATTTTAGCACCATGTAGCAAGTTGTGCTTACACATAGATACACTTACCAGTTCACCAGTTTCTGGGTTAATCACCTTGCTTTGATCAAAGTTGAACTTGCCCTTATCATCCTGTTGGAGATAGCGCACACATATGCACACACAAAAATGTTGGCCAGTCACAAACTGAAAATTCAACATTTTCACAAGTCAAATCATAGAATAGTTAACTGCATTTCACCTGATAAACGACTAAATGGCCATTATTTCACATAAGATAAACTGCAAATATTTTCAAATCCATCATAAGCACTCACAGCTAATTGTATGTGTGTGCCCTATCCCACATTCACGACCGCCAAAGATGTCGATAAGCTCTGTGCTACTGCAGTTTTCAGACTCACCTGGACAAACAGCTTTCCACTCCCATGGCCCAACAGTTCGTGAAGTCCAACCTGCACCTCGAAGGACGGGCCTTTCCACTTCAGAAACAAATCCTACCGGAAGAAAAAAAACAAAAAAAAACACAGAACATATTCATATGCGAGTGAATAAGAGACAGAACTGGTATTGTAAGAGAAGTAAATAGTTGCATGCTTTACCTTGTCCTCCTCCTCCAGGAAGGTGAGTTTTTCTTTTTTTGTAGAATAGGCTACAGCCAGCACGTTGCCTAATGACACATTTTTAAAGCCCTCTGACTGCCTGATGTCATCATCTAAATAAAAACGAGACACACAAACATGGTTGTAAATGTAACAACATACAAACAGACAAAAAGTATAACATTATTTGACACAGTCCCTTGTTGACCCACATCCCTGTCTTAGTGTACATACAATTGGGGATGTTGATGCCAGCTGGTATTCCACTCCCAGCGAAGGTGAGAACATCCAAGGAGGTAAAGTCAGGTTTGAGGAACGTGTCCTTTTCAAACTCCCGGGGCCAAGGCAGCTCAGGGAGCAGAACTTCTGCTGAGCTCACCAGCTTGGCAAAACGCTCACTCATCGCCTTGTTCACAACCGCAACAAAACCTAAAGGTTACACCACAATCGCATATTAGAAAGCATTACCGCGAACAAACCACTAACACAATTTATGACTGTTATTAAAGAAAATTATTTAGTCCATGACTGTTTGGATTATACTGTTTTATTGTTGTTGACAACGTATTGAATAAGTACCACACTTTCAAACTCAAACCTGTTTAAAGCTGCATATATCTAGCTTGATCACTCCAAACCACACTTTAAGACTCAAATGTTTCTGCAACAGTCACCAGCCACCTTGGAATTTCAGGTTGGCATTTAGATAAACTTCAACTTGACTGTTCTTAATGACACTCACAAAATATCAGTTACCTTCAAATTCTCCTCTAGAGCCAAAAGGATCTCTGTAGCTCTCTATGAAACCAATGTAACTGAGAGAAAAAACAGAGGGGGACAGAAACGAACGAGATGGGGAGTAAAGAACAAAGAGAAAAAGATTCAGGAGATTAGTACAAAAAAAGTTGCAATCTAGTATAAGTACAAAGATCACAATTTTAACTTTGTTTAATTGTACATAATGTTGATAAAGGAGTGTGCAAGAAAGAAATATGAAGAAATAAAAAAAATATGCATAATCCAAAGATGTGAATTCATCACTTTTTAAATTGTATACTTTATTGGCTTTTTCTAATCCCAGTACCATTAAATTACATTAATCACCACTCCTCAAACTCCCCTGGCTTGGAGCAGGCTCAACAATAGTTGTACTACCACTGGTGTCAGATTAGATTAGAATGATTTGAGGACAAATGAGAATGAGATGAATGGTTTTCTCAAGTTACAAGTTCAATGTTTTGGTCTTAGGCAGGTGTTAAAACAGTGGCCTCACCTCTCAACAATTGGCCCCTTGTCCTTGATCCAGTAGCGTGAGCCCTCTTTATGGGCGTCAACCGAGCCAAAAGTGAAGCTACGTCTGTACTCTTCAATCATCTTTTTCTGATTCTCATTGGCGGCGTATGCCTGTCAGTGAGAGAAGGATTTCATGCAAGACATTTAAAGAGGAAAGACCAACTTTATTTCACTCCTGCACCAGTTGAATAGATATGGCTCTGCAGTGTTCTCATCTCACATTATTACAGTATTATTAACATCCAGTTAATTATTGGTCATCAATTCTTATTTGGATTTAGTATTATAAAATATATATGAAAAATGGAAAATTTTGGTGATTTTCTTTCCTTGAGTTATTTCAGACACTTGAAAAAGAATAATAGACTGCATGCCGCATGGTGTAACTTTCACTCTCTCACCTCTGCTTGTTGCAGGTAAAAGCAGACCTTCTCCATCACAGGAGCATAGTCGCCCCTCGTCACAGTGAAGTCTTTGTCTTCAAAGCTGAAGTCGCCGCAGCATGACTCGCACTCTCCCTCCACTGCACAGTCTGTGAAAGAGCAGTGTACATTTTTTATTTAATAATAACAGGGTTTTCCAACTGTTTCCTACACATTTGAGTTTGTATTAGATGTGATACCTGTTAAAATAATTCATGTATGCCACATTTCTTAAAGTTTAAGAGGTGAAACAGGGTAAATATATTCATGATCACACTGACCTTTCTGCACAGCTGAAGCCAAGCGCACTTCATAGCAGGTCTTCCCTCCGCTGTCTTTCTTAAACAGGCGAGTGTTGTATGCAGACAATTTCTAAAGATAAACCACAACAACGCATCTTTGAATAAGATATATGGAGGAGACTATATGAACTATATGGAGGACTGAGAAGGGACACAGAAAAGAGAAAAGCAGTGAATAGAGGCAGGTGGAAAAAAAAGTGCAGATTATTATAACAGACAGGGGCAAGAATAACTGAAAACTGCACAAATGAAATCAGGTGTGAAACCCGCTTACTTTGGAGTCAAGGAACTTCTGAGCCACCTCAGCATCCTCCAAACAGCAGTTTCCTGAGAAGTAGGTGGTTATGCCCTGGACATAAGACGAACCAAAATACATAATGAGCCATGAATATTCTGACAGTGGGGTCACAGTTGAGAGTTGCTTAAAAGTAAGGAAATTACAAATCAAATGTGATGAAGTACAGTAAGGCTAATTGAAAACATTTCTAATTGAAGTTACAGAATACGTATATATTTATATTATGATATACAATGTCACTGTGATAGCATTACATATAGTGTGATGGATGATTACTTCTAGCAAACCTTACATTCTACTATGTTTAACTTTCAACTCAAGCAATCTTGAACACTTCACTGAATGTAACAAGCTCCCACCTTGTCACCCAGTCCCAGCTGTTTCTGTCTGTCTTCCAGGGAGTATAGGAGACATGAGCAGCTGTTCCACAGAGCCTCCATCTCAGCTGGCTGCTCCTGAAATGCCTGGCTGGCCCACACCAGAGCTTTGAGCTTGTCCTGGATACAGCAAACCACGGAGAAATACAGCTTAAAATGTTTCAAAACAGCAGTAAAGAAGCATTTCAGAACATAAACCTCAAAATAGCTCTTTTTCAGACATGGGATACATTACACTGCATTGAAAGTAAAACAGAAATGTTACTAGATCCGACCTAGTAAGATTGCTGTTGTGACTTTTACAGAGAAGTGAACAGAGTACTGAAAGAGACTTAATTTGACTGTTAACCATACAATCAGGGTTGCCATGTCTTCTTACCTTAGGTAGATTTGGGATAAACTTGGTGTCTCCAAAAGACTTGTAGTTTCCCATGTTGGCATATAGACCTGCTGCATATACCAAGAAGGCCTAGATATCACACAAACACACACAATATAAATGTTTACTGGTGTACTGCACACTGCACAGCTGAATACATTTATGCTGGAACGTGGACTTAAGAGAACGTCAAGTCAAGTCAAGCAATCAAAAAGAGACAGAAAGTGCAGTACTCACCTGGTACTCTTCAGAGCTGAGTCCAGCTGCTGTGGCAACCTTTTCCAGCTCTGCAGGTGTTTGCTTCCTGAATATTTTCTGTAGCAAGACGAAAATGTCCACAGACTCTGGTGACGTCTGCAGCAGCACGGCTAGACCGCCATACCTAAAACAACAATTGTTTTTTTTCTGGTCATCAGTCTACAGAATTTTCAGGACTTCTTTTTATTCCAAAACAATTTTGAACGTTTCTCATATATTTGTGATTTAATTTACACTACATCCTCCTGTCCCACTATATCATGAGACAACATACCAAGCTGCACGTGACAGGTAGTGGGCGTACATCTTCTCCTGAGGTGAAAGCAAACGGAAGGCCTCCCCACAGTCAAGCGCAGAGATACCAATGTCATTTGGGAGGTAGTACTGGGAGTCCACCATCTTTAGTCTGAAGTTTGACACTAGCGATGAAGAACTGAATAAAAAAGGGAAGTAAGGAAAGAGATGGGAATTAGTTGAAGTAGAAGACAACAAGTAAGGTACAGTAAATGAGAAATGGAAAAGAAATGGAGCAGCGAAAGACAACAGCTTTGACATTTTGTACCTCTACCTTTCGACAGAACCTGCACAATTGTCTTAGCGGTGCGGCAGTAGAAAGAACAATTTGTCTAAATTTTGAGTATTTTATAACCATTTCATAACCATCTCCGGATGTTTTAGACCATTTGGGAGAATTACCCATATGAATTAGCAGGACTTCTGTATTGCAATAGTGCATTTTTATCATCATTATTGCATCAGCGTGATGAAGTTAAAGTTGAAGGAATTACTAAACTGGCCAGAAAGAGATTTATCTATTAACAGATTCCAGACTTTACTATTATATCACAATAATGTATATAGCTAATGTATTTCGTTAGATGACAGGCAGTTTTGCTATTCGTAATTTTTAAGTGTGATTAGTGAGTGTAGGATGTAACTACAGGAAGGTTTTCTCGTTATTGCTGCTCAGTGATACTATTGTAACTGATATATTGATCCATTAATTTGGGACTTTTTTTTAAACTAATTTAATTTTCTCAAGACTGTCAGGTTTTAAAGAATAAGTTTTACAACGTTAGGATGAGTAAAATGCTATAGTTGAGCAATGGGCGTATACGACTACAGAGGTAACCTAAAAGGTAAAAAAGTTAAAAGTTAACTGTTTTCTCTTTCACTTTTAAACCTACCATAGCTAGTAAACCGATAGCTACTTGTTATATGCCCTTTAAAATTAGCACGGTCGATCCCTAAAACATTAGGACACTCAAACTGCATGCTGGGTAAATACAGATTGCACATTTTCTGTCAGTCTCTGGGCTACTAACTCGTTAGCTAACTAACTTGTTAACGTTAGCTTATAGTTAGCTAGCTAAAGCTAAACCGCTGCTGAGTGGTGAGAGCACTTAAACGCACCACTACAACGTACGTAGGCAAAACACTACCTACCACGAAATATGCAACCCATTTCTGGGTGTGATTAGCGGCAATTATTTTCATTTTTAGAGATATCAAGATGAATATTAACTATACAGCCTTTTACCTTACTTTATTCTACACCTTCGACCAACGTCAATTTGCAGTCTCACGCTGTCCACTTCCTGTATTCATTCAAAGGTTGACCCGCCTTTTAACCAATCACTGAGCGCATAATGCAAGCGACACAAACACTAACCAATCATAAAGTAGCAATGCCGGGCTTTTCCACACACTTTACCTGCACATGTATATATACTCATGGAAATTTGAGAAATATCTACAATTTTTAAAACCCCTGCTTCTGAAAATGTTGCATAAATGTTGTAGACTGTAAAAGTACCGACAAATTACATATACAGATCTTAAAATGAATATGATCAATTACCAATATCTCTTACGAAACCTTGCATCAGACGAGGTGGCCGAGTGGTTAAGGCGATGGACTGCTAATCCATTGTGCTCTGCACGCGTGGGTTCGAATCCCATCCTCGTCGGGAAAAACCTTTTCCACATCTGAAGACATCTCGGTATCAAAGGACCTCTACGGCAAACGCTGTTCATTTGCAATGGTCAGTGCACAGAAGATAAAAAGCGAGACAGCGACACTGACAACAAACTCACTGCCAACAGATGGCAGTCTGTCTTCCTGTAGCTGCACCCAGTCTCCTCCTACTCTCCCACCTCCCCCACCCCATCCCAACTGGACTAACCATATCTAACTAAATGTATGCTATGTTTATTAGGCATTTAGTGGACACATACAAGAGAATACATTTTTTGATGTTTATGTTGTAGGTTATGCCCCAAACACCTGAATAGTCTATCCAGCTTCCCCTAGTGAATTTATGTTGAGAGTAACTGAGGTCAACTCTACCCATTTCTTAAATTAGCAAACTACTTACCAAATCACTTACTTTTGTCTAATAAGCTAGTAGGAGTAGCACTCTTCTCAGAATGTAGCTATTATTCAGAAAACTATGCATTTATCTCATCATCTCTGTCTTTTTCCCCTTTCATCCGACCCCCCCCAAAAACCACAATTAGGTAAATCTAACTAGGAGGGGTCCGCTACTATGACAATTACTGACTGATGTGACTGACGTTAAAGAAAACACATGCCCTGTGGGACTTTTATATTTTAATTTCAATGATTTTTAAAATGCAAATAGTACTTTATGGTCATTTTGTAAAATATTTTCAGCATTCAGGCATCTGTAAAATGTGCTAAAGTGAGTATCAAAATGATCAAAACCAGAACTGACTGGTTAAAGTACAAAATTTGAGAATATCAGTCCACATGGGCTGAGGGTTGCACTTAACGTACTCATTTATTCTACATGAAAGTCACAATTTGGGCGCACCAAATGATAGGTTAAAAGTCTTTCAAATGCTCTGGCACTCACACGCCCCAACCATATAGTCTTTCCACCATCACACGCTAATAATTTGCAGAAACCTTTAATAATCTTACAAACCACACAGTAGTTTTTTTTTCAGTTTGTTGATTTTATTGAAATCTAAAAACATGAGGAGTGAGTGAATTATTTACAAAAGGTGTGGAACAGAAAGTACAAAGTTGTTTGCAATGAGTGGTTGTTACTTTATCCAAATGGTAGATTTAGGGACTAGTCTTGCATGACAAGATGCATATTAACAGACATCTGGACGTTCAACACATCTCTGTGTGTGCACCTGTGTTTGTTTATTTAAGGGTTCATGCTCGGGTTTTGCCGTCCCTCCTGTCAGGGGGCGTTGTAGGGAGTATCCAGCGATAGCAGTCTGAGAAGCTCAGGCTTTTGTCAACAGCACAGCTGGTGCAGTAAACGATCCCCAGGGCCAGCATCACCACAAGGAACACACACAGAGGCACCAGCAGGGCCACCAGCAGCCAGCTCTTGTCCTGTTTTCTTTTAGATCCACTTTCTGCATCTGCTGGGCCACTGACAGTCTCTGTAGCATCCATCTTAGTCCCCATCCCTTCCCCAGTCCCAGTGGTTGACCCAGATCCTTTTGCAGTTTCAACTCCCACCCCACCACTAGTTTCCCCAACACCTGGTTTAGCTTCAGCCTCGTTACCAATTTCATTGCCTGTACTGTATTTTTGTGTTGGGGTCGGGGCTGTATGATATTGTCTAGGTGCCAGGGCGTCCCATTGGTTCAGGTAATTATCTGACCCATGATCCATATCAGGAGCTTGTGTCAGCCACTCAGCATCAAAGTTAACGTCAGCTTCAAAGTTTGTATCAGGCGTGAAAGAGGTGGACCAGGGGATATCGTGGTCAGGGTCAAAGTCAGATATATGGGCAGAGTCACTGGGGTCAGGGGTCAAAGTGGAATATTCTTCATCATCAGGTGAAGGCTGACAGGTAAGACCATCTGACTGCAGGTCATAGCCGTGGTCACAGTAACACTGGTAGCCTCCCATGTAGTTAAGGCACTGCTGCTGACAGGGCGACTCGCCTATGCACTCATCGACATCCACGCACTCTCCGTCAGCTCCTAACTCATAACCAGGGTTACACTGGCACTTGAAAGACCCTATTGTGTTTTCACAGGTGCCCTCGCAGCTGCCCTCGTCGAGGCACTCATCCACATCCACGCATTCGCCCTCGTCATCCTGCTGGTACCCGGAGTGGCAGGTGCAGTGGAAGGTGCCTGGGATGTTGACACAAAGTTGCTGACACGGTTGCTGTTGGCATTCATCTACATCAGAACACCTGCGCCCATCTGGACCCATTTGGTATCCTGGAGGGCATGTGCAACGGATGCCGCGTAGGGTCTCCACACAGTCATACTCACAGCCCATATCTACGCAAACCTCTTTCATGTGAGGCTGGTCTGTCGGGCCGGCTGAGTCAGAGGACAGTTCGGGGGGATCAGTTTGGCTCAAGGGGTCAGGCTTACAGCTGTACCCGTCCTCATCAAGGATAAAGCCCTCAGAGCAGTAGCAGTAGTAGTCCGTGTCTGTACTCTGACAGTAATGCTCACACTGATTGTCTTCGCACCAGTCCTGGTTTTGTGGAGCTGTGCTGGATGAGCAGAGGGGTCCATCTCTGGACCAGCCTACGGTCTGATCGTCTCTCTCCATGCACAGTACAGTCTCTTCAGCAGGAGCCTCTGGGTCCGAGCTGTCCGGTGGGCATGGCATGGCAGCTACAGACCCATATGGTATGTGCGTCAACAGGGTGCTGACAAGGTGAAATGGGGTGGTGTAGACAGCTGGACCGCTGCCTTCATCATCTAGTGGTTTACACATTCCTCTGAAGTTATACTGGCAAATGTATCCATCCAACGCCAGGCCGCATGAGCCATCCACCCAACGGAAATTATCATTGCTCTCATGTCCGCTGTCAGACATGTGGACAGTCATGGCCACACAGCGAGGGGCTGCACAAGTCCCATGGGTTTCTTCACGGAGCCAGTTGGTGTACTGGCCATCCTGGTCTCCTGTTGGAAAACAAAAACAAAGAAAACATCAGTTAAAAAAGTGTTTTACACTTTATTTAAGTTTGATGCTTTTTCAGGTATAAATAAATGTGGTGTCAATCCAGTCTTTGTTGGTGCATGCAGTTTGCATTGCTGTTTGCCACAGTGTATTTTTTCAACACTAGGGGTTGCCAAAGTTAGAAACCCAACAAACCAAGGAGGAGTGACATTAATCTCCAATCACACCTCTGAGATTTGCATTTTTGATGGAATTTACTTCCATGAAAGCAGCTCTGAGATATATGTGAGGCTCATGGTGTAGAAGACCAAAACTAACTATTTAATAAATGAAAAAAAAACAAGCAAGATGGCCACGTAATATATTTTACATGTATTTGTTAATTAAAGAAGGGAGAGACCTTGAATAATAAAAATCCAGTCAATCTGGATTTTTAATGGGCTAGGTTTGTGTAATGACTAAATCAGATTTAGGGGTTGCACTTAGGTCAAAAAGGGTTGAACTTCCCCTGTCGCGCCAGCTCTGTCTCTGTGAAACAAAAGTAGTTAATGTAATAACCATCCTGCCTGTGCAGAGCTCTGCAGGCTGGGACCAAATCTGAAGGAGAAGGTCATGGTTTAAAGCAGCACAGTGCTTTACTTAACAGACAGTGATGTATGGGGCCTCCTGTAGGCCTACAGGTGTGGGTTTATATGTTACATTTATTGGAGACTTTCTTTGTTGAATTGGTGCATAAGCTCTTCATATAAGCGATGCGGCCTATGTCAGTGAAAATAGGGGGGACCAAAGTTTTGACCCAATGTTATATTTTCCACATTAGAATTTCACTCTTCCTCCTGGTGCACAGATGTTGAAATACTGACCGGATTAAATGCTTAATTGTAGGGGAAAATCATACTATTTTAATGTAGGCCTAGTCTAAAATGAGAGTAATTAAAATGCTTGTTGTGAAAATTAGCTCATGGTTGACTTGATATTGCCTATTAAAAGGCCAATAGCTACAGTTAATAGACAAAAAGAAAGGTGTGACTTTGCCTGTGACCCAGACGAATCCCCGTAGAGGTCTGGTGGTTGAGCACTGGCGAGGTGGTCTGTGCAGCCCAATCCAGAGCCGGACCCGTGACCTCCCCTGTGGCTCAATGTCCGACAGGAGCTCATGGACCACACCCGCTTCCTCGTAGTTATGCATGGTTGCCAAGGTCCCACCTCGCTCCCGGCAGCTCCTCCCAGCCTCCCTGAAGGTCCTCTTCTGGAGGAAGACGGAGTAGCATCCCTCCTGGTGGCAGACTGCATCCCTCTCCGCTAGCTGAGCCCTGCCTGCTGACTGCTCCTCCTCCGTCTCCCTCAGCCTCTGGCCTCGGCTTCCAGGAGCCAGACAGAGCGCCAGAAGCCACAGGACACACAGGAGACTCATACTGCTACTGCTCCTGATGGTCTTTTTCATCCTCCACTAAGGTTTAAACTAGGCCAACATTAAAATGAGTCTACAAACTAGCAATCCACATAAATAACCTAACTAAAACTGTTTTCTTTTCTAACCTCCTGACCAAAACAATCCAAAGTACCCGAAATTCAATTAAGTTTACAAACTACAAATGCCAAATCAGGCTTTTTATACTCCTATTCAACTGTTTATTCAAATAAATAATCTACTCAAATTAACCTTAAAATAAATCTAAGGCAGGAAAGTTCAAAGCTGCTTGCTTTCATTTAACGTTGATTGCTGAAATTTTGTGCAGAATTAGTCGATTCATCCACAGGCTTCCAGTACTGCTGCTATATGAATTTCAGCAGATACTATGTGAAACTAATAGAAAATCAATGCCATCCAACCAAATCCTCTAAAAAGTCCAGTTGAGTCCAGGAGTCTACAGTCCAAAGTCCAGTGAATTACCAGTAGAGTCCAGAATTTGAAACAATTGAAAACAGCAGTCTTCCCATTCAGCAGAGTCCAGAAGAGTTAAATAAAGTCCAGTTTGAGTCTGATGAACTTCAGTGACATAAACCTTCTCCTGTATCTGATCTTGCCGGGGCTCTCTTGCCTCTGCAAAGCTGGCTTTCTGACTGAACCTCAGAAAGAGGGGAAGAGGGGGGAGGGTGGAAAGGGGGGGGAGGCTACGTAGAGGAAAAAGAATTGTGTGTTTTTGGAAGAGGGGGCTGGTAAAGTGTGTGAGTGTATAGGGGGAAGCTGGATGGGGTTGATGGAGGAGGAGGAGGAGGAGGAGGAGAAGGAGGAGAGCGGGAGGTAGAATTGAAAACCCTCAGAGAGTTATGAAAACCATACGGCACCATTCTGTCCCCCCATCTTGCCTATGGCTTCACACACACACTCACACATATACACACACATGCAGCCTTCAAGTGCTGCACGCTGCACAGCATCCACAGGAGTGGAAAGTGTTTGTCAGCTCAGTGAGATGCAAAGATTGCCCCCCCCCTCTTTTTCTTCTTCTCTCTTTTTTCTCCTCTACCTTCTGTCTTTCTTTCCTTTTGTCTGTTTTTGTCTTCATTTCTTTCTGTTCTTCTTTCTTCATCATACTTTCCCACCTTACTTACCCTCTTTTTTTCTTCTTCTTCTGTCCCTCTCACCTTTCTCTTTTTCTCTCTCTGAGTTCCTACCCGGTCCGTACCAGCTGGAAGTTTTTACTGTCAAATGGAAACATTTGAGTATGGAACAGGAATACCTGCTGGACTATGCATAAAAGTGCTCATTCTTATGCTGTTATACAATAACTGTGTGGGTACAGATGTTCAATTGTATGCGTAAGTGTGCTTCACTGTGTGTGTGTGGCTACCACTTCGGGGCATATGGAGGAGAGGAAACAGGAAATGCCAGATGTGCATCAGCCTGACCTCTCAGTAGCTCGGGAGCAGGAGTACAGACTTGGGGTACCTCCACTGCTGTCACATGATCCATACGCCATGAATGGCCAGTCCTCTGGTGAAAAGTCAGAAGTTTTTTTTTATTTTTCCAAAGAAATATGATCTTTTTTTTCTTTTTTATTCATGCTATGCAGTGAGTGAAGCCAAAGAATATTTTAAAAAGCCAAAAAACTGAGTTCAGTCCTTGATGGGAGTGTTAAGATTTAAAAGCAACAAACATCTGGGTGAGAGTGTGTAAATAAAGGTCTACCACACACAAACAGGCCGAAAAGTTGTCATGCTGCACAAACCAAACATAAGTGGAAAAGTGCTTGAGCAAACAATAGACGTTCACATTAAAGCTCGTCGAAGTGTGATCAAAAGCGTATGTGACCTGCTGCAACACAGTTTAACTTCAGCTCAGTGTCAAATTGCTTTTAGGCCTGTTGGAGAATGATGGTTTTATGCAAACTTGAAAATGACAGCAAAACCACGGCAGTGTTTTTTTTTTTTTTTTTTTACACAGAATGATGAGATGGAAAAGTCATGCTGGTTGAGTAGGGGAATCGGTTATTAGCTCGTGTCACGTCCAAGCCTGTGTTCTGTCTGTGTACAGCAGATGAGTCGGCTGGCTGTGGCATGTTGGTTTTGGCAGGCGGAATATATACAGTCTAACTATTCAGCGGTCTTTTTCTGTTATGTAACAACTATCGGAACTAGAGAGAAACAAATACCAAAACCTCAGGATCCTGGAGAACCTAAAGAGCCTTTTGGTTCCTTGTTTGATTTGAAGGATTGTCCCCCACCTCCTCCTCCTCCTCCTGTCTCCCTCTGTTTTTCTTATTCTTGGACTACCCCCATCGTCCTCTGTTTTCAGTTTTGAATTCTCAGTTCACCCTCTAATTTTACCCCCTCTCTCATTTTTTCTTGTCGTTCTTTCATCCCCCTCCTCCCTCCTCTTCATTCTTGCCTCTCACATCCTCTCCTCCCTTTCCTTATCTTTTCTTTGCTACCACTCTCCCCCTTCTTCTCTTTTTAGTCTCATTATCTGGGCTCCCTAGTCAGCAATCTCTTCCCCAGAACCCCAGATGTTACCCCAAACCTCCCACTCCTGGTCTGTTTATTCTATCATTCAGTCTAGTTAGACCCTCCTTCAGTTTGGATAGCCACGCCCCCAGAGACGCATTCCAGAAATGTAATTGATAGAGCAGGCAGAAGTTCTCCTTTCCATAGACTTGAACTCCCAATTCCCCTTTTTCATATTAATCTACTTACAGTACCTCCTAGCTGTTCTATCTCCTAACCCAAAGACCTCTAATGGAACATACAGACCTCTTGATTTCCCCTTGTCTTTCCTTCTTCCTACCTACTTGACTCCTAACCACTTGCCACATATCATTTCTGGCTCCAATGCTTTCTGAACTTTTAGCTTCCAAGCAGCTGAACTGTATACCTTCCAGCTCTAGAGCCTCTCGATTTCATTAAAGCCACCAATTCATGTTTTTTTTCTTCTTAGCACATGAGTTGCAATAGCTGTTCTTCATTTGATGTTCTTTGGTGGTCACTGAACACTGTGTGTTTGGACTGATAATTCACTCCAGGTCTCCTTCCCGTACTGGTAGAACATTTGAAGTTTTTAAAAATGCAAACATGAAACATGTTTATATTAATAAATATGTGCTTTGCATATTCTTAGGTGTCATAATCTCCTGGAGAACGTTCCACCATCTTCTTTTTTGAGCAAGAATCTTACACAAATTGTGACACAGAGGACGGGGCAATATATTGAATTAATTCGATTAGTTTTTATTTCTGAAAATTGTGAAAAATGCCTAAATCGCAAAATTGAGATTACTCCTTCCTTCTCGCACAACAAAACTTCAAAATGCAGCCTGTTGTGATATATTCATTGTGAATATGCTTCTCCAGCCATATAGTTTGAATCAAGAAGACTATTTTTTTGTTCTTGAGTTCATGTAGATTAAAATCGTGAATCATCCATTACACTAATAAAACTCAAGTCTCGCCGTATCGCCAGCCCTAAAAAAGTAAGTACATTTCAACCATTTTTTGCATTACATGAAAAAGATGCATGGAAAAACTAAACCAAAAAGGCAAACATTATAGAACATTTAAATGATTAGAGTTCAATTCTACGCAAATATGACTTCTGCTCTGTATTTCTTCTTATCAGTGGTACAAATATTCACATATTTTTCTCAAGTACCAATGAAGCAGTGTAGAAATACTCCATTACAAATGTAATACACTAAAACATCCTACTCAACAAAAAGGACTTGCAGCAAAATGTTCTGATAAGTGCTGGTTTGGTCCCTCTGACTGACATAGTATTACATATGACATCATTGGAGTATTAATAGTGAAGCATCAGCGTTGTGGCAGCGTGTTACTGTTGGAGCTGCTGGAGGAGGAGTTAGTTTGAACTACTTTACATCCAGTTTTATAAACAGGGACAGCAGATAAATCTGAGGGAAGAGGAAAGAAGGGAAAAAAAACATGTTCTGATACACAAATCTGCCTTTATACTTTTTGTCTAATCTTTCATTTTTGACGATAAAGTGGATGATTTGAACATTTAACATTTGAAATGAAACTGTGAGAGGTTCAGAGCTAAAAATCAGCATTTGGTGGAGCTGTTAACTCACAGACATCTGAAATGTGAACCAGACTACACGCTGCTTTTTGTAAGACGTCAGGAGCCAAAAAGGTTGGAAACCACTGGTTTAATCATTAACAAAGTCTGGTGTTTTAAAATCTTGAGTCAAAAAGTAACTCGTAACCAAAGCTGTCAAATAAATGTAGGGGAGTAAAAAGTTCAGTATTCGCCTCTGAAATGTGGAGTAAGCTGCATGCACTGGTAATGCATACAGCACAAGTACTGCAAAATGTGTACTTAAGTTCAGTACTGCAGTAAAAGTATTTAGTTACATTCCACAACTGCTTCTTATGCACGAGTTTGTGCAAGTTTGAGCTATGGCTCCAGCAGGACCAGCAATCTGAAAAGTAATTTATTTTACAAGCATCACACTTTTCACTGCTTCTGCTTTCATATAAAACACAGATTTTTTTTAAATTTAGCTCCAGCTTGGAAAAAAGAAAAAAACAACAACCCAGGACTGCCATTAATCCCTTGGTCACCAGTCTTCCACACTGATGTCAGGGAAACTGCATTGTTATTATCTTGTTGTCCTGGGTCAGCGGCGAACAAACTGCCCTAGTCAGGCTATTGAAGGGTTTTATATCACATACAGAGGGACACGTCAGTTGTTCATTTTTCCCAACCACTGGTGTCCTATGAAGCACATACACACACACAGGCACGCACACACTGAAGCAATTAGCTGCGGCCTTGTGGTTAAATAATAGAGTGTAGGCATTCCTGGTGATTTCTGTGGAGTGGAGGAAAAAGACGATACTTTTATCCACTTCTTCTACGGGGTCCATATGTTTCATCTTTCATAGCAGACATGAATGCCCTCCCTCCACACCCAAACTGTCAACAAATCTTCACCGCAAACATCTGAGCAGACTGGGGTCGCTATCCCGTTTTTCTAAATCCAGAAGGAATAATCCCCTGCCAGCCCAAGTCTTCAGTTACCAAACCATCAACTAAAAATGTTTGGACACTTTCAGAAGGAGATGTAAGCTAGTTGCAAATCTTGCATGACAGTTTTCCTCTAAGTTGTGTCTATGTGCCAGTTGACCTCCATTAACCTTTATTTAACCAGGGAATAAGGTATAAGTAAGCCTTTCAGCCATGTCCTTCTTCCTCCATGCTTAGTTTCACATATGTTAACACCTGGGAACTGCCCAGTACAAACAAAGCTCCTGCCATTATCCTCCGACCAGCTCTGGTGGAACAACTTAGAGTTTCAGAAGGTTGAATCTGTTAACGAGTAGGGATTTTACCTGAAAAACATGAAAAATGTAGAAAAAAACCCCCTCTACAAACGAATCTCCTTATGGAAAGCCTTAAACTAACATGGCTGCTGTTGGAAAGTTCAGTGTCTAAGCTCTGTCTATCCAAAAACAATTCAGCTTTGGAGAAAGAAACTAGGGCGACAAGACTTCTGTGACGATAATATATGATCAGCTGGACTGCAGTGGGAGTTTGCTGCACAATACGAATTACACATGTCTAAACAAACCTCTGACAAGGATCAACTCTGTTAGAAGAGCAGCAGGGACGTGTTAAGGTTTACAAAAGTGCAGAAAAGCAGAAAAGGAGATGGAGAGAGTGTGGGGAGAGGATAATTCCTGACAGATTATTCCTTTACCAGACGATAGGCTAAGCTTTTCCATTGACACAGCCATCTCCGCATAACACACACACGCAGACATCTTACACTTCTTTGTAGTGTCTTTCACGATACAGTCATTTCTCCACAGAGGGAGCCATTTGTGTGTCTGTTGGTGCGTGTAATGGTAAATGCATTAACAGTGGGAAGAAAGGAGAGCGACTCCAAAAAAAGGGACAGGACACAAAGTTTTGACAGAGCAGCGGAGACAGACAGGCGTCTGACATGTTGTACCTTTCTCACTGCACCGTTTCCTCCTATTCTCTCAGGTCTTCTGTACAAATATTGCATGTTGTACCACAACTTACCACATCCACATCCCCCTGTGACCCCGTTTTGAGTTTAATAGTGTGCAGTCGAAAAACCCAAGAAAGCAAAGAAACAGTAAACTGTCTGATTCAGCATCAGCAAAAGAAGGTAAATTATGGCCTGACCACAATGCTAAAATCCTCTGCAGACCAGCTATGCGTGGGCAAGTCAAATAACATATTTCCTCTCTGTTTTTCTGCTGTCTACCCAAATCATTTGAGGCAGTGGTCACCTTAAGCCCGACTGCAAAATCAGAGGCTGTTAGATTTTTATCTCTGTGCAACTGGGAAAAACACTGGGGTGGTGAATAGGTAATATAGTTGCTTCTTGCAAAAACTGCTGTCAAGTTTGATCCAGGCCAGAAGTCACCCAAATCCCCAAATGCTCAGAGGCCAAGCAGCTAAAGAGTTTGTTGTACTGGAAATATCCCTGTTCATATGAATGAAAGTGAAGCAGAGGCACCATAGGAAATCAGCAGTCTTTTCTTGCATAAAAAAAAGAAAAATCTTCCTTAATCCCTTTAAAACCTAACTTTTCCAACATTTCAGAGCTGATCTGAAGATAAATTATGGTTTGTGACCACGACGTTATTTAATGTTACAGTAAAGGTAATGGAGAAAGACTGCTGTAAGATTGATCAAACTCCCAGCGCACTCCAGCCTTAATGTTCAAGAGCAAGTTGTTTTTCAATAAATACAAATGCACTTTTATTGTGTAGAGCTAGCGTACTGTTAAGTGTGTCCCAGGTTTGCCTGGTAAACAACAGTCTATAATTATTAGTCATTAGTCTTTCACATAAATCTCAGTCCTCTGACATAACCTTTCAACCTTTAAAATACATCATTTTCACTGACCCTGAATGACTCTCCTCTCCTCTCCTCTCCTCTCCTTCTCCTCTCCTCTCCTCCTCCTCTCCTCTCCTCTCCTCTCCTCCTCCCTCCTCTCCTCTCCTCCTCCCTCTCCTCCCTCTCCTCTCCTCTCCTCTCCTCCTCCTGCTCTCCTCTCCTCTCCTCTCCTCCTCCTCTCCTCTCCTCTCCTTCACATTCTCAAATTCCCATGGGATGCACTAACAGTCCCCCCCCTTCCTCCATCTTTCCTTTTCTCTTCTTTATTTTTTCTTTTCATATTTTATCTTCTTTTCTCTTCATGTCTGTTGGCAATGCTCTTGTTGCAACTGGCTATAACCGTTCTTCTTGCGTCTTTCACTATGTTCTCTTCAAATCTGACTTCACGACCTTATTTGTCCTAATAGTATGACTTTGCATAGCTGTCTCTCTTCACTCTGTTGTTTGTTGGTCTTTGTGTCTGTATTTTGTATGACTCTCTTGTCTGCTAATGCCTGTCTCCTCTACTGCCCTCCCCCTTCACTCATTCACTTTCACAGTTGATCTGTTTTTCTCTGCCTCTCACACTCAACTACACTTCTCTCTTTTTCTCTCTTTGCCAGGGAAAGTTGTACTGGTGTTGAGTTTCAATACAGTAGGAAATATTTTCAACCATGCAGGAAATGTCTGAACTGCTAGAATCGTTCTCTTCTCATGTGCACACACCCACACATTTAAACGCAGACACACGCACTATAAAAATACTTTTATTTTTACTTCAAAAATTAAATTCAGAGTTACAAAAAGTAGTCATAAGAGCAGCAATATATTTAATGTAATTTAGCATGCAGACGCTGGAGGGGATGCCAGGCTGCAGATGGGAACAGCACCATAGAAAAAGGTGTCTGTCAGCGGGAAGAGCAGCACCAGAAACAGCAGCAAACCCATTAGATATGAGAAGAGAAGAACGGGACGTTGAGGGTGTTTGAGGGCAGAGCTGATGTCAGGCAAACCCTGACTGTTGCAGAACGAATGGCACAGAATTGGACCTACAATGTGACCTAAAAAAAAAAAAAAAGGAGGGAGATTTAATGAGGAGCTATAGGTGTTAACATGTTAGAGTGCTGTCCATTCTGCACCTTACCAGTTCTCATGAATATGAAGGCAGTATAGGCACCAAACACAGTTGTATATAAGAACTGCATCCCTGTAAAAGACCAGCACAAAGAAGAGAGGATTTCACAGTCATCAACAAATCAGTGTGTGGAGGGATTTTTTTACAGTGTCCATGATATAATCTGGAACACTGATCAAATATTTCCTAATCTAGGGTTCGAATACAGCCCTTTTCCACCAACATGGAACCGGTGCCGTTCTGGTTCACGAAATCGAATTTCGAACCTTTCAGATCGATTCAACCGAAAATAATTTGGTTCGGAACCTGGAATCTTGGTTCCCAGCTGGAACCAAAAAAATTGCACGGGTGCTTTTCAGCATATGTTACTGCATTTGAACTCTTTATGTTGTATTTTTACAGTAGGTTTATTATGGGGAGGATCGTAAGCCACTGACCTGACACCATGAGGATGACACTCATACTGTCCTTGTGGAGGCGTCGTTGCTCTATGATATGATGGAAATGAGCTAGAATCACATAGTAAAGAGATGATGTAGCAGTGCTTGTTCAAAAGTATAATAAACTGAAGGTTAACTTGCAGATTTCATTTTCATGTAATTATAAGTACATGTAAGTTATAAGTTATGAGCGAATATGAGATGTTGTCATACCAACACCAAAGAACAGCGGGGCCGAGAAGATTGCGGCCGTGGGTCCTGTGCAGGGCACCAGCATGGGCAGCATGGCCCCTCTGAACACCAGCTCCTCTGTCACTGGCGCCACCACCTGGTTCCTGAGCCACACTGCATCTTCCACACACAACCTCCATGAATCAACATCTGGTAAATAAAGTCTTTATGATGACATACACGTCGAAATCATGCAGGCACATATGTTCAGCTCCGCAGCTCATGTAATATAACATTTATAGTTTTTATATTTACACAGTCAAATGCCTGCAGTGTTTAACTCACCAACTGCTGACTGCAGTTCCCCAATGAATCCTTTGGGGTTTTTCATCGCGGAATGAACCAGTGGACCGAGATAAAACACCTGATGTATACATAAAATCAGCTGTTTACAACAACCACAGCCAGGGGAAGTGTATAAAAAAGATTACAGAGGAAGAACCTCCATATATTACAAGACATATTTTAACCTGCTACTGGGACACTGCTGCAAAACACATTTTATAGAGGTTGTAAAGCCACATGGTATCATGCTGGGAATGAAAACTATCTCTCAAATGTCAAAACAGTTTCAGTGCTATGTAAATAAAGTATTTTAAAGAGGGAAGCAGAATCTAATGCTGGAAAAGGCTGCAAAACTGCTCAGCTCTGAGTATCTTCACTTTTATTAATTTAATGAAATACATAAACTCCTAAGTTAATAAAAACAATTGAAGCTATTGCTATGAGGTGATATGATCATCATAAATCGCAAAACCTTAATTTGATAGGTTGAAAGCCTGCTACTGCTCCCAAACCAAAAGATTTGAGTGTTCGCCATACTCTTACTCTTTGCCATATAAAAACAACAACAAAAAGGAAAAGGTTTAGTTGTATACGTCACTGTAAGACAAAGAACCACCTTGTAAGAAGTGAAACATTAGACTGATGTACTGTTTCAGATACATTTTTTGCGTCTTACCACTGTTAGGAGCAGTGGCAGTACAGCTGCAGGAACCAAGCCGTCCAAACGAACTCCCATCAGCTCCCACACCGATACGCTGACCTGCACAGGCAGAATGTGGCTTTGTTAACTTCATTATGGAGATAAGCCAGTAGGTGACACTCGACGTTAACCTCACACAACACCTTAGTAAAGTCAACGTTCCCTAGGGGTGAGGACTCGGCCTCAGTATCCTTGAGGAAGTACTTGAATCGTCAATCCTTTTTGAACGACACTGACCTCTGACCTCTACATAGAAAGGTCTCTCTAGTTTGATCACCAGCTGCTGCTCTCGACTTAAAACTGATGGTTATCTAATGTGCCTTGTGGTTTTGTTGGCATACAAGGATCCATCTCTAATGGATATTTCAGCAGCAACAGGCCTGCTTTACCAATCATAAACTCAGTCATCCAGTACCTTCAAAATAAGATAGAAACCTAATTTATGGTGCTCAAAAACAGTAAAAAAAACAACAGGTGTTTCCTGAAACATAATCCATAAACCCTCATATGATATTTACATTTTTATTTGAAATAATTTTACAACAGAAGTAAATCCTCATAAAATAGTTTTTGTAAGTACAGTTTTGTACTCTATATCTATTATTATTTTCCCTAGGTGTAATTTGAATGGGACACAAGTTATATTCTGTATAGACTCCTGTGATACTAAGTGTTTTGCATGTGGGACTAATATTACATGCACTACTACAGGGAACCTGTTGCTTAATAATTGAGAAAATGTCATTGTTTGGCTTCTTGTGCTCACCCTGACATCAGTCCAGTGTATCCATGTCTTCACCACTGCAGGTGACAAAGCAGACACCAGCAGTACACTGACACAACGACGCTTTATTACACTGGGATGATCCCTGTACACACATAAACACACACATAAAGCACAGAGCTGTTTAGTAGCCCAGTCTACCCAGCACCCTTACCGGACATGTGGTGAGTTGAGTACCTGGGTAAGCTGCTTCTCCAGACGTACAAACTGCCAACATACAGACAGGACAGCAGGAAGGAGCTCAGCACACCCACCCAGCACCTCCAATAGGCGATGTCCATCTGTCCTACAGAGCCATGGTCAGGTTCAAACATGGCAGAACTGAGGGCTTGTTTTGAGGAGGAAGTACAGGTAATGAGGTAGGTAGGAGTACACAGCACTGCTCCATCAGGGTTTGGTGAGTCGGTTCAGGTGTCAGTTCAGATTAGTAGATCCAACTGAGCTGGAGACCTGTGCTGCACAGGCAAGCTGATTAGCTCTAATGCTTTAGTGGGAGGACACACACGCTGATGTGCACTCAAATACGCTGGTTGATCAGGCCTTACATGTTGGTTGACAGTGGATTTCTATATTCACCTATGAGGTGTTATTGTCTAGTGACTGTGACAACAAGGAGCAATCAAAGTGCAAAGCTTACCGAAGAAGAGCAAAAGCGAGTTCCCTGACCGGGAATCGAACCCGGGCCGCGGCGGTGAGAGCGCCGAATCCTAACCACTAGACCACCAGGGAGCTGACAACGACACTGTGACCAGTGACTAATGTAGTGTAAAATGAACGATTCTTATGTATAAATATGTGTGGGTCTGTTACCAGAAATATTAAGTACTTACTAAACCGGAACATACGGTCACAAAGCCCAGTTTGTGTCTTTCACGTTTTAACGTCTTTACAAAGTCTCAGCTAATGCTTAAAATACTTAGAAGGCATTTACTGCGACTGCAAAATCCATCTGGTGCACGATACGATTTTAACCTGTTTTCCGGATTGTGCCTCTGTTTCCGAAGCAAAACAAAGATGGCCGCCCCGGCTACTTGATAAAACAGGTTCCACAGCTTTCTTTGTTATTTTTTTCTGACCCTGCACCAGACGGCATCCACGTGTTTCGAAGAGTAGTCTACCTGAATACTCTGGATATACCGAGATCAGCTATAAGTGTTTTAATGCCTTCTGCTTTTTTTCCCCCTCAATGACATTAATATATGGCCTACCCAGTCGTCTAAATAAAACAAAATAAACGTCCTACAGCAGGCCTGTAACTTTGGGTGAACTGACTTGCCATGTCTCAGTGCACAATAGGCTCTGTCTCTTTTTATCTGCTTCCTAACAATGATTCTTATTTAAAAAACAAAACAAAAAAAAAATGGATGAGATTGAATGTTTCCAACGTACTGGGTGGATGAAAAACAGAACAGCTAATGCGATCCAGTACTAACATTAGGCTACATTAAGAATTTGGGAGTTACGGCAACCTGAAGTGAAACAGCATAATGGACACAAATAAGAATTGGCCTTGATGAAGTGCATAAATTGGGCATCTACGATAATGAAAGACGCAAATAAGAGACGGTCAATTTAAGCAACCAACCAACATTTATTTTTTTATCCATCACATTTACATCAGTATCTTTCACCATCGACATTTTCCCCTTATAAATAAAGACAGCAACATCAGATATACAGTGTGTGATGTGTGCACAGTAGAAGTGACATGAAGCGGCGTACCACTTTATTCACACACCTCCTAAAACATGCATACAGTCATAGTCATACAACACGGAAATGGGGAAGCAGTTTCATTTTTGTGAAAAAAGCCGGCGTGAAAGTCACAACCACACACACACACGTATGGTCGATTCAAGGCACTCAGGGTCTAACTTGAACATTTTGAATGTCCTTTATGTGCACACAGTAGATGCTAGCTCCTTTTAGGAAGAAGAAATGAACAGCTACAGTCAAATATATTGCAACACTAAATGGAAATGCTTTTACGACCACAATGTAATTGTTGGGGGCCCGTCATCCTGAAAACACGATACTCGCAAAGATGAGGTTTGAGTCCAGCTCATGATTTGTCACATTCTTTCTTTATATTTGAAATGTCTTCACATGGTAACGTGAGATATTTTTCTTATCTGTGTGGATCTTTTTCTGAAATGTAAGATGGTTACCACTAGAAACGTTTTGTTTTGTGCAGATTATGAGCAAGTGTAAACTTTCTTTTTCATCTTTGAATGCACTTACAATGTTTGCATTGCATTTGCAATTTCAAGATCAAACCTTAAACTAAATATAAGGCACATTTTAGCCTTACTCTCACAGACAACTAAGGAACCAGTTACCAAGCAGAGTTTGAATACTGAAAAATCTAGGAAAAAATATACATCGAAAACACAAAAAAAAACACATGTGCAATTGAAAACCACGACAATCAGACACATCATTTCAATAAATAAAAACAGGTATATAGATCCAAAAAATACTATTTTTAAGAAAGATGGAAAATGAAACTTTTAATGGGAAAAAGTTCCCTAATTGCTTGTATGCTGACAGAAATATTACATCCAGTTCTCTGGGTAAAATAAAGGCACTTAAGAGTCAGAGAAACATGTTCACTTCTCACTGAAGAACACATTTGTCTTTGTTGCTGTACTTTCTCCTCCTCATCTCCAGGCCGCGCTCCAAACGTTCATCCTCCTCCAGGGCCCTACACGCAAACACACGCAAACACACACAAACACACGCAAACACATCACGTTGTAGTGCACATATCATGAATACTATTATTTACAACCCAACTGCTTGCAATTTCAGGAATAAAGAATATACATTATGCTACTGACATAACAGTGTAGATTTGTCATTCTTAGATTGTTTCCTCACAATAGCCTACTGTACAAACACGTTCACTTACACTCTCTCCTTTGCATCGATGTCTCTGATGATTTCATCCCGCTGGTTGACCAAAGACACCAGCTCTTGGAGAAGCAGCTGCTCCCTCTGCTGCTGAGTGGATGACTTCTGCCAGTCTGAAGCAGTGAGGGACAGAAAAGAGTTACAAGTATGAAATGCAATCAGATAATAGAGGTGTGCTCTGTTTATTTATCACGTGTTTATTCAGAGGAGAGAGAGCCTCGTCTCCATCGTCTTTACTGAGGGAAGATTATGTTGGAGTTAGTGTAGAAGGGGACAGAAGAGCTGATTGCGTTCTAACCTTCGATAGCCATCATGACCCGTAGTTCTCTGGTCAGAAGCTCAAATCTTCTCTCCAGGTCCTGTTCCTCTTGCCTGTACAATCAGTAATCAAGTAATTAAAAATAAGTGCGTGATATGCCGTATGTTGAAGTAGTGTGTACTGTTTCTGTGTGAGAGATCTTACAATAGTTCCAGATTGTCCTGTCTTCGTATCAGAGCGTTTTTCTTGTTCACCAAAGTGAACCACTCCTGGATCAGTCGCTCCTCTTCATCACGGTCACTTCCTGTATGAAAGAGAAAAGGCAAGGACGATTCATCTGTAGCGGCTGTTCAACAACGCGTTAACAGAACAACATACTGCATAATTTCAGGTGCAAAAAAAAATGAAATTGCTATTTGATTTAAGGTTTTTAGTGCTCAGCCAAATCGATAACTGTTCTACTCACACACATTCTCTGATTATGGCTGTGATATACATTTTTCATTATGTGACTCACCCGTTTCCATGAGGCTTCGCAGCCGTCTCTCCACCACAGCGGCTCTGCTGTCTATGTGCTTCTGCTCCGTCTCCAACGCCGCTAACTCACTCAGCACATACTGACTGGTGTCCTGTAGACACTGACCACAAATCCCACAAACACATGCATAACAAACACAATGCAAGACGATGACATGAAGCCACGGACGGAGGAAAAAGGGGAAGTCGAAGAAAAGAGTGGGGGAGTGAAGAGGTCAAGAGGTGAGAGGGACCGGGGAAACAGAAAACAAGTACAAGAAGAAGGTCCAAGGATTAGAGAGAGGCCAAGATCATGAATCATGGGTAGAAATTCCTTGATCATGAACTGAATGGAAAGAGAATAACAGGTGTAATTCAGACCACCTTGCCACCATAGTAACAAATACGCCAGTTTGTTGAAATATTCATAAAATTTGATCTGAGTGCGAGAGTCGAAGACTAAGAAAAAAGTAGGGAAGACAAAAATAAAGTAGGAAACACATGACTGACCATTGTCTCCTCTTCTTGTTTAGGAGGCTGTGTCTCAGCTGCACTTTGCAACTCTGCACACACAGACACACACGAATCAAATCACATGGAAAAGGTGAGAAACACACAAAGAGAGATGCAAAGACTAAGGCTTCAAGGCTTCAAGTACCGACCTGTATTATTTGTGCTTTTTGTTGCAGAGTTAGTCAGTGTGTCTTCATCCTACAGAGTAAAAAAAAAAACATGAAACAGTCACATAATTAGCACAAAGCAAACGACGGGTAAATGACAGCGTTTTCTTCATGTTAAAATACAGTTCATAATTTTACTAAAACATCGTTTATGAAGCTGTGGGTCCGTGGTCACCTGAGCGGGCCCAGATTTGACTGTCTTGTTAATGGATCTTGGGGGTGGGACGGGGGTTATTGACTCCTCCCCTGAAAGAAGAAGAAAACACTGGATTGAAGCTTCTGAGTCTTGTCATTCCATTTTAAAGCCCCTGAAATCCGCCACTACATGCGAAATCCCATACTATACATATCTAATACGCGTACTGCCGGTCAAGTCAACGTAATTTTGTGTGAATAAACAGTAGCAGGTATCTTTTTGGATGCACTGCTCAGTCTGTAAATTCTGTCACTTCCTCCTGGAGGCGTGTAACCATGGAAACCTGACAACTTCACCTCTACGGACTTGAACGTCTCATTGGCGTCTTCGTCATCAAATAATCCTTAATTTACTGGAAAAGGTTCTTTACCCTTTTTTTTCTCCAAATTGAGACATGAATAAATCTCTCATGAAATACTAATCAAAACTTTAATACTTTGTCCCTTAGTGCTCAGAGAAAGAAGCTGACTGAAAATAGGTTTTAGTTTCAAAAATGATGAAAGTACACTTAATAAAAAGATAAATATTTAAATCCGAAATGTCATCAGCACCATTCAATGAACTTGGAAACCTGATGAAGACAGGATTAACTAATACACATTTCCTTGCTCAACTCTGTTGGAACTCTGTTTCCTCTTTTCTGTCTCTGATTTTGTTTTTGTTGTAATTCTTACTTGCTTGTTTTTTTTCCTCTCTTTTTCCTTTCTTGTGGAATTTAGCTGACTGGCGTACTTTTTTGTCTTTTTAAACCAGATGGTATGAAAGTCATTAATATGCGCAAGGCTGTATAAACAACTCAAGATAAGTGAGTGGAAATGTTTGAAAGTGGTAGATGTGCTTAATACCTTTAGCCAGTCGTTTGATTCTTGGCGGTGGGACGACCAGTGTGCTGCTTCCTCCTTCCTCCAGACTGACTCCTTCGTTCAGCCTGGCCATGCAGAAAGCAGCAGCATCCACATCGGATGGAGCAGGACCAGAGTGCGCGAGGCCGTAGCTGGACTGGCTGCTGTTGTGCTCTATCTGCAGCACGCTCAGCTCCTGGTTGGTGAAGTGCGAGCGGATTTGGCTGAGGTAGGTCATGACGATGAGCCTGTCGGGGACAGACAGAAGCACCATGTCGGATGGCTCCAGCAGACGAGAGATGCCCAGCGCCTCAAAACCGTCAAACGCCTGAAGTTGTAAGAGGAAAAACACATTCAAATCAACAGTGAAGCTCATACACACGCATACAAAAATCACGCCTTCACAAACTGTGTCTACTAGATGATTTGTCAACCCTTACTGTGTTTTTGCCCAACAACAAAAAGCATAGTGTTTCAATACTATTCTATACTATAAATTACCACAGAAGACAGTCTGTCTAACCCAGCGATGTCTTTGACGTAACCACTAGGGAGTGAAAAAGTCAGAAATTCGTGGTTTCAAAACCATCCAGTTTTTACACACAGAAAGGACTGGTTGCTAAATCAGTCTACAGTAAAATAATAGGCAACTATATAAAAAAAAAAATCAGTTCAGATGTTTTTAAAGCAAAGTGCCTTGCTTTTAAAACATTTGCTAGTTCCCTCTTTTCAAATGTTAAAAATGTCACACCTGATAATAACTTAATGGGTTTTTTTTGACCATTTTTCAACACATTATTCAGATTCACATAAACTTTCTTCATCCCCTGGGGGAAATTTTTAAAATTGTTATCAAAATGAATAAATCAAGACAGCATTTGACAGATTTTGGTGAAACGTGGACTGAACACTACCTGAACCATCTTATACATTTGATAAAATTAGACAGCTGAAAACACCGACCTGTACAATCTAATAAACATGTAAATATTGATGTTTATTAGATTGTACAGTTTGTTTCTACTTGTCACACCTCCCACATAAACATGTAAAGTAGTGTAAAACAAAGTGCAAATAATATTACTTTTTTTATTTTATTAAAAACTGTCTTAAAATAATGACAGAAACATCATAATTAAAGAGCTATAACACATATTTCTTTAGCATAATGTAGTGTATTTACAGTACAGTCTAACAATTTTAGACATCTAAGGATAGTTTTCTAACTGTAAATTATAAATAATGCTTATGACAACCTTACCTTCTTATTGTTGAGCTTGATGTCATGAGGCTCCAACTTGTCAAAGCCTCTAACAGAAAGAACAAGAATATAATAAGAACATTTAACAACATATAAGTTAGTAGTTTGGTGTTTGAGCTGTTGATTCTTAACATGAGTGCACATATGGCTTATACTGTTTATACTGCTGGTATTCCTTACATCTTATCTGGATGGAAGTGATGTAGGATGGCACAGAAAGCCAGGCCGTTTCTCCAAGAAGTGCTGAAGTTGGTGATCTTTACACCCCGATACCCTTTGGTGATGTCCTGGCACCACTGGAGCAACGACTGACTGGAGTTCACCAGGTCCTGGGAGAGGACGAAAGAGGAGGGAAGAGTTTGCGTTTTCTTGCCTGAGATCAAAAAAAGTCAACATCCTCATCTGTATTAGTACCTCAGATGTGTCATCCTTCCCATCAGCCTCCTCTCTAACCGTCGCAACGGGGTCAGAGGTCTTGAGGTCAGACGTTTCTTCCTCTGGTAACGTGGCAAGTCTCGACGTCTTTATCTCACAGGGTTGGGAAGGAGCGATGCTACTGTCTGTTACTGCTGGCGTTCTGGAGGTGTGTGTGTCAGTGGTGTGTGTGTCATTGGTGTGTTTACTGAAGGCCTTCACAGGTTGCGACGGGAGTGTCTTCTCTCCACCGTCAACGAGGTCGCCTGGTTTGCCTTTTAGCCTAGAATAGGACGAGACATATATATATATATATAAAAAAAACAAAACAAATAAGGACGGACTTCATTCAGAGGAAGAAAAGAGGCCATACAAGCAGTTATCAGCCTCATCGCAGGTGGTTTGTTAAATCGAGCATCAGCCATGCAAGTTGATGACAAGGCTTGGTTAAGAGATTATATGGCAGGACTGGCTCTATGTCAGAAAGCATGACTGGAAGAAACAGCCTTGTTATTACTGACAAGAACCAAGCAGACGCATCAAATAGCTGTCTATTTGAGAGCTGTGTTTCAGTTGAGCAATCCTAGCAGCAATTAAAAAAAATATGATATTGAAAATATAAGGTAAACCCCCCCCCCCCCCATGCACTCACATCACCAAACATCACATTCTGACATTCAGTCCTAGCCTGGGAACCCAATGCATCTGAGAGATCATGTTTCATTTGCTCTGGAAGATTACGTCTGGTCTGGCTCCTGTTCACAAACATATTTCCACCTGACCAAGCATGTGGCCGGGCCAATCAAAACCAGTCGATATGAAGACAAACCACTCCACTTAAAGCCTTCACTGACATTTTTCCATTGCTCAGCATACGCAACGCATTTTTTTCCTCTAATTAGTTGTAGGTCAATCCAATTGTGTCCAGAGGTGTTTTGGTCTGCACCCTTGGATATCGAAGAGCTCTAGACTAATTCATATTTGAGAATTGGTCATGTAAGTAGAGTCAATCAAGACAACTTTAGGTTATAGTGCAAATCTTCTAACAGCAGAGGCAAGAAGTGGCTGACAGTATGTCATTTTTATTTTTAGTGGCGCATGCTGATTCTGAGAGTGGAAACAACAGCAGCGGACCAATTATTCCTCCAAGAATTTTTAAACCAACAGGCACATTCAGAGGGGCATATCAGCCACTCCTTGTCAAATCACAAGTGTTCATGAGTTAACACCAGAAGATGCCCTCAGTCTCACAGCAGCCAAGGTTCTATCCAAATACAAGGCTTGAGCGCCATGCCATTTTCTAAAGCAGCACAGGTCGACGGCCCATGCCGACTTACATGTCCTGTTTCACTTCCAGATTTTCCATCTCACTGGTCGCTATCTCCTCCGCCAGTGATATTTCCTGCATTGTATCGAAACTGGGAATAACTGGGTGCTGACTGTGCTCAGCGCTCCACTCAAACAGCCTTTTGTTCTCCGTGGTGTCAGTGTCAATATCACAGGGGTCAGGGATGAGGCGCTTCATACTGCGAGGGCCAGACACAGGGGACGTGCCACCCGTCATGAGACGAATTTTAGCCAACAGGAACTTCTCTTCCTCTTGGAGCCGATGACCCTTGGTGTAACGGTGGTACTCCGGTGTGTGTGTATGTTCCTTCATTTGAAGACCTGCGGCTATTTTTGTGCTATCACGTGTTTTACTGATGTGTGTGTCTGAATGTATTTTAGTGTGATCTGAGTGTATGTTGGCGACCGGAGTAGAGGATTGAACGAGTTCCTCTCCATCCTCTTCTGTTATTTCCTCTAGGCCGTGCGTGATTTTTGTGCAGACACTGTCCCTCTGTCCTTTAATTGTCTGTGTTTGCGCCTTGCTTTGTACACGAGCAGCTTGGACGCTTGTTGATGGACTCATACCCTCCCCTTGCTTAGACACTGGAGGAGGCTTCGGACGGGGAAGGCCAGCATGAATGGTTAGTGAAAGTTCTGCTCTATTTGGCTGATTATTTGAGGAGCGCTGTTCACGGATTTGTTCTGATGAGGGCGTCTGAGCACCAGCGGGTTGTGATAAGGGTGGGTGGCCTGGGCTGAAGACAGAGAAGGAGATTTCAAAGGATGTAGTGGCGTAAGACGTAGCCAATGTTAATCTCTCCCATAGGAAGAAAGTCAATGAGTTAATGCAAACTTTACCTGAAACAAAAACTAAATTAATCTAACTAAAAACTATCCAGAGGCCTTCAGACGGGGCTTTCTATTCAGGAGTGAGTGAGGAGTGACCGATGACCAATCCACTTATTCATGCCACTTTGACATACAGCTGCAGTGGACAAGTGGGTGTAGTCGCATCCATTATACAGACTTCCTTTGCTGCACATTTGCCCGAATCCTCATTGTTAAAAGTACAAACAGCCTCAGGACAGATTTATGTGAGGCGCTTACGCAGCTGAGCTTTAAAACCACCATGCATCACGTGACTGTAAAATCACAATGCTTTATGAAACATCAAAACCACGGCAGGATGTGAGGAGGAAATACCAACTTCCTTTACAAACAACACACTGAAGATTTTGTTTGGAGGAAGACACCGTATATGTGACCTAAATGGCATTAAACTCATCACTGTTTCTTTAGAAAAATCTACAGGAAAAGACCAAACCTTTAGTAGAAGAAGAACACTAAATGCTTAGTTAGAGCTACGCAATGTCATGATATATATTGTGTGACTATAGAAATATGTCTCTGTTTGGTTATCATTTATTTATTGTGTTGTAAATCACACTGTTCGTGGCACTGCAGGCAGTGTTTTATTTACTTTACTCAGGGTATGAGATTTTGGTCAAATCACACAGGTCTATGATAGTCATTATTTCCCTGGAGATATAATGAATTAAAGGCTCGTTATAAGAGGAAGCACAAACATAACAAGGCACAGGCAGGCATCGGATCCACAATAAGTGACAAGCAGGTGTCTCTCATACAACTATGGCATCTCCTGTTACTCACCTCTCTTCCCTCTGCTATTTATCCCTCTCATCCCTCCTACTCACCCCGCTTCCCCTTCCATGTACAGCTCAGCCAGCCAGATGGAGCCCAGATCTTCCTGTCCTCTCTCATACTCCACTTCCTCATCTTCCTCCTCTCTCAACCACACCGGGACGGCACCACATTTGAGGTTCCCCTTTTTATCTGATCTCTGACCGAGATAATCTCGGGCTCTCTTTGCAGCATCGGGTTTGTCAGATCCGGAGACAGATCTGTTAATTGGTCTAATCGAAGGGACGGGATCTGCTGGTTTGGCTGCAACGGCTTTAATTTCAGATTTATGAGTGGACTTATTGACTATTCTGTGATCAGATTTGCTTTCTACTGCCTCATCGTCACCTTGTAGCCTCTCGTCATATGCAATATCATCCAATTCTGCCTCCCTCAGAGGAGGCCAGTCTTCTGACTGTGTTTTTTTACTTTTACGATCCTCATTCTGTCTCGCCTGTTCTAACTTTCTGTTCTTCTCAATCTTCACCTTTTGATTTTCCTTTTCTTCCTTAAGTTTTTTCTTTTCTTCCTCATCTGCCCGATCCTTCTGCTGCTTCCTTTCCTTCTCTACTCTGTCCTTCTCCTCCCTTTGCTTGTTCTCAATCCTTTCTCTTTCTTCTTTCTGTCTTTTCAGCCTGTCTTCCTCTTCCTTTTCCCTCTTCATCCTTTCTTTCTCTTTCTTTTCTGCCTCTTCTCTCATTTGTCTTGCTATCTCTTCTTTTTTCAACCTCTCCTTTTCCTCCTTTTCCAATCTCTCTTTCTCTTTTCTCTCTTCCTCTTCCCTCTTCATCCTTTCTTTCTCTTTCCTCTCTGCCTCTTCTCTCTCCTTCCTGTCTCTCTCTTCCTTTTCCCTCTTCATCCTTTCTTTCTCTTTCCTTTCTGCTTCTTCTCTCTCTTTCCTCTCTCTCTCTTCCTTTTCCCTTTTCATCCTTTCTTTCTCTTTACTTTCTGCCTCTTCTCTCTCTTCTTTCTGTGTTTTCAGCCTCTCTTCCTCTTCCCTCTTCATCCTTTCTTTCTCTTTCCTCTCTGCCTCTTCTCTCT
>JAPQRN010000007.1:8447626-8460089 GCA_037367275.1 Coranthus polyacanthus
TACGATATATGATGGAGCTTTATTGTTAAGAGCTTTGTAAGTTAGCAGCGAGATTTTAAATTCAATTCTAGATTTTATGGGAAGCTAATGAAGAGAAGCATTTTTCTGACTCTTGTGACTGCATTTTGAATCAACTGGAGGCTTTTTATGGAGTTCTGTGGACATCTTGGTAGTAATGAGTTACAGTAGTCTAGCCTGGAAGTGACAAATACATGGACTAGTTTTTTGTGTCCCTTTGGGAAAGGATGTTCCTAATTTTGGCAGTGTTGCAGAGATGAAAGAAGGCTGTCCTAGATATTTGTTTAACATGTGTATTCAATGATAAGTCCTGGAAACAATTCCCACGTTCCTCACAGATGTACTGGATGCAAACGAAATGTCACCCAGATTAAAAATGTCTTTAGAAAGTGGATTCCTTAGATTCTTGGATGACTGATCGTTAACATGTACAAATTGGGATCTTTGTGAAAAATGTAGTCTAGTGCCTTTAATCCCAATGGAATGTTCTAATCTAATGGTATGACTGGAAAAAGGCCTATAATTTGCTTCAGGTTGTTATTATTATACGTAGTAGTACATCAAACGCTAACGAAGTTTTAAACCATGTTAATGATGAATTAGTGGATGGAAAGGTGCATAAATTTGCACTTTCTGAAAATTCACTTAAAATTTGCGACACATTTGGATGGAAACCCAACCTGTGCCTCGACTCGAGCAGAGTTTTAACTCCGCCTCCTCTTCCTCACATGATGCAGCAGGTGCCAGAAGCTGCAGAGATGAAGACAGTTCCTCCGAGACAGAAGGCACGTCCGTCCATCTGTCCGTCCGTCCTCATGTCCCACTTCAGCTTCCATCGCCTCACATTTCACTTTTCTGTGAATGTTTCGTTTCAGTCACGTTCATGAATCATGTTTAACATCAGTCTGTCTCACCTGTGTGTGTGTCCGTAAACCATTTAAAAAGAGTTAAGAGTTGTTTTAAAGTCCCCATGAAATCAAATTCAAATAGTGTTTTTATATTTTATGTCTTGTACCACACATCACCACATCACAGCAGTATCTGACCAAACTATGACAAAAAAAGGATTAAAGATGAAAACATTTCATGACTTCTCCTGCACTCTGCATCCAATGAAACCCTTTCTCAAATGTTCATGTCCCCGGCAGAGGACCTACGAGCTGCAGTAATGGATTATTGTTCCACAGGTGGACTTGACCAAGAGACTGAGCAGACTGAGCTTAGATTCCTGTTTTTACAGAAAACACGTAATATGCAAAAGCAAATGGCACTCGACTTCTCGTGTCATGGGGACTTTAAAGGCAAAGTATGTAACATTTTCGTTTAAAAAAATATCTTTCTCAACCATCATTTGTGACCCTCTGTCAGTGTGAGGTGGTGTATTTACCTGCAGAGACCCTGCCCTCTGTTTAGGTAGATGATGGTTAGGTTTATTGCCATGGTTGTGTTAAAGGTGCATGTGAAAGAGTCTCGCATGTTGGTGTGCTCATGTGAAGTTTGTGTTGGAGTGTGTTTTGTGCTGGCAGCTGGTGGTTTGGTGACATTAGATAACTCTGTTACTATAGTAATGACGGCCTCCATTTCCTGCATCCCTGATAACAGCCACAAAATACTGATTTTATGAGTTTCATGTTTCGGGTCAGTTTCCTTACACTTGCTCTCAAGTTTTTCATTGTCTCTCTTCTGCTCCTCTGAAACTGCAACTTTAGTTAGCTTAGAAATGCAGTTAATATCAACAGACATCTGACTCCCAGCACAACACAGACTCCAACACAAACTTTGACTGACTGTCTTTTCTCTTCCAGGATGATTACATTCCTTATCCAAGGATTGAGGAGGTGAGTAGCTCAGTAGAACAGTCTACTTCTTCTTGTTCTTCTTCTGCTTCTTCTACTGTCACCTACTGAGTGTGGACCAGAGTTATTATCCCTTTAAGTAAAAACACCAGAATGTAGGTGTTCACTGTAGGGGAGGGTTAATTTGGTTACAATCTGTGAACTTGTACTGATACATGGTGAGTATTTTCTCATGTGTGTTGTTGGCTGTAATGTTACTTGTAACTGTTGTGCAGGTGTTGCAGAGAGGCGGACCTTACCCTCAGGTCATCCTGCCTGAGTTCGGAGGTTACTGGATTGAGGATCCTGAAGCTCCGCCTCCTCCTGCGCCTCCTCCGTCCTCATTGGAAATGAAAGAGCAGGAAGAAGAAGAAAACACACGCCCAGGGGATTATGGGTACCATCTGGAGGAGATCAACGAGGCTGCACGGGCGTACAGGAAGCACTTCTTAGGCAGGGTGAGAGTTGGAGAAAAGGGGAAGATCAAACATCTGCTCTGTTTAAAAGCTCCACCATGTGTTCAACAGTTTTCAGTCATTTGAACCTTTACCTCGGTCAGTTTGACCAGAAACTGCACTCCTGTTGCCATGGAAACTGCATGTAAATGCACACTGGTTTAAAGAGTTCGGACTTGTGTAGGTGAGGGGAAGTTACTTTTGGGAGTTTTAGAAGTAGGAATATCCTGATCCTGAGTTATGTCCTTTTGTCTTCTTGCCTCTTTCACCTCATTTTTGACTTGTGTCTTTTGCATTGTTAAACTTGCCCTGCGAGGGAATTGAATCAAAACAATTTCTGTTTTGTGTCTTGCAGGAGCATTTAAACTTCTCTTGCTCTGCGAGCAGTTTGGGAAACCTGCTGCTGTCTGTGAGACACGAGGAGGACAAGGAGCAGGAGTACCTTCACGTTATCATCAGGTAAACATCTCCACGTTATCGTCAGGTAAACATCTCCACGTTATCATCAGGTAAACATCTCCACGTTATCGTCAGGTAAACACCTCCACGTTATCGTCAGGCAAACACTTCCACGTTATTGTCAGGTAAACACCTCCACGTTATCGTCAGGTAAACATCTCCACGTTATCGTCAGGTAAACACCTCCACGTTATCGTCAGGTAAACATCTTCACGTTATCGTCAGGTAAACACCTTCACGTTATCGTCAGGTAAACATCTTCACATTATCGTCAGGTAAACATCTCCACGTTATCGTCAGGTAAAAACACAGAATTAGGGATAAATGTTGTCTCGATGAAGTGTAACGTTTTGTTTCTTCTGTCCTTCAGGTCTCGAGTGAAGAGCGTCTATCACAGACTGCCGCTGTCTGAGCTGCCTGAAATCCCCAGCGTACCAGAACTCGCCAAGGTACAAAACCACCTCCAGACCCCCATTCGGATTCACAGGAGAAAGACTTTATCAAACTGAAAAAATAAAATAAAATAAAATATTTTCCTGAGCTTCAGGTTCATAGTTTTGGATGATTTGAGTGGAGTTTTTGTGTTAAGTTATCAGGTTGATATTGCTCTCTCTGCAGCTGCTGTGTGATGAAGCAGCAGGTCAGCGTTTCAGTCCCGTCCTCTACCCGAAGGTGAGATCAACACCTGAACGCACCTCAGATTATCTGCTGCCCGACAAACAGCTCAGGGCTGGTCTGTTTATAGACAAATCAGAAGTGAAAACCCTGGGTGTTATTCTTGATTCTGAATTGTTTTTTAATTCCACACATAAAACTCACCATCATGTGAACAAGTTAGACTCTACACTGGAAGCTGTCAAAAAGATGACTTGTTATTCCCCATTTGGATAATTGTAAAGCACTGTATTCAGGATTACCGAAAAAACAATTATAGACTGCAGCTCATACAAAATTCATCAGCCAGGGTGTTAAGAAGATTCTTTTACCCATAAGGCTCTTAATGGTTTAGGTCCTTCATACATTTCTGATCACTTATCCGAGTGTGTTTCAAACGTCCTCCTAGTGCAGACTAGCTGAATACTTCATAAGTGAAAGCTCTCTGTTTTCATGCACCAAAGGTTTGGAACAAACACCAACCACAAATTAGACCTATTTCTAACACCTAGCTTTTAATTAATTGTATCTTTTCATAACATGAATGCTTTTATTTTAATGCTTTTTTATATCCACACGTTATGCTTGTTTTTATCTGTACCAACTTGTTTCTATGTTCTATGTTTATGTGTTTCTATGCCGCATAAATGAATGTATTATTATTCATCTTTATCATTCAGGCATCTCAGATGATTGTAAACTATGATGAACATGAGATGAACAACACCTTCAAGTTTGGAGTCATTTATCAGCGATTTGGACAGGTATCACATTTTTATCACTGGGTGTAGTTTAGACAAAGTAGTATAAATACATAGTTATTTAAGAAGGCCTGCAGCTGGAGGTTGTTTTACTTAATCAGAATCCAAAACCACATCAGTTCAACATGCAGCATTATGCCATAGCAGCGTAGTTGTCTTAGAATGGTGAATTAGTATTTCGTGTGAATATTTCTGTAAATGTTAAAAACAGACAGACTGTGTCTGACTTGTATGTGTCTGAGAAGGAGTGTCATTGTGTTTATTTGTATTTTGTGTTGCTATCTTTGCTGCAGATGTCTGAGGAGGAGCTGTTCAGGAACAACGAGGAGACTCCAGCCTTCACAGAGTTCCTTCAGCTGCTCGGAGACACAGTGGAGCTGCAGGACTTCAAGGGGTGAGTGGAAGCCACATCATCGTTATGGTCAGAGGACTTTCAGGACTAACTGCCCCTCACCTCCCTCTGTCCAGGTTTCGTGGAGGTCTGGATGTGTCTCATGGTCAGACGGGGTCTCAGTCTGTCTACACTATCCACAGACAGCAGGAGGTCATGTTCCACGTCTCCACCAAACTGCCTTTCACTGAGGGAGACACACAGCAGGTACTGTGTGTTCAGCTTGATGAGCTGACAGGTTGTGACTTAATGACGTTTGTAAGTGATGTAACGTCCTAACTCCACCTTCCTCCAGCTTCAGAGGAAGCGACACATAGGAAATGACATTGTGGCAGTGGTGTTTCAGGAAGAGGCCACGCCCTTCGTCCCTGACATGATCGCCTCCAACTTCCTGCACGCCTTCATCCTGGTTCAGGTGGATGAGCCCTGCAGCGATGTCACCTCCTACAAGGTACAAGGCAGGCCAGTCATTGGTCGGTTCGTTTTAGAGTCAGACTCTTTGTTTTGTTGTTTGTGCTGTCAGTGACATCATTAACACTTTGACTGGCAGGTGTCCGTCACCGCCAGAGAAGATGTGCCTCCGTTTGGGCCACCCCTCCCAAACCCAGCCGTGTTTAAGAAGGTGAGACTGACACTGCTGTAAATATTTTTCATACTTCTTTCCTTCCTTTCTGAGACAACAGACAAGCTGTGTTTCTTTTTTTTTGTCTTCAGGGTCCAGAGTTCAGAGAGTTCCTTCTCACTAAACTCATCAACGCAGAGCTTGCCTGCTACAAGAGTGACCGCTTCGCACGACTGGAGGTAAAAATACCAAGTAATAAAAAATAAAACACATGTTGAGCAGTTTGTGGGACACTTGCAGACACATATTTCGAGGTTCTGGAAGAGGGTTCAGAAGCACTTAAGGTACATAAAAACCTGCCAACCTGTATGTATTTTGACATCAAAGTAGACTAGTACGATATGTCCTTCTTAAAGTAAGTGATGCTTGAGTTCATCGGTCCTCCGCACAGATTCAGACTTGTATCTGTTTCTGGTTAAAAACGTCTGAATACAGTACGCCTGTGTGTATATTTAGGAGCGAACCCGGGCCGCTCTGTTGGACAGCCTCCATGACGAGCTGCAGAGACGCTCCCAGAGCATGCTGGGATTGACATCAGGTGTAGACGAGGACGGGCGGGGCGAGAACGGACATGCCCACGGAGGACTGCTGGAGTCCATCAAGGTCAGTGAGTGTGCATTCTATATTTGTGTTTATAGTCTATGTTTAATTATACAGTGTGTGTTGTAATAATGTTCTATTATTGAGTGTGGAAATACATAAAAATATCTAAATGCTGTATGAACTGAACTCTCCATCAACTCTGTCAAGTCCACTTGCCTTCATACAGCACTTAGACACACTATGACCTGGTAACACATCACATACAAATGATTGTGTTGTATTATGTGTTTGTTGTGCTTCAAGTACAATGTGCTGCTCCAAACAAACATTATAATATGTAATATTTTAATAAGGTGTTTGTGTTGTAGAGGGCGATGCGAGGGCGGAGCGTCTCCATGGAGACCATGTCAAGGGGTGGGGCAGGTCTGCCCACCAGTCTGAGTGGAGGCGGACTGGCACACATCAGCGCTGAGGTGGGCAGAGGATAAAGGTCAATGGGTCATAGGTCAATGATCTTTACGCTTGATTGGTCATTGGCTTCTCTCCTCTTTCTCCTTCCTTTCAGTATAATGTCAAATCTCCGGTGAAGAGGCGTTCAGGAATTTTTCCTCGTCTACTGAGCGTTGACAGTCAAACAGAAAAACACAACCACAGAAGGTAAAGTTTATTCATTTATGTATTTCATTAACCCGTCAAACACAGAACAAAAACATTTAAATCAGCAGAGGACAGACGATAAAACAATAAAATACGAATAAAAAGGTGGTTGCAGGTTGATTTTTATCTTCTCTTATGTTGATTTCTATGAATAAATGCTGTGTGTTAGTTATTTATGTGTGTGGTTTTTATCTTCAGCCTCCTCAGTGAGCAGAGGAGCTTCGACGGCTGCCATCCGACGCTGGAGGTGAAGTCAGAGCAGCCGTCCAATCCCAGCTCTCCAGAGGCGGGACAAAGGAATAGGTGTGTGTGTCTCTAAAGGTCCGGTTTTCTGGTTTTCTTTCTGAGCTCAGACTTGACTCAGCTGATGTTTATGACGTTTTGTTGATCTGCAGGATCCTCACGAAGAAGGAGAGCAGTAAGATTTCCAGGTCAACATCGAGCACCTGCAGCTTCGGCGTCTCTGCAGACGACTCGCACCTGGTGAGAACAAACGTCTGACGAGTTGAACAGCTCTGAAGTCAGAGTTTGAAACTCTGCACCTTCCTTCTGCAGCTCTCTCCTCTTGGTCCAAATGAAAAGATGAAACATAAATGAAGGTGAAAGACAAGCAACAGAGTAGAATAATCAAAGCTGTCCATCACATTAACCCCTACCTGTCTGAAAACACCTGTGATCGGACAGAACATTTTCAAAACCTCCTGCCTGGGTCCAGAGAAGCGGATAGAATTCCTGTTTCCTCTCGGATCACTTGAATTACAATTTAATGAAAGGTAATTCTGGACGTTTTACACAATTACACCAAAAAAAATTTCAGCTTTAAGTCGTTTTTTCTAATTATTCATTTAAATATTGAAGAAAAAATATAAGTCGTCCGGTATCAGACTCAGCTGAGATGCTGCATAACTGTATAACTTTGTTGAATGTTTATCTGTTATGTTATTTAGTCAATTAAATGTGGTTTTGTGTGTGTGGGGGTGATGATGCAGAAGTTGGTGTGTGAACTAATGATCTTTCTGGTCTTTTTCAGATTGATAAATGATTGTTTTTTAACTGTGAATCATGTAAAGATATTCTCTTAGAGTTTTAGAATAAACACATACGAAATATACAGAATCCGTCCTGTTTAAAGTCGTCCTCATCAGGCTCAGATCAGGATGTCTCATGTCTCATGTGAGGTGACGCCACAGGAGTCGATGTGAACTGTTCTCTCTCTCTGTGTCTTTAGCTCGCCCAGAGTATGATGCTGGAGGGTCAAAGTTCAAGTCCGCTCATCGTCTGTCGCAGCCCTACAGGTTCAGTCAAACATTTATCACCAGTAACAATAGAAAGTCAAACATCGATCAGCAATGAGTAAAACATACTACAGCAGACTATATTCTGCACCTTTAATGTATCTCTATATTTGCTGTCACTTTTTTTTTCCCTCTTCCTTTCAGAGACGAAAAATAAAAACTCTCCCAGATCCAACCTCAAGTTCCGTTTCGATAAACTGAGCCACTCGGCTGCAGTGAGTCTCGCTCTTACATTCATGAAAACAGATTCAAAGTTTATTCAAAGTGTTTTTAGAAGCAGAAAACTGGTAATTATAGATGTGAGTGTAACATGAATATCTCGTCAGACCAGGCAGTAAAATAAATGTTTATGTTTCAAGAACTGTGGTTTTCAAACATGTTCCTTCACAGTTAAACAGAAGTATGTCTAGATTATTTCTAGGTGTATTAATAGTAGAATATGTATCTGTATCTGGATCGTACTTGTCCTAGTGTGAACACAGGTGAGCTGTGATGTTCTCTGACATGCCGTCCTCTCTGTCCTCAGCAAGGACACTGAAGTGACTCCACACACAGGTTTGTGTTTTCTGTTCTTTCACAATAAAATCATTGAATGTAAACGTTCAGTGAATTATTTCATGTTCTTTACTCCTCAGACAAACACGTCAACCTGAAGACACTGACGGACACTGAGAACCTTCATGGAGGCCTTACATTAAAGGATCAGTCCGCTGATTTCCTGTGCTTTAGTTGTAGACACAGTCTAACAGCAGCGGTGAATGCGTCCTACAAACATGTTGTCTGTGTATCTGTAACCTGATTTATCTTACTGGTCTTAAACCGTTGTCTGAAAACCATTAAAAACATCAGCCTCGTTGTTGCACCAGGTGACATGTTTCTTCTTTAGGAAACGGAAAGAAACAGACACTACTTTTTTTAACTAAGCAACTTGAAGTCAGTGTTTACAGTGGAGATGAGTTCCCCCTGCGAGGCTGCACAGATGGTACAAAGTCCTGTTCATTATCAGACTTCTAGTGTCGATGACGCTCCTCTGAAAGCAGAGCCTTAATGTCCCTGTGACTTGACAGTGGTTGAACTACAGCAAAGCTATTTATACTAGAGTGAAATCTAGTTTGGTTAACTGAACGGTTAACTAAAGATACTCAGAAAAATTGTTCAAACTGATCATTTATGTGATATGAAATTCAAGTAAAAGATACTTAAAACATAGAAAATGACAGTTTGTTGAAAAAGTATTTGAAGTTTCAGGGTTATTCTTCCTCAGAATCTGTAGAATTGATTGGATCGAGGCGGTGGCGTCACCCGATCATCGTTATGACAACCACGTGGCATCGGGTGTGACCATCAAGCGTTTTATCTCATGTAGTGTGACATGGTAGACGACAACCCACAACATGACGGGAAAGTCTGACATTTCCCACGTCAGGTTCTATGTAGAGTTTACTACTCCACAACGCCGTAAACTTTGTCTGTGTTTAATTAACAACTAGTGCTCACTTCTGTGTGTCCCGAAGAAGAAACATGTGACCCAGTTTGACAACAAGGTTCAGTCGTGTGTTTTCAGACAATAGTGGAGCTCTACAGTACAGACCAGTAGAAGTAGGGCCGGTGTAAAGTTTTCATCACCACAAAAAACACACTAGTGTCAATCCACTCTCCTCTACTGAAATGTGATCTCCTTCATGTTGTTGGCCTTGGTCCACTCGTCTGTTTTTTAAACATAAAGTTATGTTTGTCACGTTGTCATGTTGCTTATTACTAATGCACAACAAGATGGAATTAGCAACACACATTCATTTGGTACAACCTGTCTGAATGACAAGCTCGCCTGATTCAAATAAATCAAAATGTAAAAGAAAAAACACACACAACTATAACCAACGAGATAAATCAGGTTTCAGATACACAAACAATCCTATTTGTAGGATGAATCCAGTGCTGCTGTTTGTCTATACAGAGAATATGATGACAAGACCTGAAAAACACCAGACTGATCCTTTACCGTTTCACAACTGTTTGAGGATCAGAAGAGACAAACACTCCACCAAACCTCCATCAGACCTGCAGGACTGTGCATCAAAACACAGCAAATCTGACTTTACCAACAGTTAATGTGAAGGGTTTGGAGGTTTAACACACACACGGTTTACATGGACGTTGGTTCTAATGGCGGTGTCTCTAAAAGGCCTTTTTCTGCTGCTTTTCTTTGATTCGTTTAATGATCTAAATGAGCATCTCATCCGTTGTCCGTGTTGGTTCCTGTCCAGCTTCAGTATCTCCGTCTGCAGTTTAGCGTCCAAACTGCAGCACTCAAACTGAAACTTTTGTGATTTTTAAAAGTATTTTTAGCATCAAAAACTGCGTCTCCCACGGCGCTTCGCCACGTGTCTTTTTCCACACTGCTGATTTATTTTCAGATGGTTTCACTTCCACTCTGTGTAAAAGATCTCATACGATAAAACCAGACCAGACTCCAGATACAATAAAACCCGTGAGACGATGTGATCAAAAATATTATCATGGTGACATCAGTAATTATCATGATAAATGTCAAACCATTGTTTCATATTAGTTTAAAGGCTTATTTTCGGTGAAGAATGAAAGCTGAAGAAACCAGATGGTTCTTCAACAAGATGGAATCACACCTGTGGTCTTGTTTTGTGATTTAGTGCTTGTTCTGTTCATGTTGTTTAATAAAATGAGTCCAAGCTTAGTTTTTAAGATGGAAAAAAGAATGAATGTAAATGTGAAATGTAAAAATAGCATCTCAATATGATATAACGTTATATCATGGTAATTATCATGATGTAATAATAATATTTTATCACACAGCCCTACCCATGAGCCTCAGCTGCTGTTGCCATGGAGAAAGGTTTTCACATGTAGAAACAGGAGAATGTGAAGCTCTGTAAATGGGTGTGTGATGAAATGCACCTTGGGAGTTGTAGTCTTTGTTGATATTTTGCTCAAATGTGGGTTTTTTTCAGTGTTAAAAAATGTCTACTGAGTGGTGTTTTCCGACCGCTGGAACAGAACTTTATGTTTTTTCGTATAATGTCGTTATAGTCACATTTAATGCATATAATGAAAGGCAATATGGGAATTGTAGGATTCTGTGTTTTGTGGTGATATCTAGATCTGTGCTGCACAGACTTGTCGTTCTTCTTCATTGGTTTTGTTGATGCTCATAAACTAAATTCCTGAATCAGACCTGCTTGATTAAATCAATCAATCAATCAGTGATTGACATTAAACTACTCAGAGGTGGTAAAAGTTGATTTATTGATCAGACACAGAGCAGAACTAAAGGCTGACGTTGACTAAAAACTGACCAGATGCCTCCTGGAATTGGCAGATGAACTTTTAATCTGCATTCATGAATGAAGATGTAGAAATATAACATTCATTCCTCAGGTGATATGATTAAAAATGTGATCATGATAAAAAAAATCTCCAGTATCTGAAGTGGGAAAAAACGCCTTGAAGCTGCTTTGAGTCTGAACAGGTGATTTTGGAGAGATTTGAATGATGTCTTTAAAACAACATTGAAAACATCACTCAGGAGCGTCCGATCATTATCCACAGGACTCAGAGTTCTGCTGAAAACGACATACTGTGCAAAAACTGACATTTATTCTGCACTAAAACGACTCAAATCTCTGTGGATGTTAAATATTAAATATGTACAGGGCACTAACTGAATACTAATCGTCTTGATTGCACTGAAAGCACAAAGTCTTTTCTTATCTCCTGTCTCACTCAGATTTCAGGTGTAAATCTTTTTGTCTGTCTTAACTTTTCTGAAAAATAAGAGTAATAATGATAATCTGAGAAACTGTGCAGGCTTTTATTTTGATGGGGAGACAGATGTAGCATAAATAACTCTGATGTCTGTTTATTTTTGTTTTTCCTGCATCCTGATGGAGATTTCTGTGATTGTGACATAAAATCTGATGTCATAACGTTTCTGCAGATGTGACTTTGATTTGTGTCGTACAGTTTCTTTAAGGTTCAGTGTGTGATATTTAGTGACATCTAGTGGTGAAGTTGCAGACTGCAGTCAACTGAACACCACCTCACCCTTAGAGTCGGTGTTTGTTTTGTCTATTCTGGTCTTTTTAATTAAAGGAATAACAGCAAATCCTTTACTATATTTTAGTTTTTACCTTGATTTTATTTTTTATGTAGTGTGAGCAAAGGTCCTATTGAAACTGTAATGTTTATTGTTAGGGCCAAAGCACTGACAATCAGTGGCAATTTAAATTTTGTATCATTATTTTATTTTATTTTATTTTTATTTTTTTTCAGAAAGGACTGCATTTCTTTAGAGTCTCCATACAGGTCTGGTCTTCATACAGGACTGGTCTTCATACTGGTCTGGTCTTCATAAAGGTCTCGTCTTCATACTGGTCTGGTTTTCATACTGGTCTGGTCTTCATAAAGGTCTGGTCTTCATACTGGTCTGGTCTTCATACAGGTCTGGTCTTCATAAAGGTCTGGTCTTCATAGTGGTCTGGTCTTCATAAAGGTCTGGTCTTCATACTGGTCTGGTTTTCATACTGGTCTGGTCTTCATACTGGTCTGGTCTTCATAGTGGTCTGGTCTTCATAAAGGTCTGGTCTTCATACTGGTCTGGTCTTCATAAAGGTCTGGTCTCCATACTGGTCTGGTCTTCATACAGGTCTGGTCTTCATAAAGGTCTGGTCTTCATAATGGTCTGGTCTTCATAAAGGTCTGGTCTTCATACTGGTCTGGTCTTCATAAAGGTCTGGT
>JAPQRN010000007.1:8460189-8472976 GCA_037367275.1 Coranthus polyacanthus
TTGTCTGATTTTGTTGCTACATTTTGGTGCCAAATACACTATTGTAATTAACTTAACTATTGTTAAGTAATACATTCCGAAATGTAATAAGGGGTAGGACTAGATAAGTTTTTTTTACTTCTTCCTACACCCTTTTCGAACAATCTGTTTTTTTTTTGTAAATGATTAATAGAAATGATTAATTAGATAATTAGTAGAAAATAAATTTTGTAATTGTTATTTGCATTTGATTATTATATTACATGGAGTACCGGTCTGAAAAAAATAACATGACAAAATATTGACTCTGACTCATAGCGCCATCTAATGGCAACAGGAAGTCAGCCTCATATGCACAAACATCGCCTGATTGACCTGAAATTTGCACAGTGTGTTCTACACATGATATACAGTGACGCGACGTATGCTTGGTGGGTGTACTCTAGCGCCACATAGTAGACACTGGAAGCAATACGTCGATTTTATTGCGTCATCGACGATGTCAGACCCGAGGACGTCTCACTGCCTGCAGTGGTAAAACCCCTCGGTCGTGGCCCGATTCGGGTGGGCCTGCAGTTACTAATATTTCATTATTTTCCATTTTTCATATGCTTCATTTTATGTACTTATTTTTGCAATACATGCTTGATTTTATTAACTGATTTCTACAATACATGTCTACATGCTTCATTCATCTTTATTTGATGTGATTTTTATTTTATTTTTCTGCACATGCTTCATTTTATTTTATGTTATTTTATACATGCTTCATTTTTACCTTGGTTTATACTTTTTATCATGGTTTATCTATTCATCTATACCATCATAACGATGGGGATTGTCCTGCAGATGGCGCTGATGCTTCGGTGTGACGCTACCATGACGTTAAACGAAGAAGACGGAGGAGGAACCAGAACATTGCCGGGTGACAAAAACAGCCGCAGCCGTTGTTCCGCGGAGCCATGGCGGCCGTGCGTAGCCTTCGGGTGTCGGTGAAATCAGACAGCGGTTCCGACCGCTCAGAATCAGACTCAGACTCCGAGTCGGACCGTGATGCCCGCGAAGCCGAGCCGATGGAGGTGGAGGAGGGAGAGCTGGAGCCGGAGGACATCTCCGTGAACCGCTCCCTGAAGGAGCTGCTGCCGGTGAGTGTCCGGGCTAGGCCCCGTCAGACCGGGGACTGGCGTCTGCTGCGTCCGCCGGGGTCGCGGGGAGGGTCGGCCACAGGTAACGTCGACTCCCGGCTCGCTGAGCACGGGATGTTAGCACCGCGGCTGTGGCTGGAGAAACGTTAACCAGAGCTAACGTTAGTTAAACGCAGTTAACGGGCTATATTAAGGTACAGAAAGGGTCAGTTTGACGGTGTTTAACGGGTTCCCGGCTGTTATTTCAGTCACTTGTTGCTGCTAGCCTCCTCACGTGCGGTGTTTGCATTAGGAGATCGACCTACGGAGCTCCCCTGTTTAAACCGCGACTTTAAGACAAACATCGGCAAAATTACACATTTGATTAAAAGTAACTTCAAGGTTTTGTCGATTTCGATACATGTACCTTCCCCGGTGAAATCGGCCCAATCCTAGTCAGTAACTTCGGCTTTGTTTTCAACGTGTGCCGGTATTTATGTCTAATGTTAGCAGTCCTGATAGCGCTTTACTGGGCCGGTAAACACACAGTAACAGCTGTAAGTTGAAGCGCAGGTCTTAATTAAATGTAGCTCATGTTGTCTTGTCTCTGATGTCTCTTCTGGGGCGTAACGCTACTCGGCTCTCAGGACTTATGACTTCAGATAATTATTCACAATAACAGTAAAGACGAATAACCAGCAAAATCTAATATGAACAGGGTCCAGTGTATAAATAAAAATCTGAAGCTCTTGTGCATATGTTAATTAAGTAATTAAATTCTCCTTTCAAAATGCGTTTAATTAAACTTCATAACTAGTTTCAAGTGAGTCCACACCCACATCCCCGTAAACTGAGCTATATTATACTGACATGTTACTGTTACTGCGTTTGTAGAACTGGATCCAAAATGTTACCATGATTAGGGTTTTCAAAATCAATTTTTAATCAATAAATGTCTTCTTCTTCTTCTTCTTCTTCTTCTTCTTCTTCTTATTCTTCTTCTTATTATTATTATTATTATTATTATTATTATTTAAAGGCCAGTTTTTGGTCCTGAGTGAAAGTTGCAGAAACCAGATGGTTATTTGTGGTTTTAAATTATTTGCAAAAAACACAACAAGATGAAAATGACGAAAACACACCTGTAGTCTTGTTTTGTAATTTAGTGCTTATTTTGCTTTCACAACATTAAATCAAAAATAAATAAAATGATGTAGTCTATAATATAAGAATCATTATTCTATCGTTCTATCACCCAGCCCTACTTGTCTTTTAAAGTCGTGTTTGTCTGGTTCGGTTTTGCAGGACACAAGTCGGCGTTATGAGAACAAGGCCGGAGCATTCATCACTGGGATCGATGTCAACTCAAAGGTGAGACTAACATTCACACGATGTGGACACTTCAGACAGGTTGTTTCCAGCTCCAACTGCTGCAGTAAATGGAATGCAACGTTAGGATAACATTAGAGCCACAGGATGAAAAAGAATGGTGTAGAATTATTCCTCATTCTATCCATTGTTCATGATTACAGACAGTGTCAATAATTTCCTCAAACAGCTGTGGTTTTTATCAGACCTCGTTCACAAGGGAAACCACTTCACATAAACTCTGACATGCTCAAACAGACACGTTAACAGCACGTTGTTTTCACCAGGAGGCGATCGAGAGGAAGGAGAAACGAGCGAGGCGTTTCCATTTCCACGGAGAGGTGAGCATCGGCCAGAGGAACGTCTTCCTCGACAGAGATATCATGAAGAAAGGTGAGAGGAGGTCAAAGCTCAGCAGCAGCCCTTTGTCTCATCTTCATCACACTTTGATATTGACCCTGTTCTTCTTCTGTGGTGGCAGCCATCCCCAAACTGCGTCTGGAGGCCATCCATGTGACCGGAGTGGACGACATGAGCACTCAGGATGTGTTCGGATATTTTAAGGAATATCCACCAGCTCACATCGAGTGGATCGATGACGCATCCTGTGAGAACGCACGCACACATGAACGCACGCACACACACGCGCACACACACACACACTAGGGTTTTTGCAGGTCCTTGAAATGTCTTAGATCTGATCTTGAAAAGTTTTGAAAATTATTTAAGACATTAAGATTTGATTTGATAAGATTTGTCAACATCTGTTTATTGACTTTTGACATAAGGTGCTGACAACAACAAAAAATACTAAAAACAAACAGAAAACAGAGAAGGTGTACATAACTTAACACATAGGACACACGGACTTGAAATATGACACTGTTTGTAACAGTTTAGACATTAACTGGTGAACAACATGCGTTACTTTTCCAAACAGATCCTCTGAAATACTCCCTCTTTGTTTGAAATAGTGAATCAGATTTTCTCTAGATGTAAAATATTACCCAATTACTTTAGCCTCGTGTCAAATGCTGGGGCTTCTCAGATTTCCAATATCACTTTTCTGGTAACAGTCTTAGATTGTGAGATGACCTGGGCTTCATACTTATCCTTCACTCTCCTTGATTTGACCACAGTGGACAGCACAGATACAGGGAAATTATTGACTCCAGAAAGTCTGTAACCTGATCAGATTGATCAGAATTCTCTATAGCTTCCAAATTCAATTGTCACATGATTATCCCCAACTAAAGATTCACTGTTCTGTGAATCTTACAGAACACGTTAAACTCATCAAACACGTCAAACTCCAAACTGATGGAAACAGAAACAGTTCAGTTTCTGAGCCGAGTCTGAGAGTGAAATGATAAAGGTTTACTGTTAAAAAAACACCAGGCTGCTCCTTAAAACCTTACACCTGTTCTCTGTGTCTAAATGTCCACTTGATGGTTTCCTAGGTAACGTAGTCTGGCTGGATGATGACACATGTGTTCGAGCACTCATCAACACCAGCCGGATGCCTGACCCCGAGGCTGTTGCCACGGAGACAGAGGGCAGCAGCAGCGAACCGGGGGAGGAGAGCAAAGGTCAGAGGTCACACGCACACTGTGTTCTGTTCAAACTGTAAAACTGTCAAAACACTGGGGCTGATCTTTAGTGTGTATGTGACAGGTCGACAGGGTCAAAGATCAGATGATGAGGACGATGAAGAGGAGGAGGGAGAGGTGGACGAGGAGGAAACGGCGAAGAAGAGTGACGAGGAGGTGAAAGACGGTGACGAAGAGACAAAGACAAAGACGGAGCACGGACAGGTCAGAGGTCATCACAGAAACAAACAGCTGATTCATAATGTACAGCTGCTGCAGGTACACAGCTGTTGGGAGGATCTAATCACACAAATGGAATACAATATTTCTAATTATGTTTTCATTGGTGTATAATCACCTAAAATGATGTTCTTTAGACTGTTTCTTTATATCTACAGTCTACAGAGGCTGATTTATTTCTTAAATGTCCGTGGTAACTTACCCAGATAGTGCATCAAAATACATAAAAGCATCGCCTACTGACCAATCAATTCTCCTGGAAGATCCTGTGGATCTCCATGTGTGGATAAAAAAAAAGATAGTGAGAGGGTCTCTGAGGCAGACCAGTTACCCAGACTGAGGGTCAAAACTGGACCGTGAACGTCTCCCTCTGACCCACAATGTCCTCAGAGAAAAATAAAATGAAAATGGCCTCCAACAAAAACCCATAAAGAGCTACATTTTGTTTTGTCGCAGGTGGTTCAAAGGCAATATGCTGTTAGACAACATCCAGACCGTGTTCTAACTGTGACTGTCATTAGGAAAGAGAAGAAAGACTGTTGAAACTGTCCTCCAACTTAAATGTCCACAAATGTAGAACATACAGACTTGCAATATTCAACAAAATAAAACACTGTACATTTGGAAAAAAAAAACAGGAATTTTACTGCTGCCTCCATTGGTTTCACACTTTAGTTCAGGTGCAACAACCAAACATGGCAGAAACCCTGTCTGTTTGACTGAAAAATCTAGAAACAACAGACACACACTGGTGAGTCAGTAAAGAGCTACTAAAGCTGATTGCTTTTGGATACATCAGACAAAAGGCTGGTGTCCACCGGGTTAATTGATCAGAGGCAATAACTAATCAGGTGTTTGTGTCTCAGGTGGAAGATCTGTCCCGGGCCGAGAGAGAGTCTCTGCTGAGAAATGACATGCGACCTGCCATCAAACCGTTCAAAGGAAACAAACTGTTACTGCGCTTCGCAACACATGGTAACATTAACACACACAGCGAGCAGCAAATTGATCCATTCTGCTCAGTTATTGATTTCTCAGCACACTGTATTTCAGACCTAATCTCACTCCTCTGTAAATGTGTTTCTTCTTTCACTGTTCAGATGATAAGAAGGAACCGGGCGCCGCTCGTCGCAGCAGATACTACATGAAGTACGGAAATCCAAACTACGGCGGCATGAAGGGAATCCTCAGTAACTCCTGGTGAGTCACCGACACCGTTTACGTCCACTGTGAGTTTAGTTTACACTGTGTCTCTGAGTGTGTTTGTGTGTGTGTTCAGGAAGAGGAGGTATCACAACCGTAGGATCCAGAGAGACGTCATCAAGAGTAAGAAGCCTCTGATTGGAGACAGCATGGGACACACTCCGCCCTACACACACCGACACTCAGGTAAAAACACACACATCTCGGGTTTCCTTTCAGATTGTTTTTAGTCATTATCCTGTCACATAAGTAGCTGTACTTTTGTCTATTAGAGTCAAAGGTCAGTCCATTTCACCAATAACAGCAAAAGCAAAAATCACCTCAAGCGAATGTAAAACCTTTTTTGTCAAAATTAGAAAGAAAATGTATGGAAATGCACCTAGATCACAAATATCTGAGTTGTCAGTGACGCCAGGATCGGTTTCTCCTCAAGTCCTGCCCCCTTGATTTCGATTGGTCAGTGAGAGAGGAGTGACATCGATGAGCACCGTTCCAAAAGTTGAACTATTTTCAGTGTTTTCAGTGTTTGATGTTTGAATGTTTCCTTCCACGTTGTTGTCTCACGTGGCCGTTGCTTTGAGCCTTTTCTTCTTCTTCTGTGCCTCAGCTGACCTGGTCAACCTGCCCGAGGAGCCTATCAAAGAGGAAGAGGAGGAGGAGGAAGAGGATGGAGATGAGGACATGGACTCGGACGACCGGGTGGTGGAGTACAGGGAGCGAGGAGACAGGGGCGGCGGCTCACGCTCGCTGGGGGTGGGGCTTCAGAGCCGGGCCGAACGTTCTCCGTCTCCGTGGTCGGAGTCGGACGAGATGGACTACGACCTGGAGCTGAAGATGATCTCCACCCCGTCACCGAAGAAGAGCAAGAAGATGACGATGTACGCCGACGAGTTGGAGGGCCACCTCAAGAACATCCGGTCAGTGTTTATCACACATCCAGCTTGGAAAATATCGATTCACTTAACTACCACAATTTCTAAAAAATGAGGTCTACAATCAATAACATTCAGTTCTTTCTTAATAGAAGTTGGTGCTTTTTTCCAGCAGAGAAATGAGCTGAACAGTTAGGTTTGTTTTCACCAACTTCATTGAATGCTGTAAATACAGACACAGTCAGATTTTGATGCCTTATATGGGGTCAGGTGTTTTATTTACCAAATATGAAGAATGATGCGACGTGTATTGTTTTTGTAATGACTCATGATCTGGTGTTAACAGAGAAAACAAATCATCACAATCCGAGTGAATCCCTCTTGGTTATCCCAAATCACTTTGTCCTGCATCCCAGTAATGTTGTTTTGTTGACTCTCCTCTGAGCAGGAACCGGATCGGGGGTTCAGGGTCTCAGAGCAGGAAGTCCACTTCGCCCAGTAAAGTGACAGATGTGCGGCAGCTGCTGGAGGAGAAGAGGCAGGGTGTGAACCAGCACAGACAGCCCCCCCCAGTGGCCTCCAGCGGAAAGACAGGTAAATACATCATTAATAAAAACAGAATAAAGGCTGATGAGCAGCTGTGAATCAAGAAACACATCACGAAAAACCAGTGAAGAGCTTTAAAAACAGCTTTGAATTCACTTTTTTTTTTCCCAGACGTACGGCAGCGTCTTGGGAAGAGACGCTATTCTCCCGAAAGACGGCGCTCCCCCTCCCCCGACTCTGTGAGAGACACACCCCCAGCCAGAGAGCCAATCAGAGACGTGCACCGCAGACTGGGCGTGGCCAACCAAAACAGCAGAAGCCTCTACTCCAACCCGTCCAAAGACAGAAAGACAGGTTTGAGTCCTGATCTCCTGTTTGTCACAGAAGCTGATCTACACTTTTGTATGTCAGACAATTTGAACTTTATTTGACTTCTTTCTCACATCCTTTAGTGTTTTACTTAAAGAGAATGACATTGTTATCCATAAACTATTAATCAGAGACGACACTATTCACTCACAATAACACCTGCTCAATGCTAGAATCTTGTTCAAACTTTTAGCATATATTTTAATAATTGAAAGTCTCAGAGTCGCAGATTCTTTGCGGTTGTTGGAGGTTTCAGTATTACCAAAGCTGAAGTGTTTGTTAATGAAGCTCATTTTCTTTGCGTTTTGGTTAATGTTAATATGCTCTGTTTGTTATGTTGACTCTCTCTTGTATCATCAGGCTTGTGGAGTCGACTCGGCTCCGCGGACGACGACAGCAGCTCCGGACATCACGACCGGCAGCCGTCGGGCCTTTTCTCCTCTGGGCGGAGCGAAGGCGATGGCGGCGGCAGCAGCAGGAGACGAGGCGACGGAGATGCAGAGGAGGAGGAAGAGGAAGAGGAGGAGGAGGAGGACGACTCGACGCTGCAGAGGATGTGGGGAGCCATGATCAAACAGAAACAGGAGCGACTGTCGCACAAGATGAAGAAGAGCCGTCTGGACAACCTGCCGAGTCTGCAGATCGAGATCAGCCGCGACAGCAGCGACGACTCCGACGCCTGAGTGCAAACTCACAAAGCATCATGGGAACGAAACATCCTCAGTGAATCATTCCTTTTGTTACTGTGGAGACGTCGAACACTGTCAGCCATCGTTATTAAAAAATTTTTTTTTAATTTTAGACCTTACGAGGCTTCGGTGTCGTCCTGTTCGTCCACACAGAGACCAACCCTCTGTTCGCTTCTGATCGTATTTGTGTTGTCATGGCAACCACACACAACCCTCACTTCTACGCGGTGTGTTTTTTTTTATCAGCTGACGTTCAGCTGTGACGCAGAGAGGAAAAAAAAAAAAAACAAACTGAAAAGCAATGAAATGTCAAACAAACTGGGCCTTTAGTTTCCAGACGTGAGGAGACAGTCGTCCTTCCTCAACGTCTGCGGACGTGGATGCTGTACGTCTGTGTTAGATTTAGTTCTGTTGTTTTTTTCATGACACGTTCAGAGACGACGCATCAGTTTATTCCAAAATGTTGTCATAACAAAATGGATTCTTCTTTACAGATGATTTTTCACAAACTGAGCTGCTGCTTGTTTCTGCAAACCACAGATACATGTTTCAGTGTAAGTTGTCACTTTGACGTCAGAGACTGGAGTTCACATCCCGACTGCTCTACGGTTTTACGGTCAGACAATAAAAGCATTTTTTGGGGTTTGGAAAAGATTGGTTTCAATATAAATAAACACATTGAGTCTTTTTTTTAATCACATATCTGGACTTTTTCTGTTTTGAATCAGACCTTGGTGTCTGTCTCTAAAATGAACCATCATTACTTGCATATGAACATCATTTCTGCTGCAGACAGTTGAAAAGCACCGTGAACGGTATCACAAATTACATGAAATGTATTTTTGCTTCACACACGTTGGCATTTTGTGCGTCTGTGGTTTTTCAAACAGACACAGTTTGCGACTGGGTTGTGATTCAATCAGCTTCTCTTAACATCAGCTGCTCGTCTTTGTCACGTGCTGTAAATAAAGAATATTTTCTTTTTGAATGTTTAAAGACTTTGGGAAGTCATTTTAACTTTAAATTTCAGGAGGTCGGGACAGTTCGTTGTACTCAACTTAAGAAAACGCATGAAAGTAGACGAAGCATGAGCAAATTCTGAAAACGCCAACTGGACAACACACCGAACAAAACGACAAACACGGTGCAAAAACTCCCGACCAAACAGATGAACCCGCTGCCAACAACGGAGATGTTTGATCCGGAACGTTGTTTCCTAATTGCACCGACTGTAAGAGGATACTGGGTTCACGTCCTCTATGAAGCCAGTCATCGGTACGTTTTTAGACCATGACTCACTACTTGCAGTTTGTTTTAACATGATTCTCAGTTTTCAGTCACAGTTTACGTAGGTTTAATACTTACCCTCAACACTTTCTACCACATGCTTCACATTATTTTAACCCAAAGCATATTTTCCTAATCTTAACCAAACTGTGACTGAAGACAATAAAAGCAAATTGCAGAGTCAGATTCTTAAAAATAATAAATGCAGTTGAAATGATGGCGGTTATGAACTCTCAGCAGGTCCGTTTCTGTGACTTTCTGTATGTGATCGTAGCAGTTTTTTGTCCAGTGATGAACATATTTTCATGATTAGCTTGTGCTTCGTCTATTTGCACGTTGTTTTTTTTAAGTTACACCTTAATTAACTTCTTAACCCCTTCCTGTAGCGTCGTCCCATCCACGTGAAGAACTCATCACGTGGAGCCGATTTCCTACTAAAACTTAAACAAATAAAACATGTTTTACAAATGTCCTACAAATACAAAATGCAATAACTATCAAACAAACGTTATATTTCGAAGGCATCAAACTTCAAAGACAAACACTGCATGTTTTACAAGTAGAGATGCAACGACTAAGTGATTGGTCGTAATAGTTGGAATCTATTTTCATCATCATTTTGAGTAGTTTCTAAAATAAAACCATCGACGTTGTGATTTCAGGTTCTTAAATGTGAATATTTCCTGGTTTGTTTCTTCAGAAAACGATCGTCACGGTAGTACTACTAAGTACAAATTAATATATCCCGCAAAGACAAAAATATCTTGACATTTGGTGTTGTCTTTCCATCCTGTTTGTGCTCATGATTTTCAGTAGGTGGCGCTGTGCTGACGTTAAACTCCTCTTCTCTTCTTCATGTCAAACAATGTCAACAGAAAACATCACAAACGTCTGTCTGTGAGTTTCATTTAAGCTATCTTTATTTCACATTTATTGTACACAATAAATACAGTTAAACATCCACTGGTGTAAATGTGTCGCTCGACAACTTCTGCAGAGCTTACGATGTAAAATGTGGGCAATTTGTCACTGAATTTGACCAGTAGCGAGTTAACAACTTCTCTGTTGGGAAAAGAGACTTTAGTCTTTTTTTAATACAACAGGGTAAATGCAAACTTCAAAAATAAGTTTGATGTCATTCAGATCTCAAGGAGATCAACGAGAACACAGCAACGTGGCTGACAGATACCTCTTTATCTCTGATCGAATTCAACTACGGATAATAGGATTTGATTCTAATTCTAAAAGAACAAAAACAAAAGACACACTACTGCAGGGCTGAGCGATAGACCTTAATGCATCACATCTTAAACAGTCATCCTTTTCCTCAGGCTGTCATTATTGTGACATGACTTTACATATTTCTTTTGTTTATTTCGTTCACATTGTTTTCACCGTATTGAATAAGATTCATTCATTCATGTCTTTTACGTCGTTTTCGTCTGTTATGAATCATTTTAAAACACAAGTAAGTGTCTGGGTTCTTCAAATTTCACTCAGGACCAAAGGTCGGCCTTTAAACGTACAGAAATAATGACAATCGCCCAGCCCTACACTATTGTTTACACAGATATCCATCTCCAAGGTCTCTGTAAACTATTGATATTTCAAAAACAATACGATCAAAAGGTCATATTTCAATCTCAATCGAAGACAATACAACGGCTATTTAAGGCTAAATAATGCAAGAGCTGTTAAAAGAAAAGTATTCATACCAATACAGCTGGTAAACTAACATATACTGAACAAACAACGCAGCATCCACAACAGATCAATACTGAAAAGGAATAAGAAGACATGAGAAAGTGCTTCACTATGACAGTATAGATCCTCGTTGGACAGCTAGCAGCTCAGGATGGTTTCCTCCTTAAAAATAAAGGCATGTTTTCAACTGTAAACTGTCACCGACTGCAACCTTCTCCTCTTTACTGGCTACTTCAGCCCTACATTAGTGTCATGATAACGTCGCTAGATATTTATTTTACAACACGAGAAAAAAAAAGTTACACTATGCACTACATTTATCCCCCAAGAGGAAGTTCTCAGCGTCTGGTGCAAAGAGAGTTAACATAAGAAGCAGGGAGCGGTTTATGAAGAATCATAAAGACACGTGGGGGGGTCGGGGGGGTTATTATTTTCATCTTTTTAAAGGTTGGAGATTCTCCCTACTGACAACAATCACTACTAAAATTGCCACTTTTCCCTTTGTTTGTGTAACTGCGTACAGTCACGTGTTGAGGAGAGGACCAGCCTCGTCCATCATGGCCTTTTGATCAGAGACAACCACACTTTTGGTTTGTGACGAAGCTACGTGTCCACAACATGCCGGAACGTCGTTGCATAGTAATCCAATTGTGAAAGACGTGAGACAAAAGATCAAGCAGGCGTGCAGTAAGTGATGCAGTGATAGAACAGGTGAAGAAACGTGGCTGCAGTAGGTAAAACGTTCACCTGAACTACAGGATCTCACCTGTGTGAGCGTTACATGTATGTTCAAATCACTACAGAGAGATTACGCTTTAAAAAGGTCCAACTCTGGTCCAACTCTTATAAAAGTAAAAGTAAAACATTTTCAAGATTGAAGTCATTATGAGAAAAAAAACTAACAAATTTACAAGAAAAAACTCTGAGAAATAGGAAGCCACGTTCCACGATGATTCTGAATATGAGAACATTCTCAATCTCCCAGCTGTCGTGCAAATATTCCCATTGGATATTCTGAATTAGGCCTTTTTCCAAGACCTGGGATATTATTGGGTTTTATGAGGGTTCTTTGGACACGTAAACAGCGCGTCTGCTGGTTTTATCAGTGAGTCTCAACCGGTTTTATCACAGGTTGAGACTCACAGCCTCCTGTTTGCAGTCAGCTGGAGTAGAGACAAAGATCTGACAAAGATCCGACAGTCCACATTCAAGGACAGAAGGAAAAACTCACCTACTTTTACACATTATGAAGGAGGATATCAGCAGCTTTATGGATATGAGCAAATATGGAAAAGCTGAACTTTTCGAGACGAGACGGTGTTTGAAAGATTGAAAGGAGGAGGCTGAGTTCACACAGTGGAAAACCCTTCTCTCTCATCTGCGTACGTACAGCTGCATGTCCGCGGAATCGATGAGACAAGGCTTTATTAGAACCTGGTCTTCTTCAGGTAAACGCAGGCCGTGTGGTTTGTCTGAGGAGGTTTTGTAAAGGGACACATCACAGGACACCGTGGTAACATGGCTTCCTATTTTTTGAGTTTTTCTCACAAATGTATGACTTTCCGATCTCACGGGACATTTGTTTTATGAGTTTTGGATTTCTCTATTAAATAAAATATTCATTTTCACACGTGAAAGTCTGAACCGAGGCTCATGTTTTATTTACACTGTTTCCATTTGGTCAGTTTTAAGGATCCAAAAACTGTGAAAATCAGAGCCGATGCCACTGTTTAAAATAATAATAATAATAATAATAATAATAATAATAATTCGGTGTCAGCCGATGTTACTCAACAAAGTCAATACATCTGTGCATC
>JAPQRN010000007.1:8473076-8489100 GCA_037367275.1 Coranthus polyacanthus
AATAATAATAATAATAATAATAATAATAATTCGGTGTCAGCCGATGTTACTCAACAAAGTCAATACATCTGTGCATCTCTAACTGGTTTCTCTTTTACGCTGAAATTTTGGGAAAAGTCAAACTGGAAAGTCAGAAAGTCCAAATGAGGTACGTGTGAAAGTGCCCTTAGTTAAATTATAACCATCTTCTAGAACAGTTTCCACAGTTTCCTACTCAGTAGTTTGATTCTCAACATGCATTTGTAGAAACATAATGTGATGTGTTTCTAAACTGTAAACTGTTCATGAATGACGTCTGGAATCAAAACCCAGCCTGTTCATGTCGTACATTAGAATTAAAATGCATAGATGTGTTTATATAACCTACACACACAATATGACGTCAACTGGTGATTCCGATCCCAAGTACGTAGTACTTTCACTTTACTACATGAACAGGTGAGGTATTGTGGTGTGGTGTATTTTATCCACCAGGTAACACTATATCACTTACTGTGAGCGACAGGATATTCTCAGACTAAAGCAGACTCTGTTGGTGTTTAAAGGGTCAGTTTTGAAGTGTGGTTTTAAGAGGTACTTCACCGTCAGGGTTTTACCTGCAGCAGATGTCGCTCCAGTTCGTCGAAGCACAACATAAACAATGTACTGTGTAGCAAAACTATTTTATTTGAGAGCTTACACCTTTGGCTTTTAGTTATTTAAAATGATCTGAAACGTGTGTGTAAAATAAATAAAATGTATGACATCCCTACATCATGCACTGACACATTATGCCACGTTGTGAATTGGATTAAAAGTGAATTATTAGTTTACATAAACTCTCTTCTGTTCATAAAATACAGAGGTAACTGTAAGTGAAAAAGATATGATGCATCTGTTCTACACGTCATATTTTACTGACATTGATGTAAAATGATGGCTCTGAGTTTACATCTCAGGGACTAAGGTGAGAGGACTCACGTTAAAGTGACTGCTTCTGTCAAAGGAGTCTGGAGGCTTAGACGGGGACACTGAACAGCTTCAGTTCCCCATTCCAGAGGTCTGTCTGACAGCAAGGTCCAGCAGTGAAATTATTCTGAAACTGAAACGTATTTCTTTAGGCGTCTAATGCGTTGTGCTGCTGCCTCCGTCCACAGCAGCACATTGTTTATCTTCTGTCAGTTCACCTGTCTGCTTCAACAAACTGACCTCCGTCTACTGTATGTACAACGCGGACTATGGATACGTAGCTCACACAACCACACTTCATCAAACGTGAACTAAGCCTTTAAACTGGCCCCGTTCCTCAGTCTAATTTAAACACACGTCAGGCGAGAGGAGCAGGATGCATCGATGAAACAACTGAAAGAGAGGGAATAAGACGAGAAACGAAAGGCACGGTATTCGTCCACAGCACTGACCACAGAGGTGCTGTGTGAGGACATAGAGGACTGGGTGTAGCGCCCCCCTCTGGCCTTCAGGGGGTGGACGTTTCCTTCGGTTTCCTTTGGGAGAGGCACGGCCACCGTGTCCCGGCCGGTTTAAACAGAGTCACCTCCAGGGCATCTCCTTCAAACCAGCGTGATCTCTACCTCCTCTCTCCGCTTCACCTGACCTCGAGGATGCTGCTTTGGAGGCGGAGGAGCAGCACGGACCTGAACACAAAACAAACTCCAGTCAGTGCATGTGTTCAAACGGAGCCTCACCAAGGTTCTAAACAAATGCCACTCCTCCAAGGACAACTTCAGCTCAACCCGCCTCGACTGTACTCAGCTTGGCTCGGTTCTGGCACCAGCGCGCTGCATTTCCACTGCAGGTATAGTACTCGCTCAGCAGAGCTAGTCGTCATAGCGACGCAACCCAAACTATTGTGACGTCACCTTCAGTGCGACTGCAGCTACGAGAGAGGCAACAATGGAGGACGTTGAAACTACAAGTTATAATTCCAAAATAAAACTTTATATTAAGAAGAATACAGTAGTGTAAACTTCAAATCTGTGGTCAACTTATCAAGATAGAGCCAACTTGAACATTTCCCCCCAGCTTGGCTTGGTGTCCGGTGTTGAGAAATGATGACACACGTGGTGATTTTACATCATGTTTACTATCACTTTGGTTCACTTGGAACCTCAGTGAAGGTGATACTAACAATAGTATCTGGTAGTACCTGGTGGTCCCAGCTCTCATGTAATGGAAACACAAAACATGACGAGGCGAATTGAGCTGATACCATCGGTGGAAAAGTGGCAAAAGTCACACAGAGGAAACGCGTGGGTTTACTCACAGGTCGAATGGTGCCAGAACCGGTCTCTGGGTATTTGGGAGGCTGAGGTGAGCCTTGAGCTGGACCTGAAGACAAAACACAGTTTAACTTCATTACCTTCTCCTTCCACAGCATAGTGTTGTGACATATTGTGGTTACTCTTACTCTGAAAGGGGCTTTTGTGAGGAGCTGGTGGCGGTCTGTGATGTCCGTTGTGATAAGACGGAGGTCGGCCAACGGGAGAGGCTGTGGAGGGGCTGGACTGAGGAGAGGCCATGGTGGGCGTCTGCAGGGGGCTGCTGTGGAGGGGGCCGGGGATGAAGGGGCTTCGAGGGGATCGGTCACACTGAGCCAGAGAGGAAGGGGAGGCCTTCAAAGCAGCAGGTAGAAAGAAACATGACGTTACACAGCGAAGAACTTTGAGGTCTGTCAGAACAAATTATGGGAGCATCCTCATACCTGTGCACTGCCGTCTCTCTGTCCATCTCCGTTCTCACTAGAAGCAGTGAGATCTTCCACCAGGACTGCGGGGAAGACGCCGACCACGCCGTTAAACTCTCCCTCCCAGAAACCGTCGTCCTCGTGGGTCTCTCTGCTGAGGATGCGGATGATGGCGCCCTCTGGGAAAGACAGCTCATCGTCTGTTTGTCCAGCGTAGTCATACAGAGCCTTCGCAAACGACACTGCAGCAGATAGGCAGAGAGTGAGAAACAATACTGGCTCCACGTATCACTATGAGTCATCAGTTACAGACATGTTCCTCACCACTAGAGTCCCCATTGACAGAACCAGTTGGAAGCTCAGTTTCAGGTTCAGTGGAGTTACTGGAGGAGTGGGAGCGGGCGTCCAGCGCGGCCAGAGACTGCAGCATACTCAACAGGCTGTTAGAGGAAGGCAGCTGCAGGTACTTCTCTGGGACGTAGCCCACCTGTCCACTGCGGTTTCTGGCCTGCAAATGCAGAAAATAACTCCTGATTACTGATCAAAATGCACAACAAAATAAACAGGGGACGTTGAACTGCTGTAATTTGTGGCAGCACGTTCTACAACATGTCTCAGAGGTGACGTATTGCTCAGTACCTTGACCCAGTCCTCCATGTCTCCATCATCGATGACCTCCAAGATTTCCTGCTCCTCAATGGTCAGTTCATCAGGCTGAGAGGCCTGGAAACAAGAGGAACCATTATGTGAAACTGGGACCCAGACAACCAGAAGAAGATGGACGGACGGTTGAATGTACTAATTAATAAGTTAATTGTTGAATTGCACCATCGCGACTTCCTGGAGGGACTGCTTTTTTGGTTAGAGTTAACATTAGAAAGGCTAAAGCTTTCATGTATTTATAGCTAATTACATCAAAACATATCGTCACCTACAACATGTTTTTCTACAAATGCAATCAACTGATTTTTTTTCAATAATTGTAATATGATATAAAAATCATATCATGATAATTATCATCATCGTTTTATCGCCCAGCTGTAGCGTAACAGCAGCAAGTAGTTTCTCGCGGAGGCTTTACCTTGTAGGAATAGAGCACTTTGCAGGTGAGAGGGTAGTTCCTCAAAGTGCTGGAGGGACTGGAGCTGCTGTCGTCCAATACTTCACCGCTGTCCTCCATCTCCTCCTCATCCTCCCGCTCCAGATCTGCTGTTCCCTGTGATGAAGGGACAAACAATCACTCTCAAGTATACGAACTGTACATCCTGCCTGACAAGATATATGAGTGAATAGGAGAAACTTCATTAAATTTGACCTGTCTGTTTTCAAATAATTTAGCATTTCTCTTACAGAGAGTGAAGGATCATGGGTACTGAGGTTGTTCCAGCGTTCATTCTCCAGCTCCTCCATCACCTGGTTCATGGCGCTCTTCAGCCACGTCTCAACAGCGACACCTGCCTGTCTCAGCAAATCCAGACGTGCCTCTGCTTTCACTTTCACCGTCTGACAGAACAACAGGAATTAAACCATCATTATACTCACCAATAACATCAAACTAGACAATCAGAGGTTGCAGATTGTATCAACCACACTGAATAAGTACATGGTATAAATACATTCAAAGAAACATACTCAAAGAAATCAGTTACTTGAGCCTTAAAACACCGCTCCGGGTTTGGATTCATTGCTTCTATTTTCAGTTGTTTCAGACTGAGTATGAACAGCTCTGACATTAAAAAGGAATGAATAACGAGTGTAAAAACCAAATCTGAAGTTACTATGTTCAAAACAGATCACCCATCAAATATGGAGAACTTAGAAATGACACGAAAATATGCTCTCAGTTCTGAATCGTCTTCGGGATCAGCAAGAAGCTGCTCACGTCGATAGATACAGTTTTGCAGCATGTGTGTGATTTTATTATGAGCAATAACTGCCTATATTTCAGAGAAAATTACAAAACTGTGTTGTTCTGCTCTGAATATCAATGCCCTGTCTCCCAGTGGTGAAGAATCCAGATCTGGACCTGGGTCTTCATGGAGAACTGAGATAGGGTAGGGTGATAAATGTCCAATAGTATTTCATTGAGATATGTCTTTGGGTTATTGACTGGGCAAAAACACTGCTTGGAAGCATGAACTTAAATCAAATTAACTAGACAGAAGTTGTGAACGGGACGAGCACTGAAATACTTGACACACTGTGAAAATACTCCACTACAAGCAAACGTTCCTTATTAAAACCTTTTATTAAGTAAAACTATGAAAGTATTATCAGCAAAATGTGTTTTACAGTGTTTTACTGTTAAATACTATAATGTACTTTAGTTTTGTCGTTTCTGTTGTAATGAATGGACTGTACACATTTATTCCTCTTATGTTTCTTTATGAAGATGCAACAAGAAAATACAGGAAATATGTGCAAAATAATCAGAACTCAATGGCTTCTACAGTCAAAAGTCAGGATTTAGTGTGACCTCTGTTCCTGTGACAAAGTCACCCAAACAATAAGAAACCTTTGACGTGAAACCTGGTGTAAAACTGCAGAGCGTTAAGGTCATGTAGTCAGCCCATACGTGTTCAAGACATGTTCAGTTTAAAGGGAGGTCAGGCTAAACATTGGACACTTTGGTCTGCATTTTTATGAAATGTTTTGTTTTTAATACTGTTGACAATTTTCCTGCACATTTCAGTTGTATTGTGATGCAGACGCTACAAATGTATGATCAATATAAAGTTGCTAAAACAACAAACCTAATGGCGCCGTAAGGCTTTCGCATGGTACCGCATTTTACATCTGGTTATTTAAAAGATAAAGCTGCAGAAAATAGAAATACTCTATACTCTAATACTATTAAAATACAAGTACCTCGAATTTGCACTTTTGTCAAAATACTTTGTTGAGGTAGTGTGTGTAAACAGGCTTAATTCATTCATACATTTTATCAATGTGGATTTTTCCCTTGATTTCCAACAATGTCTGTGAAAAGCAATTTTGTCCAAACAGGACACATTTCTAGCCCCAGAATTAAAAAACCAAAACACATCTGAACAGTTTTAAAGCATTAGACGTCAGTCTTTTCAAATGTTGACCAGCAGGGGGAGTAAGGGGCAGCTTTAAAAGCACACACTGATTGAGAAACCAGAGAAACTCTCTGTACTTAATAACAGACACATGCATTACCTCTGCCCTCCGTAGACTCTGCCGGGCCACCTCCATCTTGGTCTCCAGGTCACTGTTGTTCTGCTCTGAACTCTCCTGGTTCCCGTATTCCTCTAGGGCCTAAAAGTCAAATAAAATACAACAATGCACTTTAAAAAGCACGCAGCATGTACACTGGAACCATGAAGCCATTCATTGAAGACACTTGATGGAGAATGTGACTCATTTCCTGGTTACTGGAAAGGCACCGTTTGATCGTCATACGGTGGGAAAACGTGTCGATGGGAGTTGGCAAGCGCTTATCTGCACTGTTAGACTTTCACAGTTTATTAGGAGGAGTTGAAGGTGATGAACTCTCTCTCTCTCTCTCTCTCTCTCTCTCCTGTGATCTATTACTTCATCATCTTTCCCATCACACATGGTGTGATGCACTTTGGTTTATGATTTCCGGTCTTATCAAACTGCCCTGCATTGCTCTGCACAGACTCCAGTGACAGAGGTGGGAAGTAGCCAAGTACAAACGCTCCTTTGCTGTACTTCAATAGCGTTTTCTGGTATCTGTACTTGTATTTTTCTGACGACTTTTTCCTTCCATTCCATACATTTTAACACAAACATATCGCACATGACAGACGTAGGGACATGACGAGACAAAACCGACAGAGGGAGACTCGCCCGCGGAGACGAGGCGTCGTCTATTTAACAAGAGTCTGTGAATCGGTATTTTCTTTACACAGGTATCTGTACTTCTACTGCAGTAACCAACATGTGGCCTTTTGCCGCCTCCGTTTACACTACAGGCTACAAGTTACTACAAGACCTGGATGAAATATTAAACTGTATGTTAAAGAACTACATTTTTGGTGTGATTTCTTCACCCGCTGGAGGAAGCGATTCCCAGTGCATCACATCTAAACTATTATAACTACAGGACACTACACCTCCACTCCACTGGGGACGGTGTTGTGTTTCAAACCATGAGCCTTTTTTAAAATGTTAATACAGCAAATTCCAATTATGAACAACACGGATCAAATATTTAAGTCTATGATTTATTTGTTAAAAATACATGAATTCAAACAATTTCAATGTCAACATTTTTGGGGGAGAAGAGGTGGAGACGCCATTGCCCAATTAATCAACATTTTTCTGCTCAAACCATGGCTGTTCCATCAGCCTTTAAAATCCCACCATCAGTTGACCTGAGAAAAAACACCTAGGAGTCACGATGGTCGGGGAAAACCTCGCACAAATATGATCAAATAAGCTTCTATGTAGAATATAACATTGATCCTGTTGGATTGAATCTTTGTGCTGTGCAGGAATGCCCCCTCTTTGTAATGTCCTTTTCTTTCCTGTTTGCAAACAGAAATGATGTCCATTTGTCTCTTGGTTTATTTGTATATAGAGCAGAGAAGTGAGATTGCGTCGTACATGGTCACTTCAGACATAAGTGTGAATAAATGTACTTAGGACTGTCCACCCGTAAACGGATCACCCAGAAGTCATATCAACCTCAGCTGTGAACAGGTTCGGTGTGAAACCGGTTCTCACCCGCTGAGTGTGGATGATGCTCTTGTATTCTCGGGCCACGCGACTCGACCATTTCCTCGCCTCCTTATCCAAACTGTGCTCCTCCGCGGTCCCGCTCTCTCGCTGCAGCTGCATCACCTACAACAGAGAGCAGACGGACAGAACAAACCAATCAATAAGACTGGATTTCACCGGCATATCACACATACTATATATACAGGATCAAACTCATCGGAAATGGAATATGTTTTGGAAATCAAATTTGGTCCATTCAGATATTAAAGCTTCAGCACAACTTTAGTACATTTCAAGTTTTAATGGAGAAAGATAAGAAAACATAGTCCCACAGAAAGCTACAGTGTTCGGAAGATATAAGACATAACTATGGTAAAAAAAATAAAATAACTTCCTCTTTACAACGGGAGTGTTATTGTGGGAGAGACGCGCGCAGGTATTTATCTTCACATCAGTACCTCATAGATCCTCACTGAAATACTGGAGTTGAAGAAAACCGTTTCATCATGGAGATACATCTGGACATGAGACTACAGTGCTGTTTCACTGCCTCCTGCTTCTTCGTTATCTTCCTTTAAAACTCCACCGTCGGTCAATCAATGCTGTCTATTCCCAATGGTAATGATACAAATATGGGACCTTTAATAAACAATGGTTCTGGAAATCTTATGTAATGTCTGCTTGCTTCTATAAACTGAGGCTGTCCTCATAACACCTGAAAAACTCAACCTAACAGTAAAACCACAGAAAAACTCAACGAAAACTAATCAATTCCTCAAAATAAAAATTGAATTAAAAGCTCATAAAACACTAAACCAAATTTTAAAAACATGTAGTTCAGTATTATGTCACTAATATTATTCCCGATAGGTGTTTCAAAGAGAAACAGAACATAGAATATCCCAGTTCCTTCTCCGATGATATGAACTAACCTCAGAGATCAGATCCATGTACAGTGGTTCACGCTGAACCCGGTTCGATATGAAACATTAAATGAAAGCCTATTATTGGAGTTACGAGGTCTCCACGTGACAGCGAGTGTGTGCTTTTGGAGGGAAAAGGCCGAGGTGGGGAGGGTCAGTGCTCTCTGATGAGGCCCACTCACAATGCCTCCTTTTCACGGCTGGGCCGTTCACAGGGTCCGGCCTACCTCCTGCCCCTCCCTCCTGGTCCAGCTCTATTCCTTCCCGGATCCCTCTGTCTGCTGCGAGTGGTGTGGGAGGGAGGGAAGGCGCTCCACCGCTAATGTTTTCTTTAGGAACAGGCTGCTGCTTGTTTGACTTCCAATGAAAACAACGCAAGTGTTTGCAGTTTGAACAAATTGTCCAGTGTTGTCCAGTGGAGTGAAGGGCCAACGCTGAGGAGAAAAGGACCAGCAGGAGTCGACCAACTGACTCCTGAGGCATAGACTGCAGTACATTACACCCTCATAGGACACACGTCGACCTGTGACCGCGCACCTGTCCTAAGGGTTGATCAATTCACGTCACGCTGACGTTCAATATTTGTTGTACAGGAATGTGGATGTGACATGTACGAGTTAAAAAGCGTCAGAAGAACAGAGGCCTTACAGACAGGTGAGCCGAGCCGCAGAACAGAACAGAACAGAACAGAACAGAACAGAACAGAACAGAACAGAACAGAACAGAACAGAACAGACTGCACTTGAAACCACGACTCAGGTGGGATTTGCTGTGTTGTGTCGACTGCGGCAAAATGCTAATTTCACACACCAAACCTCACTTTGATAAACTCGAGGTGTTCGGCTGCTACTCAAACAGCACAAAATCATAATGGAGATGCACCAGTAGGGGTCGACTGATTATTGGCCCAGACGATTTTAAATCTGATATTCACCATTTTCTCAATTATCGTTATGATGTTTTAAATCTGATATCTGATCAAATATATGTAGTTAAAGTGCATTTCTATGGCTGGCGAAGCTGCCACTCTGACTGTAGTCTCCACTCTGTGGAGGGTCCACAGTATCATCTTATCGATTACACATTATGATCAATAGACCATCACCACTGAAATGACAACTGATATGATCCAAAAGTCATATCCGTCTATATCTACAAAGACTTTGCTCCTTCTTGTTACAGGATTTTTTTTTTAACAGAAAACAGAATGCAGATAAATCTGCTCATTTGCTTAAGTCAAGCATATTTTGTTGTATTTGTGTTATGTCAGATATACTTCATAATAAAGGAAGTGAAGTTTAAGTTTTAAAAATAAGATTCAGGAGAGTCTGCCTTGAGTAACCGGTCCATGATTTAGATACACATCAGACATTAAACGCTGCACAGTGGTTTACCATATTCACACAGGATGTTACAAGTCATTCAGACTAATGTTAATCACAGTCACACTGATGACGTGAAATGTGTTTGAACCTTTATATGGACGTGGGTGATATGAAGTTGATAAATACAGGTGGTATTTGTCTAAATATACTGCGTTGGCCTCTGTATTTGTACTGAGTCTGAACACAGTCTGACTGTGATCACATTTAGCAGCCAATCATAATAACTTTTACTACTATATTTAGCTCTTTGAGATAACCTTTCACACACGTACAAACAGTGTCTGTTTGCACAATAGTCACAGTTCACGTCCTATGATGGCACTATTTGACTATAAGACTTCCCGCTGAACGGTGTGTGTAGGGAAACTCGGAGTTCGGATATGTTTAAACACTGAAACGTTTGATGTAGCAGATAATCACTGACCCAAGTCTGAGGCTGCAGCCCCCCCACAGTAAGACACAAAGTAAGACCGGTATGATCCAAGTGTTGATCATATTTATAATAGGGCTGTAGCATCAATAATTATCACGATAAAGCCTTATGTGATTTAGTGCTTATTTTGTTCATTTTACTTCTCTGTAAATAAAATGCAATGTTTTGTGTTTTATTTGACAATATGTACGAAATAGATCACGGGAAAAATGATCATGACACAATATAAAATTATATTGCAATAATAATGAATAAAAGTTCCTTTAAGTTCAACAATTTTGCGTCTCTTTTTATAACAATAAAATTGATGTATTTTATCAGATGGGAAAAACCAGGATGATGGCATTATACATGAGTCACATCAGTCAACCACGACACATCACCCTGAAGTTCATACTAGACATTTCTAGAATAAACCACGGACACATTTACCGTATCTGAGTCCGCGGGCTGATAGAGGAAGTCCGCGGCATGCTGAAACACAGGATTCTTCTGCACAAACATCTGCTGGTGGAAGTCCTGCAGTACCTATGGATGAAAAACATTTATATCAGTTTTACCAGAAATAAATGAGGAACTTTAAACCTTATTGTTGAAAAGCTCTTAAACAGAGCTGCTCGGTGGTGGGAAAGAAGTGGATGTTTAAAACAGTGTGGTCTCTGTGTACCAATAGACATATACTAAAATACATGCAATGTTGTGCCTAATGGGTCTAAAAAGCCTCCTCGGGAGAGACGAGTGGTGATTCTTGATCGAGTTGATTAGTTACAACCAAGGAGAAAAGATTCAAAACATTCAAACTAAATATAGAAAATGAACAAAACGAGCCCAAAATCACAAAATCAGTGACCAAACATGCATTTTCATATTGTTGCATCTTTCTTCTTTTTCTTTTACGTCGTTTTCTTCTTCTTGTGTCTTTTACGTCATTTTCTTCTTCTTGTGTCTTTTACGTTGTTTTCTTCTTCTTGTGTCTTTTACATTGTTTTCTTCTTCTTGTGTCTTTTACATTTTCTTCTTTTCAACTTTCATTCAGGTCAAGTCAGAAATAATGAAGATCCTTTTTTTTACTGTGATAATTATCGACTGATATGAACATTTTTTATCATGAGCTCTCCAGCTCAGAGTCAATGCATGAGTCCAGTGTTTCAGTTTTAGTTTTGTTGATACACGACCCACATGTGCTGAAACGTACCCACTGCTTCCTTCTCTAATGATTCGTTCATATTCTGGCCCAAGCAGAAACAAAACGCCACTGCAGCTCCAGAGAAACAAGATGACCTGAACAAACCAGACTGAGCAAGGCCAACAGCTCCGTAGTGTGTAACTGAGGAGCACTGAGGTAAACTCAAACCACTCCAATTAATTAGCAGTCGCTGAGGAGGTGGAGTCAGCGAGGTTATTACTGTTGACAGAAACTAACAACTAACCTAGAATCTCATTACATTGGAAACTTACCTTTTACCCACCTTTACAGAGTGAGTTCATGACTTACTTTTCTTCATTAAAGTGGACAAAATAAACTCTCTTCAAGGGACTCCATCCTTGGGATGTAAGACCTGCTACCTGTTCACATTTTACTGTAACTACGAGTCGATAAATTCAATTATCATTTCTCTGTATGTATTTCCTTAGGTTTGTAAAGGTACTTTTTAATTTGTCTGGTTTGGTTGTTATTTGGTTTTGTTGCCATCTAAAATAAGAAAAAAACATCAATAACAAGAGAAACTAATGAAAGTGTGAAAAATCCTTTTCATTAACTGAAATAAAAATTAAACAAAGCTTTACAAAAAGGAAACTGTATTATGTGTTTACAAAACTAATAAATAAACTAAAATTATAGAGAAAATGTCTAGTTTCCATCTTTGTCAACTTATTTTGTACATAGATATATATAAACAAACTCATGTATAAATTCATTTGACAATGACTTAATGACTCTGAAAATGAAACAATCTTGGATTATTACTATAATAAGTCATAAGTATAGTCAAGGTTTTAAGACAGCAGCACCTGAACTGAAGAAACAGAAAAACTCTGATGAGATTTCTGTACAAGTCTACAGAGAAATGTTAACATATTTAGCCCAAACAGGCAGTGGTTCTTTTCTGGATATAAGCTTTTATAAAGTGGGGGTCATCTATTATTCTCTTCATTGCAAATTTACATAGTTTTTAATTGAATAACAACAAAAAAGCCTTCATAGCACCTAAGCCCTCCACAAATGTAGGGAAAAGCAGAGGTATAGTTTTCTTTTTAGTAGGATTTATATTTTTTAAACTGTGCTTTCGTATGGTAATTATTCTGTTTTGTCTTTTTGGGGGTTTCTTTGTAATAAAAACCAATAATACTAGCTAACTAAACTAGCAAACCAGCTTGAAACAAAAAGCAAAAAAACGAAATAATAATAATAATAATAATTATTATTATTATTATTATTATTATGATTATTAATATTATAATTTTCAAAAAAAACAACTATGTTAACCTTGATGGACAAAAACATGGCCATGAATGTGAAGTATTGGTTGAAGACTTACTCCACTGGAGCTGTTTAAGAGCTGGTTGAAGGTGTTGTGGACGGCCTGGTAGGTTTCCAGTTCGGTCTGACACAGTGACACCAGGTAGTCTTTGACCTGCTCATAGACTCTGCCGTCCAACACCTGCAGATCATCAAAGAAAACACAGAAACAGGTTTTCAGTCCAAGACACCACGTCTACATCATACCACCTTGCTCACTGAGAGGAAGCCTCCTCACCTTGATGCAGTCCATGAGATCTGTGTCATAGTAGCGCTGCTGGTGAGCATTAGCGGCTGATAACATGAGAAGGTAGTCATTTCTGGCATGGGTGGCTTTGGAGTTGCACTCGCTCCGCTTGGCTTTCAGCTGGAAAATTAAAGTTCACACTTTTTTAACACGTGCAGGATATTTTAGAGACAGAATTCAGGTTCAGTATTTAATTACCTTGACACTTGCTCTCTGCAGACTGGATCTGGACTGGAAGAGACTGAGCTTAGACCTGAATAGAAAAAAAGACAAGGGACAGTCAAGTATGTAATGGTTTTATTACTGTCTATTTTCATTAACTGCAGATTTGCCTGTCAGCAGCATATGAAAGAATGGCTCATTTATTACTGACAAATTCTCAGAAACTCTCACGATAAACAAAAACAGAGGTTATTAACGTGCAAGTCTTAGCTATGAAATCCTGGGGGTTATTTACAGTATTAAAATTAGTGCCATTCCATCTGCTAAGTCTTTCCGACAGTGACGTGTCACCAGGCGGTGCCTTGAGTCTATAAAATATTTTCCTGATGAGCAGAAAAATGTCTGCAATGTGAATGTGAGTCAAAGTGGCAGCTGCTGGCATCATGTTGTGTCAGAACAGAACAGAAGTGTTGACAATGAGGAGAGGAGAGCTGCCTCTGTCCTGTGGCTGTTTTACACACCGCTACCAGACAGCAAGTCAACAGACTCGTATAACTAAACTGATAATATTATATCATCACTTCTATTATTTATTTTGAAAAACAACTTCTAAATGAGATGTTTTCCAGAAGCAGAAGAAACAAACTTCTTCCAAAACATTATCCTCTGTACAGTGCAGTATTTTGGGTCATACCTGGCCTCGAGCTCTGCCTTCTCTCGGACCGCCTGTGCCATCGTCTCGGCCTCCTGGTACTTTTTCCTGCTCTTGGTCAGCTCCTTCACAGACTCCTGCAGCTCAGCTTGGACCACTGTCAGCTGTTCAATACACTGATGGTAGTAGAATGAAGGAAAGACACGAGAAGACATTTTTGCTTATGCAAAGTCTAATTCCTGCAATGCACAACCTGAAAAACATGCAAATACTTTCCCCCCTTATCTACAGAATACGTAGGCTGGTGTGTTGGATGCAGGAGTTATGATGTAAAAAGTGAGGGAAACAGTAGCAGCATTGTGGGCTGAAGAGAGCTGCTCTGCTTATATTTCAGCACCAAGGCAAGGCAGCATTAAACCTGCTGATCGGGGAAGAACAGGCAGAATCTCAGGTGTACATGTCCTTATCATAGGACTCGCTGACATGTTGCTTATGGGACTGTTTATCACTGATACACTGGTTGTTTAGGTTACATTATACTTGAAGTGGTTCTGATGTGACACAGATGAGAGGACAAAGAACATGTTGTAATAGAAGGTATTTACATGGCGTCACAGGCGGCTGAATTCGCACACCGAGTGGCAGAAAAACAACTTACTGAGTGGCACTGTTCAACTTGAATACTGTGAAACACCAAAAAAAAAAAAAAAAAAAACACCTAAATGGGAAAGAGTTGTTGTGCGCCTGCGCGGAAACATGGTCTGTCATGTAGCCAAAATTATTTTCACACATCAGCTTCAATATAACAGCTATATTCAGCTCCAGAAGTTAAAGGTCCAGATACCCATGTAGTAGCAGCTGCATATAACGCATACGGTTGTTCACGTTAAATAAAAACAAAGTGTAGCAACGTAGGCTACGGTCCCGTTCAGACCTGGCTTAATATCCGTTTTTCAGAATTCAATCGCCAACGGACCGCTTCAAGTGCATCCACCTACAGCTGGCGTCAGAATGTGTCTCCAGTGATTACGTGTGATCAAATCACTTCCCCCTCTATATGCAAATAAAAAAGCTCATCTAACAGCCAAAAACAGAAGCTTTCCTTTCCTGCAGGCATTTTGGATGCAGCACAAGCTGTCAAGATTAGCAGGCTGACTTCATCTTGAATGATGACTGAACAGATACTTTTAAGGTGGAGTGTTTTCTTGTCTGTTACTCACTGCATTAGGCGTCGCTGTGTATTGATCAATACACCTTAAAAGTCGATATGACAACTTTAACCGATGAGTTTGTTTTATTGGTTCTCTTCATGACATACACTGTAATGACGAATGGATCTACATTAACATCAAACATGTTTATGATTTTAAAGTGTATTGTACAAACTGCAAATATTATAATTCCCGACTTGTAGGAAAATCAGTTTTGGAGCATCATTCCAGACAAGCTCTGAATGTGGTCTGAGTGACCGGATCTCAATGCGTCTTGAGGAATTAGAGCTGTGCAAACATGTGGGGAAAAAAATACGACTGAGCATCGTTGCTCACCTCCGGCTTTGCTTTGTTTATTTCTCCGCCATTGAAATCAGGTACATGACGTATAAATGTCACATGTCTATGTCTGTGGTAAATTGTAACGATCACTGTTGTATTCAATTTAACTTTAGTTTTATGCTTCTTTTAAATGCTTAAATGCTTCTTTTAAATGCTTCTTTTTATGTCAAAAATACACTGACATCACAGCAAAATGTATTTTAAAAGGGTTTTGTCATTCCTATTATTCTTTGTTTTATGGCTATTTAAGTTTTGGAATTACAGTTCCCATGGTGCTTAGGGGATGTAAACTATATGAGAATGATGGCGGATTATCTTTTTGATTACAGACAATTATCACTGGAGCTCAAATAATTACCATAATTTGTATCATATTTCAAATACCATTTAGTCAAACCTTCCAGCAGATTCACAAAAAACATCCTACTGCCTCTTGTTGCAGAAAAGACACACACCCTGACTTACGTAGCGAAAGATGCCGTTTATGAGATTAAAGGGATAGAAATGACAGAAAGTGATCTGCATTACCTTCCTCAGCTGCTGGTCCTTCTGTAGTCTGGCTGTCTTGGCTGGATCAGTGACCTGGATTTTGTAGTTATCACAGGCACTGATTCTGGACTGGGTGACCTGGACTGTGCCCTCGAGATACGCTCTCCATACACAGTAAATGTTCCTAATCTCCCCACACACACACACACACACACACACACACACACACACACACACACACACACACACACACACACACACACACA
>JAPQRN010000007.1:8490423-8527508 GCA_037367275.1 Coranthus polyacanthus
TGTTTCATAATTCACACTAATAAATTAATTATTAAATGTGACAGAGAAAGTTACAGAGTGTCCTTTGAAACCATTTAAAGCGCAATTTGCAGGTTAAATCGAAAAAAATTACATCAAAATGGACATCTGAAAATATAAGATACAAAGCATAAATACAAAACTCTGGCAAAGTCATCGTTTTCAGCTCTGCTCTTACAAATGGTCAAATTACATGACAGATGTCGTCTCTGCGACAGATCACTGTGTGCTGTAAAACACTCACAATTTCATTCAGTTGCTATTTTTCCTCTGAATATTGCTCTTCCATTGCAGTACAGTAAGCACAGCTAATAGTTGCTTTTTAACAAAAGATTTCCACAAAAACCTAAAATACATTTGTTGCTCAGGTCAATACTGCTGTTATAACGTTGTATTTCACAGTGTTTGTCTTGAAGCTGCTTCCAGCAGACAGGAATCAGTCAGTAAACAAAGTAAACAACCAACAGTTTTCCAAAACATATATTACCAGAGCTGAGATGGAGAGAGAAACACACTGCTCTCAGTTTTCATCATAGTTAGGGATTTGGTCCGTCTGTTGCAGTATAAATACTTTTACTTTTATTTTAGGGACAAGTATGTAGCACAGATTGTTGCCACAGACCGAAGCATTTATAGCCTGAGCTAATATGCAATAACAGACGATCACTCCTGGATTTATTACTGTGTAATGTGTGATAGAAACACAACAACTATAGACTGTATATAAGAAGCTGATGGAGCCACCCATTGTTTTTTGAGTTTGCGTTTTGGCCGTTGCCATGTTGGCTCTGTGGAGCCAGAAGTGGCCATATTTGAACCAAAGGGCAGGACTGTGAGCGCTATCTGTGAGGGGTCATGTGTGGGCTAATGCTAAAGGCTAGCCTACTGACACGGTAAAACGGTAAGCTTCATCAAACATTTTGTATAATAACTGCAGAGGTCGTTGTCCCTTAGTAACAACACTGTTATCATGGTTATGGTGATGGTCATTATCAAGAGCGCTAACGATCCTAGAGATAAGAGTTTTACCTGTGGTCTGCTTGTTCTTCTGAAACGCTCTCTGGCCATTCCCTCTTTAGATACTGATTAGCCAACTTCTGGAGGGCCTGAAAGAAGAGGAAATGAAAGACAATGTTTGGACGACCTCTGACACCAACATGCATTTTCCTGTGTCTCATCTTCACACAGGACACACTTGGAAGACCGTGACCCCCACTGACCTGATCCTATAAAACCACCAGACAGAAACAGGAGACGTGTTTTTTTTTTCTCTTTCCTCCCATTATGGACAGAGTGAAGTGAGCAAAACACCCTGAAACAATAATATTTCACCAGCAGCTGTGACAGATTCACCGTCCACTGTATCAGAATGAGACACAGAAAGATTCCAGCGACTATACTCAGCACGGACGGACTCGTTCACCTGTGAACCACAACCGAGTTTAGACCAGGGCCTGCTGGTTTTTATGCTGACCTAGGCTCATTTTTGGGAGAAAAATGCAACTTATTTAGACCACAATCATCTCTGGAGATATATTAGGTTCCTCTACCTCGACCAGCAGCGAGGTTAACCTTTAAAGAACCAAAATAGCCAGACGAGGTAAACAGCAGTACAATGACAAAAGTGTAAGGAATGCATATACGTGGTGTTTCTGAGTGCATCTATGGAATGACAGAAAAATGCAGCGCTGATTGAAATGAATAAAATTAATAATATGAGTGGAAGTGAAGTAGAGTTTGTGTGTACTACAGAGTATGTGAAAAAGCAGGTTAGACTTATAAAACTACTACAAAGCACTTATTAGTTTTGTTCTTACAAGTAAATTGAGTCAAGCTCAAACATATTCAACACTAGATCTGGTAGGGCTTACAATTTGGTACTGCGGAGTTGGAAAAACAAGGCGGAGAGTCTGAAATTATTATGCTCTATTGTTTAGTTTGTTGTGTCACAAATCACACTCTTAATATTTTTAATCATTTAGATGACAACACAAACAAGTGGAAAAAAAACAAAGGGGCTACTTCTGTTACATGGACATCATGTTTGGATCGGAAAAGTCTGACACAGAAAAGTGGACTTTGTAAATGATGCTCCACACACCGACTCAAGCACCACGAACATTTTTCACTACATACATAACAACAGTGTAAGCCACAGTCAGCCATATACTATATGGTTCTATTGTAGACAACCTACAAATACGGTGGTACATAGAACAGAGCCATTATTTTCAACACTGAGCAGAGCATCTCTGACACAGGGAGTCGCAGCTTCACTGACCCAAAATAAGATAAATCACACAACAGAGGCTGTTTTCTTACTTAAGAACTCCAATCTAAAGTCATGACTTTAATCATAACTGAATACAGGTCAAGTATTGATATCAGTGCCCGAGTGCAGTAAAGTCTTTGTTCACTATTACCTGCTGCCTTCATATACCACTAAATTACAGTTTAACACGACATTTTTCAAGAGAAGAAATCTTTTTCATGCCCTCGTTTTGCTCATTTATTTCATCTGTGCTTCAAGGCCTCTACCAGTGTCCATCAAGGAAACGAGCCCATCTATGCTTCCTGTGTCTACTCTAAAGAGACAGGCCCTGTTATGTGGTCCTGAGGCAGGCAAGGACGTGGTTCTGAACTCGCTGGTCTTGGCGATCTCGCTGCCAAAGCTCCAAAGCTGCTACAAACCCGGGCATTGTGGGATTCGGATAGAGAGCTGGGCTGGAGGACACGCTTGAATAGTGTGATGGGAACAAGTGAGGGGTGGGAGGATGGCAGAGGAAGAGCCGTACAGAGGAGGACATTTTAATCACGCTGTGTGATCTGAATAGCAATCGGCTAAAGGCTATAGCAGCTTGCAGGTGTAAGAGATCCACAAAAAGGCGCGTAAAGAGAAGAGTTTTGAAACAATTTCAAAGAGGGGGTGTAACCAAAGGGGACGAAGTGTTCCAGAGATACTCTGACCCACTTTGATTCATCCATTGGCAGCGGGTGTCTAATTGATCATATAACTAGCAGGCAGCACAGCCAGACACCTTTCAAAAGACAGCCTTTGTGAGGAAAATGAATGACACCACATAACATACTGATAACCTGTAGGAATGAGGAAGCTTCACATTTACGCTACTGGGTATGAAAGTAAACTTAGCTAAACTTGGGTATAAATGACAACGGCTGCTGGTGGGACTGAAGCGAGGAGTAAAGCACCGTCTAGTTATGGGAAATTATTTTATTGATACAAATTCCATGATTGATTCTGCTTACCATATGCTAATGTTATTATAACATATGGTATGTTATAATAACATCAGTATGGGATCACAATAAAAAATGTGTTGATAACAAGAATAAGCCTTGGATATTTTTACTCAATATGGATAGTGTAGATAGATTACAGCTTTTCACAAAGCCAGGAAGTGAAATTAACACCAAGCACCACATGCGAGTAGATTCAGTTTGGTGAGTAAATCTCGTAAGGTAAATGTTGTCATGTAAAAACAATGATACAGAGAGTGTTTGGTGTCATTTACAGGCATGTTGCTTCTATCCTGCTTCTGTCTGTGTCAGAGTTTAACACATACACAGGGACTTCACGGTGCATTCAAGTTACAGACAGACGCCCAAAATAATTACCGGGTGTGGATGAAACAAACTATCACCATCGACAGAGCCTGGTTCTGACACTGCCCGATTTATAATATCAGACTGCACAAGTGCAATTAAAGGAAAATAATAGGTTTAAAAAAAAACAACTAGAATCGCACCAACAATTGCATAGAACTTCATGGGTTAGTTTGATGTTCAGTTCAAGAGTTATCTATTTGGCAAAAAGGAGCTAAACACATTCAGCTTTGGATACTGTATTCTCACTTCACACATCAATATACCCTATATATATATATATACACACACACACACATCCAACTACGCCAACAGGAGTGTGTTATTCTGTTAGATGTTAGATGATATGTTAAAGGTGCGCAATCAGAGGTCAGAGAGACGGGAAAAAATGAGAGACGAAAAGAGAAGACGATCTGCAGGACAGACTTACACTGTCTGCGTTATGATCCGAACAATTCAACTCAATATCACAAATCAGAGATCGGCATAAAAGGGCTTTACAGTGTGTACAATATACAACGGCCTCTGTACTTTGACCCTTGGTTCGAGTGAGGAAAAACAAAAACAAAAGGTTTGTCAGCAGAGGCATTGAAACGTGCATCTTAGTGGTACTGGCAATTAATTCGCTTTTTCCTGTTAGAAATTATGGTCATTATATCAGCCTTTAAAACATCACTATTGTTGGGCTGCTAATTCAGATATACCTCCAGCCAGTCTATTTAAGCCAGATGTTACGTACAAAGATGTTGCAGTATATTGCTATGGTGTTTCCATTGTTACTTGAAATGATAATTTTACAGACATTTTTCTTCATGAAGTGATGCCATGCTTTGGACCGTTTCTTCCTCTCTGCCATGACTCCTGACTGCTAACAGTTTCTAGCAGCGTAGCAGCATCAAGTTTGATGTCATTGTTTTGCAATGCATAACCAAAAAAACTACTTATTCTGTAGGAGGGTCAAACACAAATCAACTCTAAATGCTAATGTTTTGCTGCCAGAGTTGCTCTGGCTCCACCGAGACGCTAATAATTACAACTAAATGAATCAGGGAATCATTTTATTAATACTCTGCGATTCTGAACAATCCTCAGTAGAGAGTTGACTGGTAGCTCAATTTGTGTCCTTGTAAAGAGCCTGAGAGTCTGTTATGTAAGGTGACACGATAACACAGACACAGTCAAGCTTTGTAAATAATGTACACACAGATACCAGAGATTTTCTCTCCACACCAAGAGTCAAAACACACAACACTTTTAGTTTTTTTGTTGAGAGGTGCAAGGCTTTCAATTCTATTGAAATTTGACAGGTTATAATCAAGGGTTTGATAAAGAGATCACTTAGTCCCATATAGTCCATATTATACCAGTGCGTCCCACACATAGCCAAGGTATATTAACTGATGCCCAAGTTTAGGGAGTAATTTTAACATTTTATAATAATAATATAATAGGTAATAAAAGGTAATTTTAACATTTTTACCTCCACCAAGGAGATTTATTATTACATCTTGCTCTTTGTTGCTGTAACACTGCACATTTTCCCACTGTGGAACTAATAAAGAGCTAACTGATCTCATCTAAAATTTAATTCTTTAAGATGGTTATGAATTCAGTGTAAGACATATTTCACGTCTAAATGCTTGGCTTTGTTTGTTTGACTTAGACTTTCGTTGAACATCAGCACGAACTGGCCCTTAAAGTTTCAGTGTGTGATATTTAGTGATATCTAGTGGTGAAGCTGCAACCAACTGAGTCTCTCCTCACCTTCACCTATGGTGGCCGTAAACACACCACAGTCCCGTGTTAGAGTTAATGTTTGTTTGTTCTGGTCTTTTTAGTTAAGAAGATCATAACTCTGGTCAACACTCAGAAATAGTAGGTGGCAGTAATGTACCTTAACACTGGATGTCACCTGATATAATATGGAAAAAAACAAGAGGGGGAAGTCCATTTTGAGCTAGTGTAGAAACATGGTCGACTCTGAGGAGGCGACCTGCCCCATCTTTAGATTTAAACAACTCATTATAAAGATAATGAAAACACAATGATGTTCATTTCCCTCTAATTACACACTAATGAAAACAGAATTATCAGTGTGTGAAGCTGACAGAGCCTGAGAGCAGCTGCACATGTGCAAACAGACATGTCCCCTCTCTTCACAGCGGTGGTGGACATTCCTCACAGGGCTGCAAAGCTGGAGCAGAGCCAAGGAGGAGAGAGGGTTTTTCAGACAATTCACTGACATCCCAGGAAGCTGTGGGCAAAAACAACACAGCCAGGAGGAAACGAGCCAGCGGTCACTACTGGATGTGGATTCTCTCTCTGTTGTGGTGTTGCTGGGGATCATTTATCTTGCCACATGAGCTTTCGTAGGACCGCTATTCAGCTCTACTCTCATATAGTGTTTTGGAGAGCTATGTTGTAAAAAAAAAAATAATTGGACCTTTTGCAACACAAATGACAGGACAAGGCAGGACAGTCATGGTTGTTGACAACTGTGAGAAAGATGACAAAGTGTTAAGATTTACTTACCTGGGCGTAGTCTCTTTCTACAGCTGCTCGCTTTTGGCTAAAAGTCCTAAAGAAAAGGGAGAGTAAGTGTGAGTGATGGTGCAACTTAAAGTCACAAAAGAGGATGCCACAGTAACCAATGTACGGTATCTATACATTAGCGCTGTGCAGTATGATATATATCGCATGACAACAGAAAAACGTACATCATTTCATATCGTGTCAGAGATCACGGTCTTTATGGCAACATTTTTTGTCATTTGGACAACATTTTGTGTTCTTCCACACGGATTCAGGCAGGAAATTTGCATGAGAGCAACACAAACAAACATGGAGAAGAGTGAACGTGACACAGAACAGGGTCATTCTGAACGAGAGTAGGACTCAGATCAGCAGACACAAAACAAGGAGCTTGGATCTGTCACAGGGACCTGGTTTGAAAAGTTTGGTTTAGGACTTTAAATGAGTTTGATTTATACAAACCGGCTGAACATGTGAATATGACAACGTGACAAACATAATATTATGTCTATAAACAGACTAATGGAGCCGCTAGTGTGTGATGAGCCTTGAGCGGTTTACTACCGAGCCAAGGCCAACAACATGAAGGAGATCACATTTCAGTAGAGGGAGGTGGAAGAAGAACACAGAGCACGATGAGTCTTAACTACAACCTCCATGTGCTTTTTGGGTGACGACGAGAGGCCACATGGCGGACTTAGTCTCAAAGTCCTACTCCTGTTTTTTCTTCTTAGTGTTTACTGGCGGTTGTCAAACCAGCCTAGAGGTGCATTACCACCACCTAGAGGACTGGAGTCACTAGACTCTCGGTCAAGGGTTCTCTCATTGTGTTCCACCCGGGAGCGTCTGCTGAGTCACGTGCAACATCTAGTCATAACATCCAGTCTATGGGTCCGGTCCGGGCTCCACTCCGTATCAAACCTTCTTGAATTTTATTTACACAGGCCAACTCTAAAGTCACAGCCTGTTTCCAGCAACAGACTCAAACACCAACACTGACCTCTTTTACCGCCTGAAAGAATCATGTCAAACGGTGCAGAGAGAGTCTATGGATGAGTTCTACACAAAAGTCCAGCTGAGTACTTGAAACAAACATCAGAACCACTGCAAGAGCTTTTGCCTGTTGAAAATTGTTAGAAATATTTAGTCATACGTTTAATTGAAATATCTAGAAAGGTGACAGATGTGTTGAAGAAACGTTACATAAGAAAAAGAATTTGAAAAGCTGCTGCAGACTGTCTTCCAATAGGCTCTAAACAGAAAGATAAAAATAATCAAATATAAGTAAGAGCCATTTATTTGTTGAGTATATTATTCAAAATGTCACAAGAAATCCGATCATTATAATAATCATCTGGATATGAAATGATCAACAGTATATGAACCGGGAGATGAGACTGTAACTTGGTTTTGATAACACACGTCAAATCATTCTGTTGTGAAACACAATTAACAAACACAGTTCACTTATTTAAACTGTTACAAGCCCTTAAACAATTCTCTACTATCCCAATAATTTACATGAACTAAATCTAAGTAACTTCTTCTGTTATGTAAGGTGACACGATAACACAGACACAGCCGAGCTTTGTAAATAATAAATTAATAAATAATGTACACACAGATACCAGAGATTTTCTCTCCACAACAAGAGTCAAATCACACAACACTTTTAGTTTTTTGTTGACAAGTGCAAGGCTTTCAATTCTACTGAAATCTGACTGGTTATAATCAAGGGTTTGATAAAGAGATTGATTAACCCCATGTGTAGTGTTGTATAAAGCAGCGGAGTCCACATGAGTCCATATTATACCAGTGTTTCCCACACATAGCCCAGGTATATTAACTGTCGTCAAAGTTGAGTGAGTAATTTTAACATTTTACCTCCAAGCTGATTTATTATTACATGATGCTCACTGTTTGTGTGTCTGCGTCATGTCCAGCTACTCTACAGATAACAGAGATGTGTCTGAATGTGCTACTGCAGCAAATGGTCCTAAGTGAACAGACCTGGCAAAATATTCACACACAAACACCTGCACCAGAGCAAAACCAAACCACCACAGCATTACAGGCTATTACCACCACTGAAACGAAAGGTTAGTAATTACTGTCATAACCAACAACTAACTTAAGAAGAAGATCGTAGGGGAAGACACAATCATTTCTGACTCCGTCACTATTTTTACACCGATCTCACCCTGCTCTGCCGACCTGATGAATATTTGTTGTTCTACAGTGGTTGGAGGAGAAACAAATACACATGCAGAGACTGAACTTTCTCTTGTATCAAAGACGATTCGGTCCAAACAACATTCCGAGAAAAGTACAGAATTCCACACACAGACAATTCTGAATCTGGTAAAAACGGCATCACCAATTCCTTTGTAAATTAATTCTAGCTGGAGCTGCTCGATTGGGTAAAAAGTCATATTTCTACAACCGTGGGCAACACTGCGATTGTGATTTGAGCCTACTTGTGTATTTATCAAGACAAAATGCACAGATTAGTCATTTAGAACCGTCATGTCAAAGACACAAACTTAATCTAGCATAAAAAAAATGTAAAACTTAAAAAAAAATAAAAAATACGAGAATGTAATAAAAATGCAAAAAAAAGTGTTGTGACTTTCATTTTGCATGTTTTACACAGTGTCAATAAGTCCAAAATATCAACAACCAAAGAAATGTTGAATTTCTGCAATTAGATCACCTTAAATCCTCCTAAACCTGAACCTTTAAACTGCAGCCTCGTGTGACTATAGACTTGCACAGGCTGATACTGAGATTACATTAATTGTGCTCATCCCACCCAAGATTATGGCCATAATAAAATCTTCACATTAGGAAGTGTAACTTCTGACGAGAGCAGAAGCGGTTATATTCATTTGAGAAAAACCACAGCTGTGCGTCTTTTACCGCTGCCTCGATCAGTTGGTTTGTTTGTCAGTTTGGATCTGAAATAACATGTTAAAACACTATACGGTCATACTTTTGAGCATCATCGAGGCGGATGCAGAATTACTGTTACTGGCTTCAGTTCCCTGTGGGAAAGGACAGTATGATGGCAACGTGAAGGACAAGTTACTCTAAACATATGGTACACTTTACGTGATACTGACTTTTGTATGTCAGCCCTTTATCAAGTGATAGAGCAGAACAAATCCCCAAACGGACCCTTTCAGAGCCTCATATGGTTCCCTGAACTACTCCTGTCTCACATCCACACCTGGATATTCAGACGCTCATCACCTCTGTCAGATGCGGAAAGACTTTCGCACTTTCTGAAATCACGTAGCGAGTGAAAACAGACTCATGAATTAAACATATTTCTCCTGTTTTTTTACAAACAATAGGTAATTACCAATAGATTAAAAGAAACATTTTCGTTGCTTTGAGACATTTTTCTCTCATACTAGCCCAGCCCTACACTCAGACATGTGACAGACAACGTGGTCCTTTTCCAAACACAACACGGCTGTGGTTCTGACGTCCATCACAGTCATGTGGTCTGCGCCACCCGACATCCAGCTCCGACAGGAAACACGTCAAGACCTGCAACTCGAGTGCTTTTAAAATGCGGTGTGGAATGTAACTAAATACATTGACTTAAGTTCTTGTGGACAAATAGTTAAAACATGCTCTTGAAAAACCCTCTTGGATTGGATGGAAAAGGTGCTGTCACAAAGCTGAGAGCAGACCTGTTTTACTGAACTCATGGAAAGCTGACTTTTTAGAGATAGTAGTTCTCACAGGATATTACGCTACAAACATATGATGAGCTTATAGAATATGCCGCATTGCTTACTTAAGGGTTAGGACTGAATTCATGTTCATGTGTGAGAACAGCATGTTTCCATCATTCTTTCACACACTGTTTGTTGTCCAATGTGTTCCAGGAATAATTCTATGACAAAACAGAAAACATGTTTGGACATTTGTTATCTATTAGGCAGAATTTTTGTCTGTTCTGATTTACTGCAGCTGAAAGGAATGTTTTTATTGCCTCTTCTGTGATTTACCTCTGTATCTGAATTTGTTTTTTCTCATTGTTTTTTTTTTACAGACCAACAAATCTGTCAGTGCAAATGGTTCCAATTAGGGCTAGGCAATGAAACGATAAAGATAATGATCATGATGATATTTTAAATCATATTGCAATATTATTTTTTATATTATATTGTGACCGGTGTCTACGGAGACATATAAACAAGACTGCAGGTCTGTTTTAGTCTTATTACGTCTTTTATGAATAATAAGTCACAAATAACCATCTGCCTTTAAAATAAATAATGATTTGAAATTTATCGTGATTACTGAGACGAACATTTTTATCATGATAACGTTTCCGCTAATTTCGCCAAGCCCTAGTTTCAATAGCTGAAAACATCTGACAAGTTTAAAAAAAGAAATATTCAGACAAATAAAACCTGGAGCAAAGAAAGCCAACAAATAATGATTTTATGGCCGTGCTTCTCTGACGTGAGGGGGGTTCATTCATGAGAACAGGAACAAAGCAAGGAAATGCTACGGAAAAAAAAAACGAAATCATCATTAAGTCATTAAACATGTGGAGACCTGAGTGCCCTGCTCCGCCCTGGCTCTAAACAATCTGGCTCACTTCCTGGGAGCTTCCCTCTCCTCCTCGTCTCCTCCTTTTCAAACTTCCCCCACATGCGCTTCCCATTCTTTTCCCAAACAGAGCTTTTGCTGACAACCAGATGCAGTTTCCAGTTTGCTGGATCATTTCTCGTCTGAATCAGGGAGCGACTCCTGGACAATTCAGTACCCGTTGGATTTGACAGGATTTAGTCTCCGGCAGAGTGAAGTTACCGAGCCTCCCACGGTGAAACACTGGGGTCAGTCTGAACATCTGGCAGCTCTCTATGACCTGAACTTCCAGCTGTTTGAAGATTCAGAGCCCTGCCACCAACCACAGACAGGAAGTGGGGAGCCAGTGGGCTGTCAAGTCAACCCAACACTAAGGCTGAAAACACAACCACAACCTTTGGCTTCTCAACCTTCACATCTGAACTCAGACCCAGAGTTGTCTGTGTTTATGTGTATCATGTGTTTACTCAGCCTGACGCTGGCATTTTAACGACTAGTCAACAAATAACAGAACTGTGCGATATGACGATATGTACATTGTGTGATGACATGATGAAAAACGTTCTATCACATTGTTCTCTACTGTTTACGGCAATATTTTAGAGATCAACCAATGTTTTTTTCAGGGCTGATACGATGAGGTCATTAGTGACGGCCGAGACCGATGACCGTTATTTGTAACAGATATTAAAATCTTTGTGTCAACTTTTAGAATAACCTAAAGTCAAAACTTTGCTCTAATGTCTTTAAGTTGGCTCTCAAATCAAAGTGTAATATTGTTATGTTTACTGTGAGTTTGAACCAGACGGACTACAAATACATTTGCCTACCAATATAATAAAGTGTGTTATTGACAGCACCTAAGCTAAAGAAACAGTATTAGGTGCTCTAGCTTTTACAAATTTTTGTACAAAGATATGGGCGTAATAATGGTCCAAACTGATGCAACGTCCATAAAAGTGGGGGTTGTAAATTATTTGCATTAATGAGTAGCTTCATTTGCATTAGTTTGAGCCATTTTCTATTTATTTCTAATAATATATGTGCAATGGTATTTTAAAAATGCATTGTTTTTAGAAACAGAACGACAACAAAAAGCCATGACAGCACCAAGACCTCCACAAACTGAGGGAAAACCGAGCAATGGCAGTGGAAAAGGAAATAGCAACCATCAGCGAACAAATAAAAACTGTGGGTATCAGCACCGCGCAGCATTTCAGGAGCAGTACATCCTTACATTATAAGTTACATATGAAAGCTGTATACCTTTAATAAGTAGTATATAATTCAACTATTTATTAGTTGAATTCTCAGATCAAGTGCACACCAAACACTGTAAGGATGTGCGTTTGTGGCTCACCTCAGGTCTTCCAGGAGGTCACACTCCGTCTGGTGTTTGATGTGTAACCTGCTCATCTGCTCTGCATGAGTGTGTTTCAGCTCCTGGGTGACCCGGACCTGCAGAGGGAGGAAAACGTGGATCAGCAGAGTCAGGAAGCCGTCGATGCACAAATGTCATCTTATTTTTGTTTTGTACTAGAGGTCGACCGATAGTGGATTTTTAAAAGGACCATATGATCATCGTGAACGTCATTGTGGAATTAGTCAAAATGAGTTTAGCTCATTAACGACGGCAGCAGCTCCCGGCAGGTGACAATCAGTCTCTCTGGGTTTCTAATTGGCCACAAGATAAATTATGAAGCCCAGCGACCAGGTCTCATCACCGTTATCTGGGAGTGTTGTCGACAGGAAAGCCTTATTACAGTCACAACTCAAAAGCATTGAGCGTGCATTTTTATGCTTTATCATGTGATAAAACAATGATCCTGATCATTGTGATGAATTTTACATCATATTACCATAGATAGCATGATCGTTTTCCTTAGACATCAGCAGGATTGATTATTTCATTTTCGCCTTGTGTCACCTTTGACATCGTTTCTGTCTTGTTTTGTCTTTTACAGATAATTTAAATCCACGTGTAAACACCTGGTTTCTTCAACTTTCACTTAGGACCAAAAACCAGCCTCGAAACTTAAAAGAACGAGCAAAAACAAACGTGATGTTTGGTGACTCATGTTGTTTAACACCAGGAGCCTTGATGCCACAACGGAGATGCTTCATTCGGTTTCTGATGAAATGAGAAACTGACAATAAAACCTCTACAGGTGAAATTATCTGTCAATCTAAGTTAATCACTAACCACTTAGATAATGGATTAATTATCGATAGTGTCAAGCAAAACATTTTTCTTTTTTATATGATCTATATGATTTATATGATCTATGAAACTAAATACTTTTGGTTTTGGACTCTTCTTTTCAGGGTTTTTCTGTATTTTTTTAGCAATTTATATACTAACCTTTGATAGGTTACTTGATAAATAATAATAATAAGAAGAAGAAGAAGAAGAGGAACAACAACAACACATTTTAGTTGCAGGCAGAACTGAGATCTAAAAATGATTTTAGGAGAATGTGGTATTGTTTTTTTATGTCAACAGTAAACTTTAACATTGTTAAGTTTTAACAAAGCAATTTTCAAAACATTCAATCAAAATTAAGAAAATAAGCAACAACCAACTGAAACGAGATGTGTGTGTTTCCGTCTTCTTGTGTCTTTTATGAATAAGTTAAACCACAAATAACCGTGTGGTTTCTTCTTCAACGTTCCCTCAGGACCAAAGACCTGCCGTCAGACTTGACATTTATCATGATAATTATCAATATCAACTGATGGAAAACTGTTCATCATGAGAACATTTCTGATCATAGCCACTATCCCAGCTCTAGCGATGACGATTATATATATATATATATATATATATATATATATACACATATATATATATATATATACACAAAGTTTCCTTTACTGCAGTCGTTTGTTGTTTGTGATCTACATACTGGTGATTTGTGTTGATGCTTGTGCTTCAAAACCTAATCATCTTAATTCAAGTTCTATTGAATGAGTTAAATACAACTGTAGTCAAGCCGAGTGCTGTTGTGAGCTGTGTTTATATATATATATATATATATATATATATATATATATTCATCTGTATATTTACACTGATGAAGTAACAAACTTGGTTCCATTAGTTCTGACTACATTTTTAACGGGGTAGTGCATAACCTACCTACTACATTCCCAACACTGATTCTAACTGATCTTTAATCCCCATTTCATGAAACCAAATGTCCAACCACAGCTTCCTCCCTTATTTCCCGTTGATTCGCACACGTTTCAAACACGGGCCGTGGTTCAACTCCAGAGGACTCACTTCTATTAGTCAATGATGGTCCATTCTGGGGTTGGACGCAGACCCTGGGGATGAAATGGTCAGTGTTCTGTGCTGCGTGGGACCATGTTACTGAAACATGATCCCACGTAAACACTTTTACGCAGAAAATCAGACGCTGCTTCAATCCGCGTTTTCCGTTATTTGTCGTACACGTTTAAAAGTACATATGTGACACTTAGAGCCGCTGTTATTGAGCTCAAAGTGCCTCAAGTTTATTCAACCGCAGCTTCCTTTGGACAAAAAACTGAGCTGAACTTCAGACACGTTTAAAATGTCAGGACGCGGTTCGTCTTGACGGGATTCAGGATCTTTTGGTAAATTTGGGTCGATTCTGACCGAACCCAGATTCCAGACTGAAATCTGCTGACTTCTGCTGTTGAGCCTGCTGTTTGCAGTCTTCTGAAATGTTGGACCTCCAGGCAGCTGGAGCAGAGGAACCAAGAGGACGTTCACTTCAACTCAGCTCGAACTTCAACGTGTAACACAACGCTTCGGTAACGTGAAATACGTCGGGCTGTTTTCTACGAGCTGCGCACGGTTCAGACGACGTCTTCTGCAGGAGCTTTTCTCCATTCGAGAGGGAACGGATGGTGCCACTCTCCCTAAAAAAACTACGGCACATGGGACTTTTTTAAGTGTTTTCTTCCTTCGCCACTATTTACACAATCTGAAGACGCAAATTCAACTCCTAACACTTGTGACTGATACACTTGTGTGGAAAAAAGGAGACGTTTGTCGTGTTTTAAACAGACGACCAGCAACAAAGCGTACATTTCCAACCATTAAATATGCACCACTTCGTCGTTTTCAGACTTAGCCTTGGAGGCTACAACGGGAAAACTCACCTTTCTCGGTGGGGGTTGCATCCTTATTTCTTGACATAAAAACTACACAAAAGACCGAAGTTTATCTTGAAAAGTTTGTGCGGATGTTTCGAGCAAACAGAAAAACAACGGAGAGGGGTATTTCAGCTCGGGTCAAGCGGCCATGGCAAGTCCAGTAAGTGGTGAGTCGAGTCCCGTTGAAAACACTGTGGCCCCAGGGAACAGAAAACACCAACCGCCAAGTCGACGGCAACCGCACGCACTTCCGGGACGGGTTTCACACTAAAAGGCAACACTTCCGCGCACGCTCTTCACAATAAAACCACATGATACGTCTGTATATTTCAATAGTGGGGTCTTTCTGTGAAGGGGCAATTCTTCTGTCTCCAGCCTTTACAGTAATATGTTCAAACAATACGTCCTTCTTGAGCCACGAGTTTGACCGTTTTTGTTTTTTAGTCAAGTTTGTAGAAGAAACGCATGTCGCTACAGTCATGTACAGAGGTTAAGTCCGACATTGTGAGGTCAGACACATGTTTTTCTACCCTTTGAACTGCAATAATGTAAACATAATGGTCAAATATATGATGTAATTGACATAGTAGGCAGAGTCGGGTCACTGGTGTTACCATGTCACAAAGACCTCTTGTTTTGAAATTTTAAAAAATCACACTTTTTCCTGTCCTTTTACATTTTTTCCCGAAGATGAAGAAGTACACGTGATTAAGCACGCTGTGTTTTTTCACTTTACACACATTTATCTCATAATTTGACATCACTTGTTTGACCTGTTTTATTCTTGGGGAATGGTTAAAAATGATGGACAAAAGACATCAGTTTAATGCAGGCAATGTAATCTCCACCATTTAATATAATACAAGGTAATGTAATATAATATAATACAATATAATATATAAGAAAGAATAAATGATTTTTAAAATTTTAATCAGGATGGTTGCTGGTAACTGTGTGGATGGTTTATGTTTGTTGATTTATTTACTACATGTCACTTTTGCATCTTATGATTGGAGTGATCAGTCCTATAGTTTCATGTGTAGTGTTTGACTTACGCCCTCTAGTGGCCATGTCCTCAATGAAACCAATCTCAGGAGAGATCTCATCTTAGATGATGCCTTTCTCTGTTTTACAACATGTTTTTGTCCTTGCGCTGCAAATATTTTGATCCTTTCATGTGTATTGTAAGTCACATTTATTAAATCTGGCTCAGTTTTGCTCATCAGTGTAGTTTGAGAGGACGAAAGGAATTACATGTACAATATAATTTTGTGCCTCGTGATACATATATGTAATGGATGGAAACCAACCATGACACAACAACATTTTGAACTTTATTTACGTATCAAGTGGTATAAAAAAACAACAACAAAATCGGGTGGAAATTCAACAGTGATTGAAATCAGTAGCTAAATATTTGTGAAAACTACCTTTAGTCTATTTTACCAACCAAAGGCTTATTGTTTACGAAGACGGTCTGGCTCAAGACTTTGTACCAAACTGCACGAGAGAACTGTCAGTTGGTTCAATAACTTCTACTCTCATGAGGAGCTGTAGTAAAATATGACTTGTCCACAAACGTGAATGACAAGTGTATTTAGTTTGCTTTATGAACATGTGGTTAAATGGGTTAAAGAGGATATAATGAGCCTCAGAAACCTCTTTGACTGTTTTATAATTAAAGTGCTACCTGTCTGTACTGGACTCTTGTAATCTCTCATCTGGAGTGAACCAGTCCAGGATGCCAACACAATAACAGGCAGAGAAGAGGAAGCTTCCAGTGGGTACACCAAGGGGAAGAATGTGACAAATGTGACTTATATCAGCAGGAAATCTGGTCTTGCGTGTTCTTTAAAAGCAACAGGAGAGAAATCAACTGCTTTGCAAATTTGGTTCAAGGCAAATGTAATGTTAATGTTTGCAGAATATAATCAGAAACATCACGTGGGGGTTTGTTGGTTGCAGTGTCCCTGTCAAACATTTAATGTGCAGTGGGAACGTGAAGCCTCTGCTGCTGGTGAACTGTGTAACACAGGATACAGATGAGTAATAAACAAGACTTCATCCCAAATTCAACATCGCGTTTGTGTGTGACGCAACCAGATTAGTCGGTTAGGATTTTAAAATCCTCTAGTGTGGGCCAGGCGTAACTCACCCCACAGCTTTAGGAACACACACAAATCAAAAGTCAAAACGTGTGAAAATGTCAGGCTACGATTTGAGTAACCATGGTGACAGAAGTGCCAAAAACTATGAAGAATCTCCCATTTATTTCCAGTGGGAAGACATCCAAAAATGATCGAGCCAACACCTTCTTTTCGTCATGCTTTAACGTAGAAACATAGTTGAACCTTTAAATGGGCCACAAGTTTTCAGACTTTATTCGACTCAAATGGCGCCTTGATGTCTAGTAGAGTATTTAAGTTTTGTGTCTTTCTAGTTTTACACATAATGTTCAGACTGGAGTGGAGAGACGGTCTTGGAAATATTCAAAACTTTTCTTTTAAAGCGTTACTCTGAGACCGTTCACAACCAGGTCACCGTATGCACCACAAATGCGGCTGCATCTACCACACCACCACCGCAACTGTCCTCTTTCTACAACGTGACGACCAAAGTCCAGTGACTTACAGATTTGAACTATGAACCTCAAAGTGACAGGAGTTCATCCAACTGCCCCAGTGAACTCAATAATAAATCAGAGCAGACGTTTCGGTTCAAATCTAGAAAAACCTACAACCTTACATCACTGTCTTTCCCACAGTTTCCATTAAACCTACAACACATTTCTATCGGCGCGTCCAAACGAGTCTCCTCCACCTCAGGGTGAAGAGATTTTGGTGATTTGAGGAACTCGGCGACTCAGCAGCCTCTGTTTGATGGTTATCCGAAGCCACATCTCAGCCTCTGTCAGACTCGACCTCCCGTTGTTATGATGCGAATAACAACAATTTAATAAACTGTTAAACACTTTGTCAAACTGAATGAAGCTATGAATCTATGAAAGGCGTGTTGTGGTGCAGCAAGCACATTTAAAACTTCTGCTCATATTTCGTAGTTTAGGACACAATAGCCACTGTTGGTCCGGTTACTTTTAAAATATATTTCACTATACATTATAGAACATACGTCTTTTTATGTCATTCATAGTGTGGTGGATGAATTCTGCAAGTTAATACGCTGCTATAAGCCAGAAGGCACTTGTCTCTGTGGTGGAGACATTTGAATGCAGCTTCACAGATAACAGAACAAATGTGAGTAGAATCAAACATTTCTGCAGGTGTTTTCATACGTCCTCAGCTAAAGGACAAGTTCTCCTTTCATCTCTCAGGAAAAGCGTCCAGATTTGCCCTCTTCTGATTGGCCCTGTGCGGTCACGTGACGAGCCACCTCCTCTTGCTGACCGGGGTCAAGTTACAGGAACATAAACACTGAGCACATTTCAAAATAAAATAATGTTCGCGAAGCTGTAGCTGCAGCGAGGATTTCAGACGTGGAAATGTCACAGTTCAAATCCGGTTCAGAAAAAAAGCATCGTTAGTATTACTTAAAGCGCGAAAAGTCAAAGTCAAATGGTCCCCGTCGGAGTGTTTCTGTTGGACGTGATGGTTTTGGATTTACACTAGTGCTGCATTCATATCACATGTGTCCATGTTTGAGGCTGAGCTCATTTGAACTACTTTATACACTGTTTTATACACTGTTTTAATTCATCTTTGCATCTACGTCATAGATTTCTACATCTGCTTTTTTTAAACCAAAAAACCATCAGGTTTTACAGCCAAATACACACATTTTCCTACTATTTGTCAAGTACTTACAGTGACTAAAACTTTATGATTCAGAAATTCACGTTAAATGCAATAAATGCACATCTATTTCTGTATTTACAACAATTTAAAGATTAGATTCAAGATTTTACATTCAGACTCGTTCACCTTTACTGGTATTCATTGGTTTAAATGAATGAAATAAACATTTTCCAGGTCAAAACATTACTCATGACGCGAAATAATGACTAACATGAAAAAAAATACCCATACGTTGAAGGATGAGGTGTTCCTTTATGGGCTGAGTTCCACATTCTGCTCCTTTTTTAAACCAAATACACTCTTTAAACCCTCTCGGATTCTGCTTTTATTTTGAAGAGGCGTCTCCTTCCGCCTCACGTTGTTTCCTGTGACTCGTCTTCACGTGACCTCTCGCTCAGGTCGTTCGCTCTAGTGCGCATGTCTCGGGGAGTAATGTGTATCTGTTTTCGGTTCTGCGGTTTGGGTGCTGTTTGTGTGCTCTTCTGGTAGCCGAGGAGCTCGTCACGTCGCCGGGAAGCATGTGTCCGTGGCGGCGGCTGCTGCCTGTGAAGGCTCGGAGCGGTGGATTCCCGAGCTCCGCACGGGTCGCACCGCGGCACACACGGCACTGTGGACGGTCAATGCTCTGTCGAAGCCTCGGCACAGGCAGACCTCTGCGAAATGACTTCTGTAAAGGTAGGACGACAAGAGGAGGCTGCGAGAAGTGGCATCTTCTACATGCTAACTACACGAAACCATGCTAACAACACCAACATGCCAATGACCGAGGAACGACGTAAACCATCCAGAGCAACAGGAACAGGACTCTCCTCTGTTTTAGTGTTTGAACGTGCGGTTGGATTGGAAGGGGTTAAATGTCACCAGAGATGCTTTGATGCTTCCTGTCTGTGGTGTTTTGAGTTTATCAACCTGACTGCATTTAGGGTGTTTATGAAGATCTACATACTGTGAAGTATGTAGATCACAGATCACAGGGTTCACACTAGGATATAGACTAAGGCAATAGTTTCACATGTTAGGGACATTTTGAGGCGCCGCTTTAACACACAGATACTATGAACATTAAAGGCATCTATCTCACAGACAAAGGACGGACCAGATTGGAAAGGAATTTCTTACAGGGTTCTGTCGAGAGACTGGGCCAAGAGACTGGGACCGTGGTCTGTGCACCATCAAGGGGGAGCCAGAAGTTTAAACTTCAGCTACACCCCATCATTTTGTAAACACATTCCAATCTAGGCAATGAAAGCCATGTGTAATGTTAAAGCAGCATCCGCTTTGAGGAGGTTGACGGCAGGTTCACAGCCTGCTGACTGTGGTCTTCTGATCCACAGTGGTCCTCTACAAGCAATATTTGAGATTCGTATATTGTTAATAAAAGTGTTAGACGAGAGAAGTAGACTGTCCTCTTTTGAGATAAAAGAGTCAGGAGGATTTGTGGATCCTGAGGAGAACGTTTCCACCACACTATGCAAGTAAATGTGCACCTAAGTATTTCAAATTTAACGACAGACGTCGATAAACACCAGGTATGTTTGACTTCCTAGTTACACTTTAAAAAGCTTCGTCTTGTTCATCATTATTGTGTTGTTGACGAGAGGAACATACGGTAAAGCACAAGTAGCATCATGCAGACGAGCTGAAAAAAAACTTGTCTTCTTTTCTGTATCAGACCTGGAGGCCCAGCTGGCAGCGATGAGGAAGAAGGCGGCGGATGCTCTTCCGGGGAGCAGCTGGACTCCTCTGGAGCTCAACCCGAACCTTCCTCCAGAGCGGGCTGACATTGTGATCGTAGGAGGCGGTGTGGTGGGCTGGTCCATCGCCTACTGGCTCAAACAGAAGGAGAGGGTTCGGGGAGGGGTCCGGGTCATTGTGGTGGAGAAGGACCTGACGGTGAGGAGTCGATTCACCCGTCGTCTAATCACATACATACGTAAATACGTGGAACATTTCTCAAGGGAAAATGCCACAAAACCAAAAGTCCATGTGACGCATGGATGTTAAAATAGATCACCGTCGTGAGGTAAGGCAGGAGTCCTGGTCCACCAACCAGAGGCGAAACCTACCTGAGGATGTGTGTGTATACGTTACACACACCGATGTATGAGTGCACAAGACTGTCAAATTCAAATATGTTCAAAATCTACAACTTTAGAATTAAAATGTAATTGCAGTAAAATAAGAAAACGCCGACAGATAATAATAATAACAGGCTAAATCAAATGTGAGACTGAGTTAAAGCAGGTATAGACAGTGTTACAGTCATTAAGATGAGACGATGTAAGGCACGTATGACTTTGTCTTCGTCTTGTCTTGATCCTGTGTCTAATGAAGTGCCTCTACTTTATTCCACATCAATGCCTTACAGTTTTGTCCTATGCGTTTGTGCTCAGTACTCGAGGGCGTCCACCGTCTTGTCTGCCGGAGGCATCAGGCAGCAGTTCTCCCTGCCGGAGAACATCCAGCTTTCTCTGTCCTCAGCAGACTTCATGAGGAACATCAATGTAGGTCACTCTGATGTCTCTGCTACTGTTGTTGTTTAGTGTATGAAGCTTCTGTCAGAAAATGACCAGTGATGCTCTGAATATCTCCCAAGTTCCTGATTATGTAGGTAGGCATTTGAAGATGAGTTTAACGTGAGCAAATGTAGTGAAAATGAGCAAAATGAATCCACGTAGTTCCTCCGGAACATTGCAGTGATGTGATCTTAGCGGCTTCTGAATTGTATATCACCGTAACAGCTTTGTTAGGGAGCTTGGTTAGATTAGATGATTAGATGTGACATAACCAGTGAGCGTCTTGTCTCTGTGTCGTCTCAGGACCACCTCTCTGTGCTTGATGAAGACCCAGTGGACCTGCAGTTCAACCAGTCAGGATACCTCTTCCTTGCCAGTGAGCAGGTGGCTCACATCATGGAGGAGAACTACAGCACACAAAGGTCAGTCCTGCTTCGTTAACGACAGCTGAAACTAGGGCTAGGCGATAAAACGATTATTATCATGATGTCATTTCATACTGTGATCATTTCCTTTGAGATCAGTGGATCAGTGGCTGTGATTATTGAAGATGTATGATTATTGTCATTTCTTTTGTCTTTAGTTCACAATGTAAAACAAAACTCTTACAAATTGTTCCAGTGTTTTCATCTTGTTGAATAAGAACTCAGATTGCACTTTCATTTGTTTTGATTTGATAAATAAAACGACTACAGGTGAGTTTTCATCTCGTTTTACTAATAATTTAAAACCACAAAGAACCTTCTGGTTTCTTCAACTTTCACCAAAGATCAGCCTTTAAACGTAAAGAGATAATGACATTTACTGTCATTATTATTGATACGACTGATATGAAAACTTAACATCGTAACATGTCTGATCACATCACTGAGTCCTAACTGTTACTGCTTCTTTTACTCACTAACTAAAAAACATATATAAGAATGTATTTGGGCTCAGTTTCGTCAGTGTTTACTTTGTTGGATGAACCAAATGGAAAAGCTGTAAATGAGTGGCTGCTGCTGAATTCCCGTCTCAGAGGTTTGTTGTCATGCCGTGCAGGTACGCTGGAGCCAAAGTATCGCTTCTCTCTGCGACACAACTCAAGGAGAAATTCCCATGGATCAACACAGAAGGTGTGGTGCTGGCCTCATATGGTGAGTAAGACAAACCTGCTGTGGTGCTGGAAAGATTGTAAACCCTTTAGATTCTTCTCTTTTTCTGCATAAATATGGTCCTAATTCTGCACAAAGGGAACCCGGTTGAACGAGCAAGTCAAAAATGTTAGGATTTAGGTCATATTTATGCAGAAAAACAGGAAAAGGGTTTACAAATTTTACAAAGGACCACTTATAGAAGACTTACAGAGCCACGCTGACAGCATTAGCAAGTTTATTTGATCACAGATACGTTGTTTTTTTTTTGTTGTTTTTTTTGCTCTGCATCAAAAATCTTACCACGACATCAGTTGATTTCAATAATTCTGTCAAATCTGACCAGACAGTTATTTGTTTTAAATTATTCATAAAAGACATAACAAAATGGAAAGATGTAGAAGACTCTTTTGGCTACGTAGGTGTGATTTAAATGTCATATTTGTGGATGATGATGCGTGGTGAAATGAGTGCATCTCCATGTGCTCCCTCAGGGTTGGAGAATGAGGGCTGGTTCGACCCCTGGACGCTGCTGAACGCTTTCAGGAAGAAGGCCGTCTCTATGGGAGTCATTCAGTGCTGTGGAAAAGTTACAGGTTGGTTCTGGTCTAACACACAACATCTCACAGTGTAAGCTGGTAAAAGTGGACTTCTGAAAGGATGAAACGGTGTTTTAAGCCATGCTCGCTCCATGACTCAGAATACCAAACTCTAAAGTTCGAAGTCTGACAGCTTGACATAGGATTAATAGAATGAAAATCAACACCACCGGACACACGTTGGTGATTTCACTTCAGTAAGTCATCCTTATTTTATTCCCTCTCTCGTCTCTTCTGCAGGTTTTAAATACACAACAAATGTAATGAACACCGTTCATGGAGAACAGGTGCACATGAAGAGAATCAGCTCCGTCAAAGTAAGTCTAGATTGTGTCCATTGTGTTGACTCCACCCTGATCCTCTGCACAGCCTTGAGCAGAACTCTGTGACAGTAGTCGTGTTTCCATAAAATGTAGAGCAAATTTGAAACTTCTGAAACATTGTGCAGAAGAAGATGAAAATGATGTGTGTTTCTATAAACAAGTTTGGAGCCAATTAACTAGGCTTGTTCTTGTTCTTCTTCTTGTTCTTGTTCTTGTTCTTCTTCTTCTTCTTCTTCTTCTTCTTCTATTTTCCGTTTTATATCTGGTGGCATACAGTGTTGAGGTACATTACCGTCACCTACTATGTCTAAGTGTGAACCAGTGTTAATATTACCTTAAATACAAACACAGAGGCTCACAAGGGACTTCCTCTACTGAAGGGGAGGATTCAGCTGGCTGCAATCTGCAACTTCACCACTAGTTGTCACTAAAGATTACACACTGAACCTTTAACCCTAAGTGGCAGCAGGATCTAATACAAACACACAGCATGTGGAATTACAATAAAATCTTCTGTTAAATTCAAGAACTTGAGAAATATTTCTTTCAGGGCTTTTTCAGGGCTTCAAATCTGCACTGGTTTTCCATCAAATTCTTCATACTTTTGCCAGTACAGCCATGATGTTGTCATTAAATTCTGTTCTGTGTGGAAATAAAAGGGTTTAAATTGAACTTGGACATCCCTGGGCTTTACCCTGTTTGTGTCTGCGTGTTAATATGGCTCATCTGCGTTCAGAGACTGGGAACATATTTGCTGTGTGTTCTGTTGGTGCTGACGGGATGAGGGCTTGTGATGAGCAGGTGCAGATGCCGAACAGTCTGGAGTACCAGCCGGTTGAGTGCGCCATTGTGGTGAATGCAGCAGGAGCTTTTTCTGGGAAACTGGCAGGGATGCTGGGCATTGGCTCCGGTCCCAAAGACTCCATCGCTGGAATTCCTCTGCCTGTTGAGCCTCGAAAGAGGTAGGGCCCTGACCTGAGGAGCACATTTCTTCTTTTAAAACCAGCCCGAGTGCCGTCAACATGTCTCGTTGTCTGTGAAAAGGCTGCCAGCGCCTCTCAAAGAGAGCAGTTCATAAGTATTCAGGCAGTTTTACTCTTTACTGTTGTCTAGGGAATTAGAAAAATGCAGGTTCAGTTAGAACTAGAACTGTGTGATATGATTAAAACTGTCAGTTTTTATATCAGTCAGTATCGATAATTATCATGATGTCAGTTAAAGACACAATAAAACAAAAACCTGTAGTCTTGTTTTTTGATGTAGTGAGTTAGTCCTTTAAATCAAAATGAACAAAGAAGGTGTGTTTTGTCTTATGTCTTTTACGAATAATTTCAAACCAAAAATAACCGTCTGGTTTCGTCAACTTTCACTCGGGACCAAAATTCAGCCTTTAAGCTTGATGAAATAGTGATTTGATGTTTGTCATCGTATCGACTGACATGAAAAGTCTTTTTTTGTTCATATCGCTCAGACCCAGTTAATACTTAAAACTGATCACATGTCAGCTGTCGCAGGAGGTAAACAAAACACAGCTGTTTATTGACTCGTTCATTCCAAACTGACTCATTCCAAAAAGTTAATGTGCTGATCATGACCAGTAATGAAAACCACTGAATATAACGGCTCTGTGTGTTGACATGGTTTTAAGATGTTCTGTCTTTTTTTTTTTTTTTTTTTTTTTTACAGCTGAGTGTGTTTTGAGATTCACTCTGTGAAACTTTGACTAAATCCTTCCTCAGGCTGCAGTCGCCGAGCTCCCAACTCATTTACAAAACATTTTATTAGACTGGCTTTAAGTGATGGTTTCAAGCTGTGTTTCCATCCAGAAAACATTCAGACTTTGTGGGAATATTTGCAGTAGAGTTCTGGGCACAAAATGAACGTTGGCATGAAATAAACCAAGAGCTTCTTTAATGCAGTATCGACTCTTCATCTTCACTGTAGTCTTTGTCATCAGTCACATTAATTTCTTATGACTGCTTTAATGAAGGGTAGTGCAGTTTATGGAGGATTTAACAATGCGTATGCTGTACACGCCCTGCTTATGTCCCTGTTCGATTGAATTTTCTCTGAATGTGTTCAGGTACATCTATGTGGTCCACTGTCCTGATGGTCCAGGTCTAGACACTCCCTTCCTCATTGATTACTCTGGAGTCTACTTCAGAAGAGAGGGTTTAGGAGGGAACTACATCACTGGGACTTCGCCAGAAGAGGTTTGTCATGGTTCTCCGCCTTTTGTCTGACTCCCATCAGCACCAGAATGAGTTTTGAGATGGGGGGTGTCCGGCTTTGTATGATGAACTTCCTTGAGTAATACTGCTTATAATGCAACCTCAATATACATGAAATAGCTGACTTCGACAGAGAAGCAGCTCCAGCTGCACCTCGTGGTCCAAGTGGCGTTGTGTTCAACACAGGCTCATGGACCTAGGACTGTGGCGGACGCGTCAACACCACCAGAAAAAGGTTCACGTGGTGTGGCGTAATCAAATGAAGTGACAACAATATGACTTAACATAGTGATCCGTGGAGCTGCTCTGAGCAGAACGTCCACACTGCGCTCACGGTGATTGTCGGCTCTAAGACCCCACATCAACAAAATGCCTCCAGAGCACACGATGCGTTACCAAGATACCAAACAAGTACCAGAGAGGAAAGACACAGGGGTGCGCAGCTTTGTCCTGGTGGGTTTTAGGGCCAACATTAGGGCTGATTCATTATGTGATTTTTGTTTGTGTAATATGGGTAAGTTAACATCGAGAGACTCCAGATCCGTGTTGAGGAAAGGAAAGTTGCAGCTTGTCTTGTCAGCTGTTATCAAAGGAAGGAGGTGACTACAAACTGTAGTTAATTAAAAAAGACACTCTATGAGCAGTTTCTGTGTATAAAATCAAATCAAATCTGACTAGGTGTATTTGTACATTTGCATGCTGCTCTACAACATGTTGATTGTTTCAAGTGTTGTGTAAAGTGTAACCCGTCAACGGTCTGGGTTAGGGTAAAGCCAAAGCCCACGTTATGTACGGTATATATTTTTGTAATTATGAAAACTGAAAGTGGGTAATAAAAGTCTCAGTGTCCCTCCTGTTCCATTGCCAATCCTGACTACTTTTAAATAAGAATGAACTGTTTTATGCACTTTTTCTTCCTCTCCTCAGGATGAAGAGCCAGACACCAGTAATCTAGACGTGGATCATCAGTTTTTTGAGGACAAAATTTGGCCCAGCTTGTCCCACCGTGTTCCTGCTTTTGAGAGTCTCAAGGTAGGTTGTGCATTCTCTGGCAGAATTCATGTGAACATTTCTGTGAAGTTCATGGGACCTTGTAAAATCCTATGGCTGCAAATACTGGTTTTACTTGTCCATTCTTTGAGTTTGGCTCTCGGAGTTAAATGTCATAATTAGTGCCTCTGCTTATTCTTCACTCGATTGGGTTGAAATTTGTACCGAACATCCAAGAAACACTAATGATCATTTGCAACGTGTCCTCGTGGAAATAGATTTTGCTGAAATCAAATTAATAAACATAAATAAGTTGTTTCCCAAAAGTAGAACCTTTCATTTTCAAACACTGATATGTCCAGTAGTTTTCATCTGAGCTCGGATTCAACAAGATGAGAATGATGTAAACCACGGTTATTTGTGGTTTTAAACTCTTCTTTATGGTCAGAACATGGAAAACATTTAACAAAGAGCAGAACATTTCACAAATCCACAGGTAGAACATTCACACACCTGAATATGTAAAACTAGAAGAAAGTAGATAAATTGTGATTGTTTTATTGCTCAGGCCTAAGTTTCCAGATGACCTGAACTGCGAGTCCTAGGTGAGTTGGTGTAGAATGACCTGGTTCTTCTGTTTCTTCATTTCCTCAGGTGACCAGTGCGTGGGCCGGCTTTTACGACTACAACACCTTCGACCAGAACGGCATCGTCGGGATACACCCTCTCATCAATAACATGTACTTTGCCACCGGTTTCAGTGGCCATGGCTTGCAGCACTCGCCCGCAGTGGGCCGCGGCGTTGCAGAACTGATCCTGGACGGAAACTTTAAAACCTTGGACTTAAGTGGCCTCAGCTTCAAACGCATCATGACTCAGGAGCCCATGTTGGAGAGAAACATCGTGTAGAGGATTCAGACGCGATCAGTTCATCACAAAACCAAGACATGAGGAAAAGTCCACCTCCAGCACATTTTAAATTTATACATACCCACGGGAAATGCTGAAAATGTGAGAAAACCTTGCAATATTGCAACATAAGTTTTGATGCTTGGTAGAGGTTTTAAAGTTGTTAAATGGATAAAAGGTGAATGAGGTCATTGTAAACAGATGTAGTGAATAATTGTATGTGTTCACGTGTTGAGAGATGAGAGATGAGACTGTAACGTTCACTGAATTAATGCAAGAAACAAACACAACTGACATATTACATGGAAACAGCTGCAGACTTTGACAAACTGTGGAGGAGTTTGACACAACGTGGTGTGATCCAGACATCGGGCTGGGTGATAGCAAACAATACCATCAATACTGATTCCATATTGATCAATACTTTGATGTTTGTCACAGTATATAATGTGGCAACGCCGCCGATGTGAAGAGTGTCCTGACGATGTCTGAAAGCTGAAGAAAGGTGGTTCATCAGCTGATCTTTAGAATATTAATGTGGGGAAGCATTTTCATCCTCAGTGTAAGGGCAAACGTAGAACTATGTATTCGAACAAAGGAAAATAAGAAAAACATACACCTGATTATACAAATATACACTGTTGTAAACGTGTGGCCATTTGACAGATTTCTGAGTTAACGTGGCGTACCGTTGAAAACAGTGGAGATTTCAGAGTTTACGAGGTGCCCTGAACACATCCCTATTCCCATCTGTGTCGACTAACGGCAGCAGGAACACAGAACACAGAACAGACGCTCAGCAGAGTTTTTACAAACATTTACCTCTACCCATATGGAGTAAAAATGACAAAATCATTGTTACTGACATTCATTTATTGAGATCATTCTGTCGCCCAGTCCCGTCCAGACCAGAGGATGAGTTCAAGTGTATTAGATATGTAATATAAAAAAAGGTATTGCAATATGATATGAAATGCTGTCATAGTTATGGTTTTATGGCCCAGTGCTTTATACAAGCCCAGTGACCGTTGACTTACACCCTTCATGAAGTCAAGTCTGTGTAATTGACATGTTTTTAAAGCTTCGAGATGATAAAGCTTCTCTCTGTGAAAAGAGAACTGGAAGACGGACCTACTTCTTCACTGGAAACATCTGTGGATCACAGGGTTGACATGTGTACATACATACTGAGACAAAATGCCAAACCCTGATTCTGCGTGTCTCATTTCCATATTTACACCATGTTTACTGTGAGTATGTGTGGAAAAGGATTTGTTGAAAAAAGAAATAGAATCGCACTGAATCATGTTATAAAGTCTCTTTACATTTTGGTATTTTCATAGTAGTAATAATCCTTCTTTATAGAAGATGTACAAAAAGTGTTTTATTTATCCACGTCACGAAGACGCAAAATCAACCAGACGAGTCATAAAACCATCAGGTTTGAAAGGAAAACAGAAACAACACAGTGTAGGACAAAGGGAAAGAAAAGTGACACTTGAAGGGAATTAAAACCCAAATGAAATGAGTGAAGTCTGTTTGAAGAGGAGGCTTCAGACACATTGTTCCAGAGCCTCGGGCTCTGACTGCAGGCGCTTTGTTCACTTTATTTTTCAGACCAACCTCTGGATCAGACAGAAAACGTCCACCCGAGGCTCTGGAAGTACATAGCAGTGTTTAAAGTTCTGAGGAGTCACAGATGTAGGAAATGTGACCTGCAGTTACTTAAAACATACGGCAACGAGGTGAACGAATGCCACCGAGTGAATGTAAGTGAAGTGCAGAGTTAAATATAACGTATGGATCATAGAGTCCGTGGGTAAATACACTGGAGTCACCAGCTGATGGGACATATATCCAACATGTCACACCACTCATCTGAACACACTTCAATCCACAGACGTGGGCTTCATTTTACTGGGAACACGTCACTTTTATGCACAGTACGTATGTCCTTGAAAGAATAGTGTGTATGTTACATACCGTCCTTTCATTCCAGTAACATGTACTGTAGCAAATATATTCTCATTTTAGTTTAGACTTTACACACTAATAACTCAAGGTACTTTTCAAATAAATGCAACTATGTGGCTGGTAAATGTTCTCATGTTACAGCAGCTTTATTACGTTGGTTTTGTCTTGTTTTTCATTTCCATTTTGTTTTATTAACATTTTTCTCATGACATTGTTTTTATGTCATTTTCATTCATCCTATTACGTTTTTTGACATTGTTTAATTTCATTTTTACATCATTTTCATCTTTTACGTCGTCTTTTCTTCTTTTTTTTTTTGCCTTTTTGTTTCTTTCGATCATCTTTCGTGTTTTTTGTTATGTTGTTTCATTAATGTTGTTTTCAGCAGATTGTTTGTGTAAATAAGTCACTCTTTAATTAACTTAATGCTGCTGGTGCGTGGAAAGTTACAGTGAAATAACTGAAGTGTAAAGAGCTGCATCAGATCAGGGGTTATACATGTGATGTGCAGCAGGGCGCCATCGCAACGACACGTTAACATCACGTCGTCTGACACAGTCAGTCATTATCTGTAACCGTTTAATCCTCCACTAGAGGGTCACGGGGGGGCTGGAGCCGATCCCAGCCGACAGTGGGCGAAGGCGGGGAATACCCTGGACCGGCCGACATGTAGGACGAACAACCATTCACTCTCTCATTCACACCTATGGGCAATTTAGAGCGACCAATTAACCTATTTAACCCGTTAAGGTGCATGTTTTGGACCGTGGGAGGAAACCGGAGTACCCGGAGAGAACCCACGCAGACACGGGGAGAACATGCACACACAGAAAGGCCCAGTCGGCCCCGGATTCGAACTCGCCCTCGTCTGACACAGTGAAGGCAAATATAGAAGGAAAATGTAGTCAAATCTCGACTTGTTTGTCACAATCCAACATGATCCAAAAATGAACTAAACTAAAGGAACAAAAGGTGAGTTTTATTGACCGGTGTTGTCTTTTTAATGGAGCAATAAACAGCACAAAAGAACAGCAAAGACATAGTTTCACCTGGAGCTTTAGACTCTGAACAATATGTAATGCATTCAAGGCTAATTATCCAGTATTTTGAAAGGACGTAAAACATATTGATTTGAATGGAGTTCTCATGACGCCGTTAACTGAGGTGTGGTTTGTGTTGCAGGTAAACGGTGGTTTCTAAACATCTCGCCTCGTTCCTCAACTCGAAACATCCAGAAAACAGAGGGAAACATGCAGAACACTTGAGCTGAACCACATTGAACCTCTTCCTTTGTATTTGTGGTGAAAGTGAAAAGAAACACAACCTCCTGCCAAAGTGTGGAGATGATGATGAAATAATAAGTAAAATACTGAAATCCTGCTCTGAGAGCACGACTTGAGGTGAAATAATAGACAAACATTTTGCTCCTGAGTGAACTGTATTATTATGTTATTATTATTCTTCTTGTGGATGAAAGACGTGTTTCTGCCTGTGGATTAAAAATGACAACACAGATGGTATAAAAACCTCACACTTATTTCGATAACGCTTCAGTCTGCTGGGTCGTGACCCAACCGTGGGTCGCAGAGTGTGTGCTCTGTCCTGATCTCAGATTTGTATTTTGACAGACATGAGTAAGTAGGTGTCCGTTGCCGTGGTGACAGACTGGATGCTGAAGTGACAATATGACCTATATTTGGCTTTAAGTACACGGATGACAAAAAGACACAGAAACCCTCGAAAAGAGCTCGAAGAAGAGAGCTCTTTTCACTACACTCTGAATAAAACATCAGAAGTGTACAGAACTTTAACATTTGGAATCAAAACAGCTCCCACACGTTTCAAGACTTGTATGCAGTTAGAATGTTCATTTTGTTCCTTTTCGTCAGAATTAGCAGCGTCCATTTATGATGTTTTCAGTTGTCGTGATGTGCTCTGAATGCACAGATTCAAATGTGTATACTCTGGGTTTTTTTTGGTCATTATGACATTGTAAATGTGCTTACCGGCCTATTTTTGAAAAACACATTTCCTTGTTTGAAATCTTTGAAAAGTGTGTCTCAACTTAATGACTTAGTGTACGTTTCTGACGTTTTCAATGTCCTTTGGGTGACATGATCAAAAGTTAAAAGAACAATAAAGGACAAAAGTTTTAGGACACATTTTGAGGATTATTTCATGGTCATTAGTAACATTTTCTTCACCATTCTGATTATGTACGACTTCTTGCAACGTAATATTGTTCCGTTCACTCTTCTGTTCTCACACTTCTATATCTGTACAGACTGAGGGTTTGTAAGTCATCAACACAAGTCAAAGTACATCCGTGGGAATTGTTCTAGACTTCTTTTGCTTCCATTGCTCATCAGGGAGCAGAGCGTTGCCATAGCAGCCTGTAGGATTCTGCAGCTGAATCAATACAGCAGGAACCGTCTGCATCTAGACCCATCCTGTTGTCTCATCTTCATGTACTTCATAGTATCTCTGTCCGTCGCTGAGGTACTTCACCACTTAAAGCTTGTCCTCGTTCTGATGTAACAGATGATGGAAATATGCTCATAATAAACCATAATGATAATTATCACTGAATAAAATAAGCACTAAATCACGAAAATCAGTGCCTACAGCTGTGTTTTTGTGTCCGTTCTTTCATCCTGTTTTGGTCTTGTTCCATTTTTTATGTTTTTTTCATCTTGTTGCATCTACGTCATTTCTGTTTGACTTTTTTGTTTTACGTCGTCGCCGTTTTCATCTCATTGTATTTTGTTGCATCTTTTATCTTGTTCCATTTTTTACATGGTTTTCATCTTGTTGCGTCTTTTACAATTAACTTAAAAACCACAAATCACCACCTGGCTTCTCCAACTTTCACTCAGGACCAAACATCAGCCTTTAAAGTTTAAAAGAAGAAGTAATGATTTGACATTTATGGTGAAAATTAGAGCCATGGACTGACATGAACATTTTTATCAGCTCTAGCTCATTGACATGAAAAGCACCTTTTACAGGCAAGTTCTTGATGGCAGAATCAGACTCTGCATCCCTGCAGCTCTTCATTTTGATGCAAATGTGAGGCAGTCCTGCAGGTTCAAACAGGGGGAGGGGGGACCAGGGGAAATGCAATTGAGGGATTTCTTTGTGAGGCCCCAGCGCAAATGCCAAATGTTCTCAGGGTTGAAAACAAAACCAGCATGGGCGCTGCAGCGGCTACACTGGCCCCTTCAATAGACCGACCTCCTGCCACACAATAGCACCGAAGACTTTGGGCCAATCTGTGCGACCGCTGCCTCCAGAAGATCACGGTCGCAGAGCTCCCTTCTCAAACTGTTCAGTGAAAACCGTCAAAGCTCTGGTGGAGTCACTGTGAGAGCTTGTGGAGTTGTGATGAAGGGAGCCGCCCCGTCAGTCCCTGGGTTTTGACACCCACTGGGAGCTCGGTGGCTGCCTCCTCGGTCTGGATGAAGCCAGTGTACACGGTGGCATGTGGCTGGGATTAGGACATTTCACTGTGGATTAAAATCTTTCCAACGCCTCCATGGCCACTTGCAAAAAGAAAGGAGTCTGAAGTTCCAGCAGAGTCAGAGATCCAGTGAGGACTTTGGGCCCGGGGTCTCACTGAGCGGGTACGTGGAAATAAAACCTTTTGTTTTCTGTTGCTTTCTATAGAAATAAGTTGACTTGTTAGACCTCGAAAGTATTGAGATGCTTAAACGTTTCACTGCAGCTTCGTCTAAAATAAACTGCCTTAACTTCATGAATGCATGTGTTTAGATCAAAGTTACTTCACTTTTTTCAACAACTTTAAAGATAATTAAGTGCAAAAAGTAGCCACGGTGGTTTCTATTGCAATATTCAATTCCACATCCACTGTACATTATACACTAGAGTATATTTACTACTGTAAGAAGAACTGAAGGAGCTTTTTCACCTGCAGCAGTGACAGGTTTCTCATGGAAATGCATGGTATAACATACAAAGTGTTTCAATCTTCTCATATTTAACAAAACATACTGCACAGAGAAGAAGAAAGAAAGAAGAAAACGAAAAACCAAACACGACCAGCAGTCGTTCACACAGATACAAACGAAGCAGTAAATTAGAGTTTTTCTTCTCTGTCTTTTCCTGTGATGATGCAAATTTTTTAGTGTCCAGGCAGAGGGAGTTATGTAAGACTCAGCATGGACCACGTGGGACAAACTGTACAAACACACTTTAAAACTAACACTGAAACCCTGTAAATGAATGAATGACTTCATTAATTACTGATGAGTGAGGTGTTTAGTCCAAAACCTGAAGCTGGTTCTAGTTTTTGTCTCTAAACAGAACCTCTGGTCTGGACGTTATTTCAAGCCTTCCACGTCTAACGTCTGTTTTTTGCAGCTCTTCGTACATGGTGGCGTTTTGTTTTTTGTCATTTTCTTTTGTTTGTTTCTTGTATTAATTCAGTGAATCTATCTGTGGATGTAGGTTTCCATTCTTCCCTTTGGAAATGAAATGAAATGAAACTCTTACATGAAGGAAAACACAACATTCAGTCTAAATGTCTATGAGACACACATTCAAGGCAACGATAAATGAATCTATAAATCCCTCGACTTCAGTTTCTGCTCAGGTTCAATACTTTGTTTTGGCCTGATTTCCAAATTGCTGAAGGTGACTGAGAACTAGAGTAAAACACATCTTGATCAGACACTTTGTCGTGACGATGGGTGATGTTACAGTGATTTTTCATAATAAAAGTCTACCATAACTCATACCCTCGGTTGTCTCCAGCTCCAGGATGTTCCAGCTGCTTCAGGGTCACATCCAGTCAGCTGAACACCGAAGCCACAAAACCCGCCTGGTCACCAAGGACGGGCACTGCAACATCGAGTTCGGCAACATCGAGTACAGCAGTCACTTTGCGTACCTGGTGGACGTCTGGACGACTGTGGTGGAGATCCGCTGGCGGTTCGTTCTCCTCTTGTTTGTGGCGACGTTCACTGGCAGCTGGTTCGTGTTCAGCCTGCTGTGGTACTGGATAGCGAAGAGCAATGGGGACCTGAGTGTCCAGAACCGCACAGATGGACACGTCCAGTGTATAGACAATGTAAATGGCCTCACCACGGCGTTTCTTTACTCCTTAGAGACCCAGACCACCATTGGGTACGGTGGCAGGGCGCTGACGGGGCACTGTGCGGGCACGGTGGCTCTGATCATCATCCAGTCTCTCATTGGGGTTTTCATCAACTGTTTCATGTGTGGGGTCATCTTGGCTAAGATCTCCTTACCCAAAAACAGGGCCAAAACTGTTACTTTCAGCAACACAGCCGTTATCTGCTTAAAGAAAGGCAGTCTGTGTCTCCTGATCAGAGTCGCCAACCTTCGAAAAACCTTATTAATTGGGAGCCAGATCTATGGCAAACTGCTCAGGACGACAACCGCACCAGATGGAGAGACCACCATTCTGGACCAGGTGGATATTGACTTCATGGTTGACACTGGCAAGGATAACTTGTTTTTTGTTTGCCCTCTCACAATCTACCACGTGATAGACAGATCCAGTCCGTTCTACGAGTTATCAGCTGACACGCTCTCACAGCAGGACTTTGAGTTGGTTGTGTTTTTGGACGGAACCGCCGAGTCCACCAGCTCCTCCTGCCAGGTCCGAACATCCTACATCCCGCAGGAGATTCGATGGGGATACAGTTTCCTCCCCATCGTCTCCCGCACCAAGACTGGAAAGTACTGTGTGGATTTCTCAAACTTCTCTAAAAGTGTAAAGGTCACCACGCCCCACTGCTCCTACTGCTTCGAGTCGGATGTGGACCACAGAAACCCCCACTGCCACCATGAAGAAAACCACAACAGTGAGCAGAAGCGGGGCATTGACAATCTGGGCTTTCAAGTCATAGACATTCACGAGTCCGTGGACATGACCAAAATGTGAGGAAAATATGAAAAGCATGGAGATGATTCCCTGCCAAAACCTAACAAACAAAATATGCCTGATTCACTAACAAATACACTCCTGTTTGCAAATACAAATGAATGAAGTGATGTATTTTGTTTTAACACATATTTCTGAAACACCATCCATCATAGATAAATATAGTATGTCTTACAAGTACAAATAAATGTACCCTACAGCGACAGGAAATATCACAACTGTTTTTTCAAGTCCATTTATAAGTACTTGTGTTACGTTGAGTTTTGCCAAAATTACCTCTCTAATGCAAATAATGGGAATTAATAGGTGCAGCACCAAACCCTGACGTTACATATAAATGAAGGACATTTGATGAACAACGGTGCAGTGACAGATCCATTCACCCACATCAACACTGAGGTGGTGTGTGCGTATTTTTTTCTGTAACGGTAGTAGTTGTGCTTCATCTTAACTATACATAATTCATCACTGTGATTAGGTTGATGATCATTAGGATGTTTTGTTGCCTCCTCCGGTGCTCGGTGTCCTATGCACAGTGTGTGATGAACTGGAAATAGTCATGTGTGTTTGTTTGGTAGTTACAAAATGCATTAGCAAGTTAATCATGTTTTGCATTTGCAAACCAGACAGTGAAAACAGCGACTCACGAGGAATATGTAAAACATGTTCTGTCTGTTAAGTTTTGGAGGGAACGTAGCTCCATGAAGACTTCTGTGACTGACATTAAAGATGGCAGCCGTGACTTTTTGCCTCAAAACAGACAAAACATTCAAAGTTTAAAAAAAAGTTGAGCCATAATTCAGACGTGAGTGGGAGTTCAGCTCTTTTACACACGAGCTGCAATGATTATGGATTGATTGTCGACTATTAAGTTAATCAGCAAGTGTGTTGATAATTGATGAGTCACAAGTTAAACAAGTCAAAACCAAGTCACTTGCTACTAGAAACTTCAGATCACCTGCTCATTTTTTTTAAGTGCGCCGTGACTTCCTGTTCCACTTTCTTATTCAGGAGGAGAAAATGCCGAGTTGTGTGAAGTAGATCGGTTTCTTTCCACGTCTGTGACGGTAGCTGAATGTCTTTGGACCAAACCACGCTTTTGAAGACGCCATCTTAATCGTCATTTTTCACAATTCTCTGACGTTTTTCAAACCAAACAACTAATCGGGTAATCGAGAAAACAGCCGACAAATTAATCGACGAAAGTAGTCGTTATTTGCAGCCCTATTTCACACAATCGAAGCACTTCTGGGACGCGAGACTGTTACGGTGATGGTGGAAGAGGGAGGAAGAAGGTTGAAGTTTAGATTAAACAAGTAGAAGGGGTAAAACACTGGATGGCACAGTGGGTACTTTCTGAGAAGATTAAGGCCTGAGCTTATTCTAATGAAAAACTGTATGCTATGACGGCTGAGGGAGGGAAATAAAGTAGAACAGGCCTGTTGAGATTTCTCATTATTCCTACTAAACATTAACTATGTGCATTTTTAATCCTTCCTTTTGTATGCGTTGGGAATTAGGAAATGGTGAGTAGCTCTTAAAACCCTTTAACTGCGTAAACTTTAACATGATCTCAGGGAAAGTAACATCAATAGCTGGAATAAATACTTCTTTTTCACAGTTCACTAACTTGTTTTTTCAATTCTTCAGTTTTTGGTGTTTTCTACATTCAATTCAATTCAATTTTATTTATATAGCCCAATATCACAAATCAAGATTTGCCTCAAAGGGCTTTACAGTC
>JAPQRN010000007.1:8528415-8542837 GCA_037367275.1 Coranthus polyacanthus
AAGCTGTCAACTAGGCTAGCGGACAAAGGTCCGGAGAAATTTAGTGTAGCTAGGTGTTTCAAATTAAGAAGTTAGAGAATCTGCTAGAAAATGTTTGAGGACGCCATAAGTATCAGCCATCAATCGGCAGTATGGAGTTTTTCCTTTACACTACGAGCTATGATTATCTCAAGGCACTTCACAAATTCAAGCCACTTCAATTCAGGTCAAGGCCTTAAAAATACTACACTGAGAAGAAACCCAACCCAACCTCCAGGAGAAAGCCCAGGGCGACAGAATAAGAACCTCCGACAGAACCGGCCTGGGGGTCGGCAGCGTCTGCCTCCACCGGTTGGGGTGAGTTGGAAGTGGAGAGAGAAAAAAACAGTAGCGCTAACTTGGTACATATTTTCAGAACTTAACTGGGTCGTACAGGAAGGTGAATCGTGGAGCTCCACAGACGGTTACAGTAATGTGAGGTTGACGTGGAATGGCTCGAGGACCGGACGGAGAACAGTGAAGGCTGATGCTACAGCTCTATGGGTTTGCTAAGAAAGTTGTTGTTTTGTTCTACATTGTGTTTGAATGAATCCAATTTAATATGACACTGTTTCTGCTAATGCACCACAATTCAGTTTAATTTACTGTCTTCAAAATGTGTTTAACATGTGGCTCTATACATCGATGCACACGTGACTCCATTTTTTTGTCCTCACCTACAATAGACCTACATCATGTTTTATACCAGATGTATGTCACATCAGCACGTCCTCTACATCTTTTCAACTACACCTGACACTTCAGACGACTTATGGGACTTTACTCTGCACCACTGTATAAATATACCCAGCGCATTAACAGGAAAGTCTGACAAGTGTTGCTTCTGGTTGATATTGAGTTTATTTTACAAAATGTGGAGCAGAGACTCATGATTCTGCTTTCAGTTGAGCTGATTTTTCCATTCATCAGTCGACAACTGTTTTGATGATCAATCATTCTGAAGACAACAAAAGAAGCTCCCGGACACTGTCTCGCCTCTCATATAAAAAACATGTCCACAGCTGACCAGTATGTTCACACAGTGTGGACATTTAGCCATTATGTCCATTATAGTATCATTTAACGTAATGAAACCAAGCCAATCACGGCACAGCAGAGGTTCCATCTGGAGGGACATCTTAACATCAACATTAACGTAGTTTCCCAAGTGGGCGAGTCCGAAAAGTGTTCTGGTTGTCGTCACAAACTTCATGGACGTTAGCTAAATATTCTGCATGTTCAGTCACTGAGCGGCTGGACGTGTTGTCACATGTTTACAGTTTCACATGTTGTGTTAAAGTAGAAACGTGAAAAATGACTCTGCCCTTGGTCTAAACACAGCTTTAGACTTTTTGATGTTTCACGTTTGATTAGTACCAGTTGGTTTTACTGAGATACTCATGGTTCACGTTGAACTAGAATAAAATGTCTTTGCACGATGTGGGACCTTACTAAGCAATCGTTTTGTAAATCATATCTGATGTCATGCATTCTTTCATCTGACCTTTTTCAGCTTCTATAAATCAAGGCTTAACTCACACGACCTGAAAACTGCAAACACAAACTAAAGAAGAACTCGACTTAAAGCTGTCAGTTCATCTAAATAAAACTCAAACTGAAACTACTTTTGCACTTGTAAGAGTAACTAAAACTGCACTGAAATCAAAAGACTCAAGAACAATAAAAAACTAAATGAAAATGTACATTTTAGGACTATAAAAAAAAAAAAGAATGACGAATGTCAAAAGTAATGACACTGAAAGCAGGAAAACAACTTATTAACCAGACACAACATTCAAACCTGTTTCCACAGAGACAGTGTTCTGCTGATTACAAGAGGTGAACGAAGAAGGAATAAGATCAAGAGAATTAGACCCAAGACACTGTTCACATTGTTAACATTTGATACTGGTACTACCAGCCACTACCGTAGTGTAATGTGTGTGATTTAGAAAAAGCAAACGATAGTCGTGTACAGGAAGTATAGGCTTTGGTTAACAACTACAGCAGCTGTAAATATGAAGAGACGTGTCAGTGGATATAAAACTTCACCAAGTTGTATTTTGACTAATATGACCAGCTTGGTTTCTAGCAGCCTACGATCTAATTTACTGCCTAGACTGGGATGGTTATGACATGTTAACTTCATTTCATTTGTAAATGTACATCTGTTGAGACAGGGGCAATTTAGTGCAAATAATGAGTTGAAATAATGAAATAACAATGTGATTTGAAACAGGTGATTGTCGTCATGATTTGGTGCAAAAGCAGCATCAAGATCTGGTCCTTCAGGAGAAAAAGTCAAACAGAACGTCAACACATTGTGAAGTGTGTAGGGTTTTTACACTAAAAATTTCTTCAACGCAATGAAACATACGATCATCTAGTGAAAAACCTGGGTCGGAATATTACACACAATACCTTTAAGCTATTTCATCTAAATTCAGCCACGATTCAGCTGCAGTTCAGTGCACTGAAGCAAAGCCTTCGGCTCTCAGCAATCACACACAATCTCTTCAGAGACTGAATGTTTTTCTGGTTTCTTTTTGTTTTTCCTCCTCTGTGACGGTAAACTGAATATCTTTGGGCATTTGAGGACATCGCAAATTTCTTCAGAAGCATCTTGTCCCCATGTTCTGACATTCAACAGACTAAACAAGAGAACATAATCAACAGATTAATTGTTAGTCGCAGCCCTGAAAGGATCTGAGAACTCCACCAACACTAAACTCTAAATGACTGTGACATCTGGCCTGACCACTAGAGAGCATTAGAGTGCTGCTATGATTTTGTGTGATTATGTTAAGAATATAATTATAAACAATTAATTCTGCAATAAAATGTTTGTTCCAAAGTGTCCCAGTTCTGTCAGCAGACTGGCTTTCATTTGCTCAGGGATGTTTGAAAAGGTGCTGCCTACAAACTTGTGATGCACAGTGTTTTCCCCGGTGCCCTCCAGTTTACTGACGGCAGCAACAAAACAACGCCTCATACAGGCTCTACATCCTCTGCTTCACGGCGGAGTGATGGACCCCGGTAAACCTTGTTATTGTTGCATGTGTTCCGGCACGGAGGCAGGTTGTTCATTTAAGACTTTGTGGCATTTTGAAATGGCTCCAGAGTTTCTGTCAGTGAGGCAGAGACGTCTGAAAATTGCATTCATTCCATTTGGGTTTATAGAGGCAACTTAACTGGGTTTCATCTGCATAACAATGAACAGAAGTGTTGAGAAGGATTGGAACACAGAGTCTGAAGCGGTTGAAATGGGAAAAAAAAAAAGGCCAGACGGAGATGAGAAGGCTGAGTGGAAGGTACAGTGTGTGTTAAAGCGATAGAGCCAAAGGCTGGTGCACTGATAACAGGCCCACGTCATCCCCTGTGTGATGGAAAAAGGCCAAATGTTCGCAGACACACACACTGAGACACGCATTTTCACCACTTACTCAGAACGTTCCTGTGTTTAAACATTTCAAACCCTGAAAACATCTGCTGCCGATCACACCGAATGTAGATTAATACGAGGTTATCTTTCCTTAATATTTCAAGACACACTTTTGTAGTTTTAGTATTTTTGTTTTTTTACATCATTTTCAGAACTGAATTCTTAAATTTTTTTAATTTAAGAATTCAGTTGTAGCTGATTTTGTATATTTTAAGTTTGCAGTTCATTATTGGCCTTAAAAAACAACATGTGATGAGATCTTTTTCTCAGTTTCAGTTTTTTTTGTACAACAGAAACACCATATGAGACCAGTAATATCTAAACACTTATGGTATTTGCATGTCCTTGAATGACACGACACGGCACATCCAATCAGAGTGGCAAACGATTTTATTGACAACTTCTGGATCCATATAGGAAGCAAATGGAAATCAGTTCACATGTAAACATGTAATATAAGGTCACTTGAATGCTGGAGCGTTTGCAGGACACATACAGTAGCGCTAAGAGGTGTCATCCCACGGAAGTTCAATAATATGTCAACATGATCGTATTAATAAATTGCTTAAAGCTGAGCATGCAGAAGAACTTTCCCAGCAGCCTCCACTGACATCCTCACAGGTCAGTTAAGGTCACAGAAAACGCGTGCAACACATGACCTTACATATATTTCCTTCACGTCCATCGCGCAGAGGCCTCATAATAGTGTTCACGCCCTGACGTATGCACACCGCTCTGATTGAGATTCATAGCAGTCACTTGGTGTAAAACGTGTTTACAGCTCACAACGCCAAGTGGGACACGGTCCGATTACACAGCACATATTCCAATATACTCGATATCGTCCAAGTCATCGATCCCTGTGCTTCAAGCAGACACCTGGGCTTCCACAGTGTTGACTGACAGCAAGCTACTGTGAGCCTACGTTTAAGAAGAGCCGCGGTGACCAAATATAACTGTAAAAACAGATTGGTGTTAAGATTTAGGGATGGTTAAACAGATAACGAATATATCCACTAACTTTAAAGGTACCACTTTAAAAAAACACGTCTTACTGGATGAAGGCTGGAAACACACTTTTTTTCTATTTCTAATTAAATGCAAGACGGAAGCAAAATATGATTAGTTCCACCAAAATGCAATATTATGCTGCTTAGTGACTGACGGCGCCACTAAATCGTAGTCACTGTCTTCTAATCATTTATCTGATGATGAATTCATTAGCGGAGCCTTGTGAAGCTACCTTTCATGTAGGACCTATATCTGGGGTTTAATTACCACTGCGCCTCCTTTTTTTTAGCCCCTCAATAGGGCAGAACAGCATTTTTGATTACACTATATACACAAAACTGAAAAAAAAAAATCGATGGGATACTATTAAACGTGCAGCGTTATCTGGCGCTGCTACAGTTTAATTTCACTACCCAGTCAGTACTGGAAACCCAATTTATTCAGCACGTGAACATTCCTATCTCTGGGATTTCAAAGCATTTTTTAGGGATTTGTTTAAAATTATGCTATCTTTGATTTTACTAGCTATGACATGGGAGATTGAAAATGTTCTCATTAAGTAAATACACGTTTTAAGGGATTAGGGAGTGACAACCTGCACTCAAACGCAGCATAGTGGTGGTTAGGCAGACAGGAGCTCATGTTAGCTTCCCCAACACGTGTTTTTTCAGACTGTAGTTAACGGTAGCTAGCGAGCTAACCACAGCGTACCGTTTAAAAAGTCAAACGTGTATTCATTTGTATTTTGTATATTGGAGGTCCACAGAAAGTAAAAGCGTTGAGCTCTTTTTCGACTGCTCGTTGCTAGGTTTGACACTCACTATTGAAAAGTACAGCAGGCTTCAGCGTTTCAAGATGCACAGTAATTATCATATTTGAACAACTATTATGATGTCTTTCAAAAACAGTAAATGGAAGAATTTTGTGGCTTCGCTAGTGGACTTAGTTGCAATCACTTTATGCTTTCTCATTTGAATTTTCCCATTTCAATCAACATCATACAGTATTTATCCTGTTGTTGTTGAGCATCGACATCATTAATGAAAGCTCTGGTGGACATGGTGGATTATTGATCATTTGTGAGTTATTTCTTTGGACCCTTTCAATTAGGCTATAGCTTTTCAGAAAGAATAGGAAACAGACAGTGGCGTTAAACAAACTCAATAATAAAAAGGTTTAAGCAGGCTACTGTTTAGGAACGTGACAGCTGTGAACAGTGAATTCATGCAGGGGAAGCAGGTGTGTTTTCTGTCTGACCTCAGGGGTTACTGTTTTCAATCCACATGTGACATCTGCGGTCTTGACATTTTGTTTTCATTTCTCTCCATTGCTCGTCCTTTGAGATCTTTCTTGTACGACAGAGGGAAGAAAATTATGTGTACAGCATCTTTTTACACTATTGTTCTCGACATGACATTTCAACTGAACGCAGTCTGCAGTGGTTAAGAAACACACAAACCCAACCACGCGGCGGTGGCTTGTTGTGTTTCATTACATCAGATGTTCAGACGTCGTCTCGGTCGACCAGCTGGTCTGCTGCCATCAGAAATACTCATCACGTGTACAGTTTAGCGGCTGTGCTGCGGCGACAGAGTGGCGTGGTGAAGTGGCCTAATGTACTTCATATAAATATTTTAACAGAAAACATGAGCTTTACTCAGCTGCATTTAAAGACCAGCTTCAAAACGTTCATGTTCATTGTACGGAAGAACAGGAAGGACTTTTTTCCCCCAACTGATACGGGCCCAAATCAGTCTGTATGAAGCATTTTATTGGCCACTTCAGAAGACAGATGTGGTTTCCATACTGGAATCAATGGAGAAGATTAATGGTTATTTTCTCTCCCAGTTGGACCATAAACCACTGGCCTCACAGTCACATCATCAAGATAAATGCTTTTATTCGTCTTCCAATAAAACACCTTCAAAACAGATTTCATTGAATATCCTTTAACTGGAAGGGCTCTCTGTCAGTTCATATTCTTTATATTTGGATCTGAAGTCTTTCTCTCCGTCTGTAGCTTCTTATAATCCTAACATATCTAATGTTGTAGAATTTGAGGTCCAGATCTTTTCCATTGTCAGCCTCGATGTTGAGTCTATTGACACAGACGCTGCCTCAGTATTTTACGCTGATAAACTGATACGTAAGTAGTGATGACGCTTCGCGTGCATCTGTACACAGAACTGTTTCCATAATTAACAGAACGCCACAGCTCCAAAGCTTCATCTGGGGCCATAAAGAGGCTGGAAAATATGAACTGGAGCCGTGTCTGTAGATCATTTATTTTGGTCAGTCACAGCACCATGTGTTACGCAGCACGAAGCCTATTCTGAACACGTTGTTATAGTAAAACAGACTGAAATGTCAATGATCATAATGCTAAGGCTGCTCTGATCCTTGATTATATGCAGATTTAAACGCACATTGTACACATTGTAGACATGAGCATTTTCCTTTTTTATCGATGGCACAGATGAGTGGCTTTTCTATTTTTTCCCAAAGGTTTTCGATATATTTGCTTTTGCCATTTTGCCTGTTTTCATGAATAAATGATGCTTTACTGTACGCGTAACCACCCTGTGAGTCACCAGCTGGGCCTCATTGTCAGGGCTGTTTAACATGCTCCACATGAAGCTCAGTGGTTCTCAAAGCGGGGCCCGTGGACCCCCGGGGATCTGAGACTCGCAGCCAGGGGGTCAGCAAAATAATTTGCTGTCAGTTATATATTTGTGCTGTACCATTAAAAGTGCACGTCTACACCGACGACACTTATTGTGTTTGTTAGTCCCACCCCAATTGCTTTGGGCCAATAGGAAGTCCGATACGATTGTGACGCATGGCATCAGTCTGTTATGAATCACGTCCTTCGCTCAGCTGTTTGACCACGTCGACCGCTGGTCAGCAAGGACGGATATATTCTGAACTAGGGGCCTCATTACTATGATGTGTTCACTGTTATGACAACTGCTGCCAGTGGTTTGAATAATGATCATTTCATCGTGTTAAAGTTGAAGTACTTTAATAATGTCTGGGTTTAGAAATATTTGCACATCCGTCTTTGTCAGATGCAGAAGGTTCCATGTCACTTCAGAAGATCCTGCACACTGATCTTCAGCATCACTATTTATTCATCATTCATCGTATCAACGTTGAGTCAAAGACGTACGTTGTGATGCTGAGTGCGTGTGAATTTGTTTGAATACGTTCTACCTCTCGATTTGTGGAATATTCTGTTGTTCAGCATCATTTTATCACCTCAAAGAAGAGTTTAAAACCAAATAACCGTAAGTGTTTTTCCTCTTGTTGAGCAAGAACTGAGACTGCACTCGTTTGACTTGATTTAATTTCATGTTTTATCAAATCAGAATAAAGAAAATAAACAGAAATTATCCCTCGATCACAAAATCAGGGACTACAGGTGTGTTTTTCTCATGATACATCGTATGTCTTTTAGGTAATTTCATCTTCATTTATGAATAATTTAAAACCACAAATAACCATCTGTTTTCTTCAATTTTCCCTCAGGACCAAAAATCAGCTTTTGAACGGGACAGAAATAATGACATTTATCGTGATAATTATAAGTATTGACGGATATGAAAATGTTTATCGCGATGACGTTTGTGGATGTATTGTCCAGCTCTGTGCTTGGTGTTGCATATTAACATTCACACTACACACTACAATACCTGCCTCAGATTTTCATGTAACTATACATACTGTATCTGTTCCTTCTAAAAAGACCATACATACCATACCATACATAAACTCTCTCTATAAGGCTCTCATTGTCAGTTGATCAGAATTTTTATTTCAAAAGACTCTTAGACAGAGAAAACCCACCAGTTCTCATGTGATGTAAATGAAAACAAAAATAAATGTAGTTTGACGAAAAGATGACGCATTCAGAGATCAAGGCATGTTAAAGCACGCTGTTACTCGGTGGTGGACACGGCCCTTTTGTTTCTTCTGGTGTAATCAGATCATTCCTACGAGCGGACATTTCTTTACTCCATGCTTTCATCCTGAGGCGTTTCAACAGCCACGTGCATCCAGTTACACACACTGTTACAACTGCTAAGCATACGCAGTGCTGTCCTCCATAGGGAGACGGGGGATGGAAATGACTTGACAGGTTTATTATTAGCTCAACTTCACTCACTACGGCGCTGATCAGCTTTGACATCGCTCATAATCATCTGGTACGAACGCCTGCAGCCACAGCTCCTTCATCTACGCAAATCATCCCAAACGTTGGGCCACGCTGTGTTCAAATTATAAAGCATCATTCATTTATCTTTTCTATTAGTTCTTTTTGTTTTTTTTACCCCATGAAGGCTGCTGGGATTAGTTCATTATAAAAGGACACACACGATATAACAGCCTGGACGAATAAAACCACAGTTGCAGAAACAAGCATGTTACATTTTCCAAACACATAAGCTTCCAATCTTACATTAATCATCTGGCCTGAATAAAAATCCCAGGAAATTTGGACATTGCAGATCCATGTGTTTTTCTTTTGCCACCACAGACAGCACTGTTAATAAATGGGTGAAGACCTTATTTCCTCATTACTCTCAAGCAATAACACAGGCTTCAAAGCTTCATTCAGTTAAGTCTCACTGCAACAATGACGCGTCAGAGGCAACGGAGGAGGAGAGGTGGTTAGTGTTTAGTGTTACCATGGTTACGGTTGGAGGTGGTCTCTCTGAGAGGGGGCAACATGAGATCCATGGGCACAGGTTCACCTTCACCCTGGGTCTATCTGCGCTACAGGAAGAGAGGCCGCACTGCATTTAAAACTGTTTAAAAGACCCTGAGCGGACACAAAACTGCATGTGTGGCTGGAACCAGCGCCCAGTTCCATCGACATCATCATCATCATCAACATCAACATCAATGGGTTTTTGATGTTCAGTAGGAAAATAAACTGTAGATAAACCATCTGTTACTTATGTGGAGTCCAAGTCATACATGAAAAAGAGCACTTTCTCATAAAAGCATTAAACGGGGTAGAAACCTGTTACTCGGGGCATTTCAGAAACATTTTGAGAAAAGGAGCCAATGGCTGTATTCAATCTGAGACAAAACTACCAACATGTTGAAATGCACACATACAGTTCACGAGGTCAAGCCAGAGTGGATTTTTAAAGGCTGATGGTTTCTACCAGATAAAAGACGATCATCTCTTGGCGTCCTTCGGGTCACCAGCGGCGACCCGCTGTAGGCTTAGGGTTGGGGATACATCTGAGCCAGGTTTAAACCAATGTAGTTTACATTGGGTTTCAGTCACACATTAAATACAGACACTAGAAGACGTTCCCTTTCACATGAAGTCTAATAACATGCATATTAGACTTCTTCTGTTTAACCCCAACCTCAGCTTTCACACAGTTATCTTGTCTTTTAAATAAATAATACATTTCTCAACTTTAAAAGCCTTAAAAAACAACTGTTGACGTCAACTGACATGAACATTTTCATCGGTCTACGTTTTGGCCCAGCTCTAACATTAACTATTGTCAGAAGTTTTTCTTTACAGTAAAAAGAATGAAGATGATGTTTCCTTCGGACGTTCGATGCACCTGAGCGCTGGTTTGCAGAAAGGCATTTTCATGTACTTTCATGTAAACACGCGAGTATATGAGTTATTTATGAGGAAAATCAACTCTGTCGTGTTGAAGAGCAGAACCATTATCATTTCAGAACAAGGCTTTTTCCTTCAAGTGAGGACGATGGATGATGAGAAAAGGCAGAGTGAAATGAGAGGGGTGTACTGTACCTCCTAAACCTCCTTCTATTAACTGAGGCTTTGCAGAACGCGACCGTTCTCATAGAGATTAAATTCCCCTCACTTTGCGGCTCAGTTCGGGTAAAAACAAGTGGCTGCCTTGAAAGGAGAAGCAGCTTTTCATTTAGCACGGTAAACAAGAAGCTTTGAGGTCAGCCATTTAAAATAGGATTTACATGAATAAATACATCACTCACTGATGCGAGTTCCAACACTGCTCAGAAGAGGTTTTTGGGTAACATACCTGACACTGCACATAACGCGTCAGGCTACAGTCTGGGCTTGATTCATAAATACCACCTGCTCTACAGAACAGTTCCGTTCACACTTTGCACCGCAGTGTTTGAATAATATCAGCATTCACGATATCGGGAATGTTCCAAGTATGAATGTCGCTGCTTTATTTGAGAGATGAAAAAACAATGAGATATTTATATTAAACAGCACTTTATTGAAGTCATAGTTCATTGTGATGACTCGTGGCTTTTCCACAGAGCCTCCCTTTTTGAAGTTTTATGAATGAACAATGGGATCCTCTTTGTTTTTTGTTCTCTCGATGTGCTTCGCAACCCTGTGCTTCACATCCCTCAGTGTCATTTATGAAAAAAGAATACGATTAAAAGTCTCACGTCCTCTATGTCTCGTCTCCTGCCGCCTCAACGGCCGTGTTTCCACTCGTGGATTGTTTTATTCATTTTGAAGTATCTGAAGGAATACAAAAGAAGAGCTCATGGGAAACAGAAACACCTTTTGTGAGTGAGTTCTGACGTGGTGAACGTTTCACTCACACGGCCGATCAGCTGATTCTCACATATTCACATCGAGTGTGAAAACATGTCTGAGACATGGACCGATGAGATCGAGTCTCCGTTTCATCCACGAGAAGAAGAAGAGACACATGGTTCTGGTTTGCAACTAGGGATGGGAATTGAAAACTGGTTCCAGTTCTAAAGTCATGGTCACTCAGCTCTACCGATACCAGTAAAAGGTATCGGTAGAGCTGATTTGATTGTTTTCATCTTGTTGAATAATTAGATATATAACTTCATTTACTTATTTAGGTGCGTTTTCATCTCGTTTCCTCTTTTACGAATAATTTAAAACCACAAATAACCATCTGGTTTCTTCAGCTTTCCCCCAGGCTCAGAAATCAGCCTTTAAAACCGACAGAAACAATGATTTGACGTTCATAATTTAATACTGATATCAACTGTTGCTGTGATATCAACTTAGGCATCTATGCTGCTGGAAACTGGCAACAAGAAGGAGTCACAGCAGAGAAGAAACGGTCCAGAGCATGCCCTCATTTCACGAAGAAACACGTGCAACAACAATAATAATAATAATCATAATCATAATGATTCCAGGAATGCCATGGATCGAGCACTTTGCAAATGAGCAGCACGTCTGTTAAGAGAAACAACAACAATAGTGCAGATTTTTTCTACTATTCTGTTTCTTTGCTGTCACTCAGATTTAGAAAATAAAACGGCTGCAATAAATACTCCGTAGTCCTAATTTTTCCCACAGAAAATGCAACATGAATCAAGAGAACTGATAAGCAGAACTGATAATGGCATTAGTAGGGATAAAATCACATCAATTCCCATCCTTATTTGCAACGTTTATTTGCCTCCGTTTGTTACAGCCACATGTAACGTAGCCTATAGCGCCACCTCCTGGCAGCACTACGCAGCCTGGTGTATTCACTGTATACCAGTTGACGGTAACAGCAACAACCTACTTTCTGTTTTTTTTTTTTTTTTTTTTTTTGCGGCATTTGAAAAGTTAACTTCAAATGTTCTTGACCAATACATGGAAACGCGGCTCGTCTCTCTGTTCCACTAGTTTCCCTTGTGTCTGATGGTTACATTTGTGTGTCATGGATGGAGAACAGAAACGGACGTTTGCAGTGCTGTCTGTCTCTGGATCAGTCTTTGCTTACATGATTGTGACAGCCACTGTTTGGTTCCATGTCTTGGAAGACCTCTCGACCGGCTCCTCGTCCTCATCTCCTGTGCATTTATCGGTACGGCGGCTCCGGCTGTTGCGGGTTTGGCCTGTACAGCTGCTGCACTCGGACCGGCCGCCCGCTGGCCGGCCAGCCGCCTGATAACTGTCCGATCACCCTGAGGCCGACCGGCTGGCCATGTCCTGGAAGCGGGGTGCTGGGGCTGAGGATGTGGGTCTGTCCCAGCGGGGGTTCCGGCGGGGGCGTGCTACTCTGATGGCACGGACCCGAGGCAGGAGGAGAAACCGGGTAATGGGGGAGCAGGATGGCCGGCGTCAGCCCGTAGCGGACCTGGAACACTCTGAGAGGTCCTTGAGCTACGAAGCCATTGGGCCGCTGAGGATCCTGGTTCTGCTCTGAGTCCTTTTTCACCTCTGGGACTTTGCTCTCCTGCTCCTCGGCTCTTTTGTTTTTCCCCGCCTGCTGCTTCGCTTGACAGATCTCCTGCATCTTCTCCGCTTGAGCCCGGCGGATATGGTACGTCCTCCTGGAGCTCTGGAACGAGTCCAGGAACGCATCCAGGCTTACGGTCCCCTCCATGAACTTTTCCAGCAGCTCCTGTGAAGAGGGACGGACAAATAAACCAGCATCAGCAGACAGGACAACACACAAAGGGAGGTCCGACCCCGGGAAATCATTCAAACAAACTCCTCGGAGTAGAAAGAGGATTTAATAAGCTCGGGGATGTTTACCCACGAACTTTGGCATAGTTAGTCTGTGACAGTGTTTCACTGTAAGTACGTTTTACTCAGCTAACAATGGTCCATGTGCAGCAGCTGTTATTTGTGCCAAAGTTTGAAAGGCCTGTGATCTGTGTCTGAACATGTTCCCAGGATACGAGGAGCTGGGTGGGAGCAGCATTATATGTGAAGTAATCACAGCAAAACCCACAACCCGGGCTCACTGCTGCTCTACGAATGTAATTTTATTGCGGCAGTCGACTACACCGGCCAATAAAATGCACGCAGAGGCACAGTGCTGGCATATAAATTTACAACAAGAACGGGGAACGTTGCCAAGATAGATGACAAAATAATTGCTGCCATGACAACTTCTTAGAAGTGTAAAATTGATTAACCGATATCTGGACTGAACTGATAATACTTCATTGTCATACAAAAGGCAGAAATGTGTCTTTTGCTTGTGTGTGCAGAAATATGTTATTAAAAGGAATATATTAAGTACATCATATCACATCCAGACAGGACAGATTAGAGGACATTTACATAAAAAAATAATAAAAAGTACATGAAAAGGTGCACCAGGCGCTGGATGGTGGGGAGTGGATTTGGGTTCAATAAATAAAGTAGTGTGTGCTGAGGTAACAGTTTGGGAAAGTGACTGAGATACTTTATATCGACGGAGAAACAGGGTGTTTTCTTTGAACAGGGTTAAAGGAGTGATGTAGGGTTAAAGATAGATCATTAACATGCAGTTCTATACCTTCAGACCACGTTAGTTTAACTTTAAAGGCACAAATAAGAATCTGGCTTCTTCAACTTTCACTCAGGACCAAAAGTCTAGCTTTAACAGTCTTCGAAAGAAACAATGATTTGACATTTCTTGTGATAATTATGGATATGATGTGAACATTTTTGGCCACATCACCCAGTTCCACTTCTCAGTCAAATTAAATGTGAAATACTGCACAGTGTGTTAGTACAGATGCTGTTCTCTTTCTGCACTGGGATAAGATACATACTTTATTAATCCACACAGAAAATGACTTCCATTACAGCAGCTTCACTCTCAGCCCACACAACAAAAGGAGAAACACTGAACACGACAACACGAAAAGACTAATCATATTATTACAGATGGAGACAAAAAAATACCCGATGTATAATGCGTGACCTGGAATGTCAGACATACATACACATGCATGTGTCAGGGCTGTGGGAAATGATGAGAAATATTGTGTGATGATAGAAAAGCGTCATTTGACGTGTTCTTCCACACGGAATCAGGCACGAATAGTGCATGAAGGCAACACAAACATACACGGAGGAGAGCGAGAACAGAATCCCCTATATATACATATATATATATACACACACACATATATATCTATATATATATATACACATATATGTGTATATATATGTGTATATATACATATATACACATATATATGTGTATATAT
>JAPQRN010000007.1:8547413-8560016 GCA_037367275.1 Coranthus polyacanthus
ACAGGCATCTCTTCTCTTAATGTTTCTCCTGCTTTAAGTTCAGCTGTTCCTTTATGCTTCACGTTCATTTAACTGCACCCTATGTTCTCCTAAAACTTCGCTTTACTGCAGTATATGAACATTATATTTGTATCGTTCAGGCTCCACTGAGCTCCAGATGAAATAAAACCAGCAGTGCTTGTAAAAACAATATATGGGCGGTAAAACCAATATATTCAATGACCTCAGGTTTAGTTAAGGGTGTCTATGCCAGATGGTAGAGCAGCAGGAGGAGGAGTAATAAACCGGAAACCAATCACATGACATGGTTGACCAGTGGCTGAGTGGTGGACGAGGACAAGGACGCACAAAACATCCATCTGAAGACTTGGACTCGGACTCAGACACGGCGTTTGGGGGAATTTTTCCAGCATTGGAGAAGTCGCGCAACCACCTGTCTCGAAAATGTTTTCTTAAATAAAATGAAGTTGACATGACAGAACAGCAGGTCGTCTCGTGAAAACGACACCAGACACTAAGTTTACATGTCAACAAGAAACCAGGTCAGTGATGGAAATGAGGTCAGAACATACAGAACACATTCCCAGAGCTCGTACTGACCTCATTAAGGACAGTGATGTGTCTGCTGAGGTGTATGTAGAGTTTTTTTTAATCATGTTCTATATTGATAACTGTTTCATAATGAAAATGTTCAGTCGATGTCAGTAATTAAGTTGAAGACACCAGAGGGTTATTTGTGGCTTTAAATTATTTGTTAAAAGACAAAATCAAGACAAAAATGAGATGTCATAATCTGTGTCGTTTTCATCTTGTAATAAAAACATTGCTTCCCTCTCATTGTATTTTATGTTGTTTTGTCTCTTACGTCGTTTTTGTCTCCTTGTGTCTCCTTGTGTCTTTTATGTTGTTTTGTGTTTATGTCGTCTAGTACAAATCATTTCAAGTCACAAATAACCATCTGGTTTCTGAGGACCAAAACTCGGCTTTTAAACTTTAAAAACCTTGACTAATATTGACCGATAGAAACATTCCCATCTCGATAACGTATTTGCCTCAAACGTTAGATACGGTACATATGGTCATCCTGCATACGTGCCCAGCTCTAACCACCGTCGTGTACTGACAGCTGGAACAGTTGCAGAACATGTCTTATGTGCAGCTGTATGAAGATGAAGACAGTGTTCATGGACACAGTGTCTGTGTCGTGGTCCTTTATAGACGTTTGGTGTCGGCTGCCGTCCAGCAGCTTTAACACAGTGCGACCCTGAGAAAATTACCCTGTGAACGACGGTAACTGACAAAAAACTCATAGCCAGTGTGCTGTGGGTGTCCTCAGTTCAAATATACATCTGTAAATAGAGTGAAGCAAGCTCCGTGTCAAGGCTGAAGGATCATTTGAACAACCACACAAACCCTCCTGTCAGTTTCATCATCAAACTCACTGTAGCTTGGGTGATTTTTACAAGCACCAGAGACAACAGCGACTTTGTCTCTCTCATCAGATTTCCTTTTTCATGTCGGTACCTGACAGGAATCTTCCTAACAGGGAGACTTGTTTGACTTTAGGCAACGGGAGGAGAAGCAGAAGAAGCTGTTGGCCACAGTTTTCAAATGCTGCGATACCAGATGCGTCTGTCACCAAGGCCAGAAAAAACAAAACAGACTTTTCCAGATTTCCACGACCACAGTGGCTCTAATGTGAGTTTTAAATGACGATGCGCTGCTGCAGAGCTATCGGGACAATTTGGACGTTTGAGCCACCGGAGGCATCTGAGGGTTTAATCTCAAACAGATCAGCAAAGATAGTCAAAGAGCATCAGGACTTCACATGCGTACACCTACACGCAGAGAAATGTCAGTTTTAATGGAGGAGTTTTCATCATCAGACTCAAAACGGTGCAGGGGAATTGAAGTGTCATTTTAAACAGTTATTTAAATATATCTTCTGACTTCCTACGTTTGTTTATTGACACTAAGTGTATTTGCATGGACAGTATTGCTTTAACTAAACTGAAATCATTTTGATTAGCGATTCCTACTTAAAGCTAAAATGTAATGTTTGCACATTAAAAAATGTAAAAAAGACCAGGAGCATGTTAGATATTCTGTTGTCAATGATTTGTTACTTACGTTACCTGTTTCATTAGAATGAAATCACATAACATGAATTAGAGCTGGTGATAAAATCCGATGGGATCATGATAAAATGATGATGGACATGGACGACATGGACGAACGACAGACAAAATATGTTTCTGGCACCACTTCCACATGTAACTGAGAAATTGTAGCCAGATGAGTGAACAAATCCTGAATGGTTTTCTAGTCCAGAAACAAAATGATGACAGACAGACATGCTGATTGATAAAATTATCCTGCAATAATAGATATGTAACACAATATAAAAATGATATATTAGAATTCATTGTTTTGTCGCTCAGCCCTAGGTGTGATGTGACATCTTTATATATTATTTTATTATTTTCTACTAGTGAGACCAAGGGCTGGACAATAAAGTTGAATCTATTCTACTCCAACCTCTTTGTAATCAGTTGTAATTTGGTTCTGTGGATTCTCACTTGAACATCCTTTAAGGCTTTCAACGATCCTTACATCTTTTAGTGTCTCCATCAGTGAATTTTCCACCGAGCCCTGTTGTTTTCCTACCTCCGTGTTTGTGTCCCTCCTGGAAACTCATCATCTAATGTTACCCTCAAACATTTATTCCAACCAGAGAGAAATCATTAAGTGTTACCATGATTATTAGGTGCTAATATTTTCCTATCAAGCAGAGTATCAGAGGTTTATACCACCTCTCTGAAACTGATGAAAAATTCCTTCTGATCGTGCAGGTTATGAGGTGATTGAGGTGACAGTTTTACTCTGATTGGGCTGTTATTCTGATTATTAGAGGAATATCTATGTAAACGTCTATGGAAACGCAGCTAGTGTTTAATCACAGTTATAAAGTAGGCGTTAGGTATTTACAGCCTCATAAACAAATGTGCTTTCGGAGTGTTTTCTGCTCGGCTTGAGGTGGGAGTTGTTAAATCAATCAGCAGCCGGAGGCATCGATTGGATCCGTGTGAGGACGGGGAGGTGGGCTGCGAGGATCAATCCAGGCATGGAGCTGCAGCGTAGGTTTCATCTGTGAAAAAGACTCACTCTCTGTCCAAATGAAGCCAAAGGAAGAGGCGGAAGAGCTGCTAAAACAGCAGCATGTGATGATGCAGAAACGTGGATGTTTTCAATTATTACAGCGTAAGATTGTAACTCAAACTTCAGGTCAATTTACTCTGTACATTTGGCACAATGCATGATTAAAATATGAAATATGACGACCTCGAGTCAGTTGTTAATAAACAGTAACAATTGAGGAAAATAGTAATAATATAATGTAATAATTTTTTATTTTACTGTATTCCTTTGCAAACGGTAAGTTTTTAGAGAATCATTTTCAACAACCAGTAAATACCAGTAAATATCAGTAAATTCCAATAAGTACCATTAAATATCAGTAAATTCCAGTAAATATAAGTAAATACCAGTAAGTACCAGTAAATATCAGTAAATACCAGTAAGTACCATTAAATATCAGTAAATACCAGTAAATATAAGTAAATACCAGTAAGTACCAGTAAATATCAGTAAATACCAGTAAGTACCAGTAAATATCAGTAAATACCAGCTAAGGGCAGCATTGGTCCATAGAGCTGGGCAATAAAATGATAATTATTCTGATGATATCATAATGTCAATAATAATAAACGATGATATCATCATAATCATAATGTAATTTTCGACTAGGATTTTCACGGTATAATAATAATTATCATTATCATGACAATGATCAATTGTTGTGCCTTTTGAGTTTACAATGTTAAGACACAAAATATTTCAGTGTTTTGTTATTTTACTTGTTCTGACCATGAACAGTTTAAAACTTGTTACATCTTTTAGAAATAATTTAAAAGCACAAATAGCCATCTTTTTACTCCAACTTTCACTCAAAAACCAGCCTTTAAAATTTAAAAGCAAGAATTATCGTGATAATTTTGGCCGTATCGTGCATCGTCCTACTGGTCCACGTATGTCTACGGTGCGAGTATGAAAGCACATGAAGCTGCATTTCCTAAAGAATAGGAAATGTAAATGATCCTGGGATCGATAGTTCTTACAGTACGTTCATGTGCTCGTGAGCAGACAGCCTGCTCACTTCTGTACAACACTGATAAAAGACTGTTGGATTCTCAGCTCTATTTTTGGAGCTTTTGTTTTTACCTCTGAATGCTCCTCAGCACGTGCCACCTCTTCCTGCAGGAGGTTCTGTGCCGTCTGCAGGCTGCACCTCTGGCCACGAGCCTCTGCAACGACACACAAACATCACTGATGCATGCGGAGGAAGAAGAGGAGAGGGATGACTTCACTGGGGCTGGAAGGGAAACCCAGTAACCGAGAAACCACAGAGGAGAAAATTATTTTCCAAATCACAAAAGAGTCTGGAGGGTATGTGCTGACGAGGAGATGGCGGTGATGCCGTGGACAGTTTCTGGCCAGAAAAAAGGAGAAGAGGGGCTGTAAATATTCAACTTTGAGCTATTTTTGGGAAGCTGCTCTCAGTTTGGTTTGACCACGAAACTGAAATCCATTTCAGAGTCGCATTTTTGCCATTTGCTCAGATTTCATTGTCACATATACCATGCATTTTCCCTCTTTTCTCCTCCTTTAAAATATCTGTAAAACTACGACTAGCAATGAGCATTTTCACTTAACACACGTACCATGTTTGAATTTGTCCCTGCAAATATAGTTTATGACAAAATATTCAATCATTTTATATCAGGAATGACCAAGTGGAGATTGATGACTGATAAGACGTTGTTATCGCATTGCGATGCTGTCAGCAGCTGTCATTTATTTTAAAAAGAATGCTGAAAAGTCAAACCAAACCAGGCAAGAAACACAAGAACACAATCAGTCAGACAATCGACACACCAACGGTTGGACAGAATATGTAAACCACTTAGTTTGGAGGTCAAGCTGAATGTGAATGCATCCAAAATATTGTCAATAACTCGCCCGCTGCATGAAAGAAACTGTGTTCACACGTGTACGGTAATGTTGTGTTCAGGTCACGTCGGGAGAGCAGACACAGAACACATGAATGAACTATAAAACATCATAATCACAAGGATGAAATTAAAGAAAGATGAAACACACCTACCAATTACACATCACGCTGCTGTATACCATGAGTAAAACGCATCTCAGAAATGTCAATTCGGATGATGCTTGTCCCATAAGGTTGTCACTGTCACAACATGTCAGTATTGTTCCATAGATGTGTTCAGACCTGCACTCTGAACCTGGATACACATTATCCAAACTGCCCCAAATTTGTCAAACTAATACTGACTCATGGTGAAAACAGGACCAAAATGAGAAACTTAATTCAAAATGCTGTGACTTCCCGTTAGGTTCAGCCTTGCTTTTGCATTTGTCCCTGATACACTTAGTCAACCAAACGTGAAACCTCATCATGGGGCTTAATTTTTAACATTTCCATTTTTGAATCCTGTAAAATCTAACATTTATCACAATTCCTGCTCGGTGCTTGGGCCCCCATTAACACCTGACCTCAAGTTATTTCTGAAACAATTTAAGAGCAGGAGGAGTAAAGGAGGTTGATGTTCTTTAGTTCTACTCATACATGCTGCACCGGTGAAGTGAAGTGAGTACGAGGATGCTTACGGTGCAGGGGGTGAACGTCTTTTAGTCTGTTGGTGAGGAGGCTCGGGGTGGCCTCCTCACACCTTTTACTTAGTGATGGAAAAGAAGTTGGAATGCAGATGATCTTTCAATTCTCCACAGCATCTAACCAATTTGATCAGTGTCATGAAAGAAGTTGAGCAGCCAGCACTGTTCAGACGAAGCTTTCTGTTGGCTATCTGTGGTGGTCTTACCTCATCTGACTTTAAGGTGATGTTACACACATTAACTTTCACTGAGGCTTAGGGACACAAAGTGTCATTGTGTGTAAGTACAAGCGACTGATACAAGCAGGGCCCGGTCTGTCTGATGAATATGTATGAGTACAGTATGTGAACGAACACACACACACAGTCGGTCATTATTCTGAACAAGCTTGACCCTACAGACTCTAAAGTGTGTCTTGTCCCTCTGAGAGATACCGTGACAGCCACACTAACCCCCCACAAGTCAGACAGGGTTCAGCAGAGACCGGGGGGCAAATAAAGGTCACCGTAATGACTCTAGTATGTCTTAGCCCCCCAGGGAAAAAAAGATCTCTAGAAAATGGACAATGTGTTGAAGGCAGTTTGCGTGCAGCAGATTCCCTGTCAGGACATCCTCTTTAAATGTTCTGCCCATCACTGGAGTGTGATAACGCAGCTCTGCGTTCAAATGATTCCTCCAGATCTTCAGAGGCCATAAAGGAGCGAGCTTTTTCAGCAGAAATACACACTTTATTGTCCTGGGCGCCCTCGTGTAAAAAACGAGAACGCGTTAAGGAAGGCCACATCCGTGACCCCTCACTGCAGATGTTGGAGATGGGGGTGTAATGAGAGGTGACAGGCAGGCAAACAAATACTCCTAGAGCAGCTGTATGTGACCTACATTTTAGGAGGTGGAGAGTGACGGAGGAGGGGGTGGACCTGAGGCCAATGCAGCCGCTGTTAGCGATGGAGTAACAGTTCCCCTCTGGGAGAACATATGAGATAATGGGTTGGGTAGCCGTGTTGTTGTTGCCATAGAAAGGAAACGCTGCTGTGAAAAAAAGAAGCTCACTGGCTTAAGAATTGTGTGGGCTAAAGCTGAGGTTTGACTGTATAATATTTCCAGAGATCCAGGCACTCCAAAGAAAAAATGTTACGCACGAGGAAGGAAATATAAAAAAGCCTTTATTCTCATGGCTAAATCATTTAAAAAGCCAACATGTTTGGACCCGAAATGGTCTTGTCTGGGCTTCAGATAAACACAACACAGATGTAGCATCAGTTATATAATGACAACAGGCAGTGGGAGGTAATCATGTGACCGTAACAGGTGAATCCAGTACAAGAATGATGCCGAATAAACAGCGACACTTACATACAGCCACAACAAAAAGGACAAGAATAACTGTCACAATCATTATCAGCATCGGCCTCATCACAGACACCACTTCATCACTACAAAAGACAAGTGAAGTCTTTATCTCATTAAGAGCAGGGCATTTCAAGGAATCCGGGTGGAGAATCCAAAAAAGCCTCCCTCTGCTATGAGTTCTTGTGTCCGGTTCCACCTCCAGCCAAAGGTTTAATATGTCAATTTCCCTCTATATAGATACATTAGCATCATGGAGCTCACTGAAAGTGTCTAGCATCCCCTTTTTGACTTGACAGCTGGCCTCAGATCAGCGCTTCATACCAGACATTTAGAAAAACACATGGAGTCCAGGAACTTTTTGCTGTTCAAACAGACACAAAAAAACACCACATTTTATGCAAAATTACACACGATTTGCCCAAGAGAGAAGTGCTGAGTTTAAGGAGGCACAAGATGAAAGCTCAGGATGTCACCTAATAACTAAATCATCAACAGGATTCATTAGAGTGTCTGACACAGAATACAACCAGGCTAAACAGATCTGGCCATTTGTAGACCATAGTTTCAGTGATATTTTGACCACATTAACAAAATTACATTCGTGGAACATATTTTTGAGCCCCTTTTCGACTTGACAACTGGCCTCGGATCAGTGGCTCATGCCAGACATTTAGAAAAGAACATGGAAATCTAGTGACTTTTTGATGTTCAAACAGATGCAAACACACCACATTTTAAACAAAACTATACACATAACTTCTCAAAAGCAGAAGTGATGACTTTAAGGAGGCACAAGCCTCCTGAAAGCTCTCAGTGTCACCAAAAGAGTAAATCATTGTTTCTGAAGCAACAGGATTTATTAGGGCTTCATCTGACAGAATTACACTCAGTCGAAACAGATCTGGATATTTGTTTTTCATATTGCAGTGACTCGGATTAATCAACTTAAAAGTCGCTGAAGGCCGAGGTTGGCTTGGTTGTCGACTGTCTGATGTGCCAAACAGAGAAACGCGCCAACATCAAATGTGCTTTTTAAAATTTTAATACACAAAAAGGACACATTGTGACAGCAAGTAGATGAACAGATGAGGTTTGATGAAGGCCACATTAACAGACAACAGAGAGGTCAAAGCATTTCAACATCTGCAGATTTATAGGCGTTGTTGTAATCTCAAGCTGCAGTTCTTCATGGTTTCTTTGGCGCCAATGAGCAAATTCCATAATTACCTTTCAGCATATTGTAATTCAAGTCATCTGAGAGGAAACAAGAATCCTACCCCCTTCTCTGGACTCTCTCCGACAGATGGGGGGTTTAAATACATGACTGACAGCTGTGACTACCAATCGCTGATCACATTCAGACAGACGTGGCCACTGCTCTACTCTGTGGCTCGACACGGAGGCGTGGAGAACTCCTTTCACTATTCCACAGCATCGTGAAATGGCTTCAGGTCATTTATGTTTCTATTTAGGCTTTCGATTTGGACAGAGGGGAGAGAGCTGCAGCAGAAGGTGTGTAGATTTTCAAATTCAGAAGTCAGAAGGCTCATGAGGCTCTGCTTTCACTGTCTGGATTAGAGATTGGTTTGGTTGATAAATCGGCTCAGACGATTAACAAACTCTCCGTATCGGCAGAACTTGGCACTGAGGCAATATCAGGCTACTCAACTGGAATTACTGACTCTGAGGGAAAATAACGGCTAAAAAATAAATAAATACATGTTTTATGGTTAGTTTAAGTTCATTATTGAAATGCATCGTGCTTGAATTATGTCATAGCCTCATGTATCTAGAAGTGTATCACATCATCTCAAGGGATAGAGGTGCACGGCCCTATTATTTACATCATCAGACCAGCGTGGATTAAGGTCTCATGTTTGTACTCATGGACTTGGAGGGAGCAGCCTTGTTCAGACCCAGGTTCACCGTAATGCACTGGACTGTCCTGATCAACAGATGGACACATGTACTTAAACACTGCTCTTAAAGGGTCAGTTCACTGAGATTTATCCCTTGTGAATCAATGCACCTTCTACTCTGTAGAAAAACTGCAGTTTTCACAGTATCTTTTTGACTTTGTTTGTATTTTGGCTTTGAAATGAAATAATAATGTTTATGTTTCTGTGAAATAAAGTCAAGGTTTGAAATTAGGAGGGTGATTAAAGTCAATTTCAGAGGAGGACCTGCAGGTTAACGTCCACTGTGTGAGGAAGATGAGACTCCACATCTGATCCTTTAAAAGACAAAAAAAGGGCTTAAAGATAAAAGATAAAAAGTCGTTTTGCGCACTGGCGAGTAGTCCGAACGCGCGCAGGAAACACCGATCAATGTGACAGTGCCCATGAGAGCACGGAGTGGACAAAGCAGCAGAAAACCTCCCAGAAAACAGCTGATGTCAACATGTTACCAGAGGTCAATTGATGGGAAAAGACAGCTCCAGTAAACACCGAGACGCTGGACAGTAAGACGCTCCTCTGTCTCCGACTTAAAACACTCTGGTCTCTCCAATAATTAGCTGCGTGTCGGCTTTGATCTGATGCCTTTAAGCTCCCTGTGAGAAAACCTGTCCCTGGTATCTGTACCTACATCTTAAGATCAAAGCTAGGTGTTCGTTTCAGATTTAACCTCTTAGGATGCTTCACATGAAGTGCTGATCTGAGAGCAGACACAATCACAAATGGTCACAAAGAGCTGAACACGTTGTACGAGGTTTGCTAAAAGCTGACGTGTTTATGGTGGATTAGTAGTCGATTCAAGGGCCTTGAAGGAGTCCTGCAGTACATACCTCACTGCATAGAACAGATTTATAGCTGTGTGTCAGATTTCAGATGCCTGTACAGAACATGATCAGACATGCTTCATGTTCCCACAGTATGTGTTCATTCTCTGTCAAGCACAGACTACATTAAGGGAGTAACTATAAGGTTACACGATAATATCATCCCAGCATCGTCATGGTAATGTGTGCATGTGCAGCAGTTGCATCGCAGGACGAGCCATGTCAAGTAAAGTAAATCAACTCAAATGTGCCATCAGGGTTCCCACACCAAAGTTTTAACCTTTTCCATGACTTCAAGGACCAGAAAGATCATTTTTATCACCATTCACAACCTTTACGGATAGCAGTGGACTTTGAGTTACTTATTACTTCACATTCACTTCAAATGCTGAAGCTAATAAGCTGTTTTCTAAAGACTGTAATAACATAAATGAATGACAAAAATTCATCCAACCACCACAAACCTGAACAAAAATCTTGAGGTGTGATTTCTCTTCTGTGTCAAGGTCTGACATAAGATGAAAACAAAGATGTAACAAGACACAAGACGACCTGACTTAAAGATGCAACGAGACAGAAACGATATGAAAGATCTAAGTGTGACCTGCTGTTACATCTGTTCAACGATGACCTTAAATGAGCTTAAACAGACAATACATTAACAACATTAATCACACATTACTGCATTAAATTCCTCTTCACACATTCAGACACTTCCTTATTTCTCTGAACATCCTCCTACATCTTTCTTCTAGGTCAACTGGTTCTATAAGGTAAAAGGCCACAAGAACTCTCAACAGCATAAAACATTTAGAAATAAAGACATTTCCCCAGGATGACATTAAAAGGTCAAACAATATCTTTCTCCATTCATTATGCATAATCTCCTGCGTTGCCTAGTCTGTGTCTTGACAAATCCCTCAGATGACATGGGCATTACTGCTCCATCCTTAACCCCCATGTCCTGGTTCAAAACAGTGAAACTACAAATCCAGTCTGTTCGACTTGAAATGAAAGCTTGCGCCGTTGTCCAGGCTTTAGATGAGCTTGTTTATTTGTGTATAGAGTCAGATTTCATCAGAAAGTGATCACGATCTGAACCAGTCACTTCACAGTTTAGGACGGTCAGATGTGACCGAACACATCCTTTGTCTTAAGCAGTGACAGATTCAATGTGAATCAGGATTTGGAGAGTCCGAACAGGGAGGAGTGAAACATCAAACATCAGAGCAGCTCCTCTTTTACTAACCAGCGTTGGAAACAGCAGCCTTAAAGTCTACAATAATCCAATGGTCTGCCTTCACCATGGGTGAACACAGCAAGAAAAGAATTTGCAGAAAGTCTGAGACAAAAAGTATAGTTTGACTGATAGTCCACTGCAGCATAAAAATGAATACCTGATGGATGACACTCGCTGGCATTTTGATTTGTCTTCAGCAGCATGTGGCAGTTTTCAGCCCATTAATCTAAATGTCATTCGTAGAGACACTTCTGATGTAGACTGCAGTCCTTCAGCTATTTTCACACGTGTGTTGTATCTAAAAGGCTTTCAGGTTGTCACTGAGGACAAAACACTGCAGGCGTGGAGTTCACGGTGACTTGCTGGGATACGTCTGTGCCCCGCAAGGCCCCATCTGTAAAACCATGACCCATTTGTGGATAATCATCCACAGATCGCTATCACCCCGCATTAAACTGCATTTCTTCACTTGATTTGTCATGAGCATCCAGTACAGCAGAGTTAGCAGCTTTTGTGGGTGGGGTTGTATTGGTTGTTGACTGATGGCGTGGACGTGTGTGTTTTGTTTCCAGCTGGAACTCTGTCAGTCACATGCATTGATATCTAGCAGCGATTGACCAGAAGTGATGCTGTTGGCAGGTCAGCCATGAAACAAGGAAATCTGTTCATTCAGAGCCAAGAACAAAGCTGTAAGATAAGCCATGCAGTGATATTTCTGTTCATTTGTCAGTGCAGAAAAAAAGTCTGTTTTCTGTTTGTTCTTGTTTTCCATTGGGGCTGAGAGATGAAACAATAAGAATTTTCTGAAATACACTATACTTTTTTGCTTACACAGAGGACATCAGTATTCAGTCCTTCAATCCTGTTCAGACTGATAAGAAAATGTGGACGACCTCGGCACGCGTCCCAAGTCTGTCCCGAGTGCGTCCACACCTTGCATTAGAGCTGTTCACATGTGATTGGATTTGTCAGGTCAGGTGTTGATGCAGATCTGAACCGGACCTATGTGCACTTCACAGCCACAGTTTATGGCTATTTAATTGTATCTGCAAGAGGAACAAACAGAGTCTGGATTACAGTCTTGGTCTGCGTTTGCTGATGAGGTGCTGGCACTTTTTACAAGAGGTGAAGCCACAGGTTTGGACGTGACAGTGTGTGGATACTTTGCTCAGTGTGTCCCGGTCACATATCCAGACACGTAACACAAATTAACAGCTGTCTGCAGACACCAAGCTCATACTGTTGGAAAAAGGTCATGCCAGCGGAGCTGGTGTCACTGCTCCGTCTGTGTATCCTGCACTGACACGCTGCAGCGTATGGGAGAGCACGCAGGTTTTCAAACACCTTTAATAATAGTCACAGCTTTGCGTGGACTGCGAATCTTTGATAAATCCAGAGAAGTTTAATCATGTTTTAGTTTTGCATCACCCATCCTTACTGTTACATCATTCAACAGATTCTAACAGCAGCGCTGAGG
>JAPQRN010000007.1:8577061-8610963 GCA_037367275.1 Coranthus polyacanthus
CAAACTCCTCCTCATGCTTCACGATGCTTCACGATGCTTCACGATGCTTCACGATGCTTCACGATGCTTCACGATGCGTCTCTTTGTTTTGCAGATGAAGATGGACAGAACACACCACGTAGATGGACACATCCTGTCCTGAGCACGCTTAGATAAAGCTCACGTTAACTTTTTTGAAAGAAGTCACCAACAGGAAGCTTTGAGCAGAAGTGTCAAAGGTGGCTGACGTGAAAAACACCTTAAAAACCACAAACAGTCGAACATGTGATACGACCATAAACATGTTCATATCAGTCGACATCGACAATAAATAAATAAAGGTCAAATCATTATTCTACTTCTAAAGGTTTAAAGTTTAAAGACTTTTGGTTTTGCATAAAAGTCGAAGAAACCAGATGTTTTCTTGTGGCTTTAAATTATCTGTAAAAGACAATACAAGACATAAATGACAAAAAAAGATGTAACAGGAGCAAAAAAGATGAAACAAGATGGAAATGACTTAAAGAGAAAAAAAGGTGAAAACGACTTGAAAGACGCACCAGGACAAAAATTCTGTAAAAGATGCAACGAGATGAAACAACGTAAAAGACACAAGGGGAAAACGGCCAGTGCCTACATTATGAGCTATCCATCCAAACAAATCTTCAAAAACCTGGTTCTGATGCAAACCCTGCACAGTTTTTTCGATAAATGACAGAACTGCTGCTTGTCGCTTATGACTGAAAAGTGGGTCATTTTGGAAAAGAGAATTATTTATGTCTCACACACAGCCTTTCTTTTTGTTGCATAAATAAAAGCATGTTTGCAGAGTCTGGGTTTGTTACAGCTGCGTATTTGTCGAACTTGAGTCGTCCTGTCATGAAATAAGGCTAGTGGGTTATCCTGCTATCTTGGGTCAGTGTCACGTTTAACCAGTGGCCATCGCCATGGTAACGCTGCCGCACCGTTAACCTACTCTAAAGCTGAAATCCTCAACAGCAGGAAATTAATCAATCAAACTATACATAAGATATCTTTTCTGTTCAACTCTCTTCATGTTCAACTCAGAGTGAAGAACATAACGGAGTTAAAAAGAGCATGACTTTAATTAGAGTAGTAAGTAGTAATAAAGTATAAAATTAAATCATCAAAAGAATGATAAAACAGGGAATAAGAAGTTGTTATCACATTACAGCTTTTATGTCTTATTTCTGCAGGTACATCCTCCTAAATCATGAAATAAGTTCATGAAATCCTACAGAAGTGGAGCATCCCGATGTTTTACTGAAGTCACACTCAAAATGTCAGATATAAGAGATTTCACAGAAGCAGGTTTTGTACACATGTCATCACGGCTCACAGAGCTACACAGGTCTGCGCAGTACAGCCAAAAGCGTCAGTCGATATCCGTCAATATCCAGAATTATCACAATGAATGTCAAATCACTATTTCTTTACAGTTTAAGGACTGATTTTTGGTCCTGAGTGAAAGTTGAAGAAGCCAGACAGTTAAATTATTCATAAAACCAGATGGTTATTTGTGGCTTTAAATTATTCATAATTCATTGTGATTTAGTGCTTACTTCTTTGTTCATTTTGACTTAATGTTAATGTTTTGACTTAATTTGACTAATTGTTTCGTCCACAAATAAACTCAACTTTTGAACTAAATTCAACTTTCACTCAGGACCAAAAAGCAGCCTTTAAGCATGAAAGAAATAACGGTTTAACATTTAACAAGACAATAATCGATATGGACTCATATGAAAATGTCCATCATAACATTTTTCTCCCAGACATATTTGTACCTGTGCTTTTATGTTGGATTGTGGGTTTACAGGACTATTGAACGGAGTGTGACACCACTCTCCAGACGACGCGTCACACCAACTACATTATTCAAGCACACGCCAGCCATACGTTGAACCTGAGCTCTGATCCAGGCCCTCAGTCTTGTTGCCTTGATGTAGATCCTCAGACAGTTTCCAGTCTAAACTGATGAGCACAGTAAAATCCACTTCAGGAGGTGTTGGTGAAACCCTAACCCTAACCCATGAAACACATCCCAGAACCCAACAGCTGAGCAAACTGACTGGACAATCAGACAAACCAGCGCATCAGACGCCTCTAGAAAACGGAAAACAATGTTACATAACAACGTGCATATGTATGAAGACGGTATTAATTTGAGTCAGTAACTCTGATTAGACACAGCAGTTGCTGCTTGTGGCCATGAAACGTAAACAGGCCGAGTTGATTTGATAAAACTAACATGTGGCACTGGGATTCAGTCCAGGCTGAGTCCACGACACGTGTGGATCCTGGCGCAAGCATTTTGTGTTTCAGTTACAGACAGGAAACTGGCATTCTGAGGAGAGAGAGAGAGACAGAGCTGTGAAGTGCCCTGTGATACGATCTGTTCCAGGACCAACACTTTCAGTACTGGACTCATCCAAGTGTGAGCTCAGGAAGTGGGTGAGACACACTAAACCCACACTGGACGCACGCTTTCCGTAACACTGTTTCAAAGCTGTATTTTGGGCCAAGTTTATCCCATAATCCACTATGTCTACAGCGTTCTTTGCGATAAAGAGAAGGAGGAGTGTTTATATCAGGGATGAGAGGCAGGTGATCTGTTAAAAGGAAATCTATAAGATTCTGTGGTCCAGTATGTCGGGATCTTAAAGTATTCATCAAAGATGTCAAAGGACAACACTTGACACAAGTAAACATCGTTTTTCTCCTTCGGCTCTCGCTGACCCACCTGGGGGTAACATTAGGTCACATGATGGGTTCCCAGGATGGATAGAAACATGGCAGCACAAAAATAAAACTGGTCCGAGGCTGATTCTTATTAAATGCTTTCAGCATGTAATTGCACATCCTGTCGGATCAGCGTCCATAGAAACACAGTTTGAATCTCTAATCAGAACTGAAGAAACACTGTCCATGTAACTACAGTCAGTGTTTGTTTTGTCCATTGTGGTCTTTAAGGTTAAGGGGGTCATGCCTCTGGTCCACACTCAGACATAGTCGGTGACAGTAATGAACCTTAATGCCGGTCGTCACCCGATAGAAAACTGACAGAAGCAGAACAAAGAAGTCTTTGGGAGCTACTGCAGAGACACTATGGAACAACCTGGAACGAAAACACAACTATTCATATCATCTGTTGATTATACATTAATGAAAACAGAATTCTGACTATTAATCCATGAATTTATCCCCCTGAATCTGACACACTGGACCTCTGACAAATTGTTTTTATTAAATTAACTATATAATCCTTGCTTGGCTGCACTGTTCACCTGATATTCATAACACTGAAACAGACTGAACTGAAAAAATGAGTAAAATCTGGGTGTTTCTCTGAAGAAAAGGGGACTTCCTTTATGGTTAAAGGCTGCATGTTGAGAAGGTTTTTGACTCCAACATGCTGTTGTCATCAGCTGTGTTCGAGGACTGAGGGGGGTGGAGACTTTGGGGGAGGGGCGGTTACTGTCAGACTCTGACACGAGACCACGTTATGAGCTTCACATTGTGGAAATCTGAACTCTGTGAAGATCCCATCAGTGTCCACATTCCGGTGACTCTGCCCTAACGGATACTTTTCCTGCTCGATTGCCTTCTCTCAACAGTCAGTCACTCTGGACCTGAAGACCATTTCAGTCTCGTACCCGTACGGTCTCGCATCTGTCTCACATTTTATGGGTCATCAAAAGGATGTGTTCGCAGGAATTTGCAGAATGTGCCCTGTAGTCAAAAGCACGTCTGTGTGAGGGCGAAGAAAAGGGACGTGACTACATCTACTGTTCATTCTCAAAAAGTCCAGTGAGAATAAACACTGCAGCTCCATTCAGGTTTACAGCGAGAATCATGCGTCCGGTTTTCCTCAAAGAGGAGTCAAAGTGTCATTTCATTTCCTCCATCCCCCCGTTATCCTCAGCTGCTGCAGTCTTTAGGGAGTGTTTGAGTTTTGATGCTCGGCTGACGCCGTATATCATCACTGACAAATGACACTTGGAAGCGTAAAGAGGTGGAGGTTCTGCCACAGACAACACAGGCGCTGTTGTTTTCTGCGGTTCAGCGCATCTGACCACTTGCAGTGCAGTAAATAGGTGTTTCTGCTTTATCTTAAATTAGTCTCAGGCCTAATTAGACTCAAAACCATCAATTCAACACTCGGCCTCCAGTGAAATTAACAGTCTTCTCTTCGTGTTACACTAAGACTGCAATGGGCGATAAGGTCTCATAACGGTTGATATCAGTAATTATTACGATAAATGTCAAATCATTATTTCTTTTCAAGGCTTTTAAAGCTTAAAAGCTGATTTTCAGTCCTGAGCGAAAGTTGAAGAAACCAGTCACGTGTTTATTCTTAAAACATGAAACGAGACAAAAAAGACGCAACAAGACAAAAATGATGAAACTGACGCAAGACAGAATCGACGTGAACCTTCAACAAGACAAAAAGTACGTAAAAGACATAACGAGAAGAAAATGATGTAAAAGACGAGACAAAAATGACGTAAAAGTCGAAACAAGAAGAAAACGACATGAACGATGAAGCAAGATGGTCTATGATCAGGAATATGAGAAGGAGAGGCACAGAAACATACCCAGTGATGTTCGTTACTGACAGACTGAACGGAGGCCTGGTGAAAACTGAAACAACACCCGAGTGTCTGGATGGAGGCTGTGAGTCACTCCGCACAACTCCCAGGGGAGAATTATATGACCCGCTCGGCCACAGAGCCAGGGCCAAATGTCACGGCCGAGCCCCGGAGACAAATCCAGGACCAACCAGGAATGTGTGTCTTCACGGGTAACGTCACCTGACTGTCACTTTTAAAGCAGTCCTTATGAGTACATTATTTAGAATTTGATCAACATGTTAATATTTACAACACATTGATTCCTCCTCTAAACTGTTTCTCTGGATAGTCCGTCACCGTTAGTGTGTTTACACTGTGAAGTGACACAAAATGTTTCCATTTCGTCGTTTTCGTCTTGTTTCATCCTTTATGTTGAATAAATAACTGAATGAAAGAATAATTCTCAGTATTGCCTGAAGAGAACAGACTTCTTCTTCTTCTTCGTTTTGTTTCATATCTGAAGTGTTAGGGTACATTACTGTCACCTATTTGTGTGTGGACCAGAGTTATTATCCCCTAAACTAAAAAGGACCAGAACACCATCTCTAATCAGTGATGTTTTTGGGGAATATTCAGTTCGTCACCACTAGATGTCACTAAATATCACACATTGAACCTTGAAACTGACACTCTCGGTACTGCAGGTAATGACTGACTTCAACAACATCCAAACTATCCCATAGAAACTGCAAGGACAACCCACAAGCTGCACACGAAGCAACAACGGACACGCGTGAATTGGGATGTGAGGCCGTCTTCATTTTCCACATGGATTCACACAAACCGGAGATTTAAAACTCTTCACTTTGGAAGGGTTTTTAAATAAAATCTCAAAACCCCTATTACATGTGGATGAGAGGCCCAAACGCAGAAAAAACATTTTAGAAAATATCTGTATTAGGGAAAAAAGGGTATAAGACTGAATGTAAGATGACTTTACATGAAAAAAAAAGACTGGTGAGCTTCATACTGGATTCTTCTTTGGGAAGTAAAGTGACTTTGATAAATACAGTGATACAAATGTCCAGTACAGACTCGTAACGCCTCCTGCATTTCAAGAACATCTACATTTGTAACTGGCCTACGTAGACATTAACGCAGTGATACATGCATGAGGATGACTGACTCACTCGGGCCTTGTTTCACTGTGTCCTCTGTTCTTTCCACCACTCGTCGCTGTAACAGCCGCTCACTTCCACAGTCAACTGATTCATGACCACCACAGTCTTTTCTGAGCCCACCCGGGGAAAAACTAATCAAAATGGGGCCCATGAAGAAGTTCTGAGCCTCAGAACAAGTTGAGGGTGGTGTTGCAGACAGGAAGGACATTATGCAGCCCCAAAACATCTCCTCTATGTAGAGTAGAGTAAGGCATGTGGAAACCCCTGTGAGAAAGACACACCAACCTCGAGCACAGAAAGAGTGGGAATAAGGGGGTTTTATTGAGGCTATAAAGCACCGCTTCAACAAGTAAAAACCCCATAAATGAAGACGCAACTTCATGCAAACGAGACATCGATTAATGCAGGCGTTAAACTCCACGTTACAGGTTTAACTGGTCCTGTAAATGCAGTGAAACCATTAAAAGGGTTTGCTATTAGTTTGATTTGATTTAATACGAACTCTGGCTTTTACAACATACACACTAAATAAATAAAATTAAGAAAATTTTAAAAAAAGACTACAGATCATTTTAATCTCATGTCGTTTTAATTTTTTACGTCATTTCTGTCTCACGTCAATTTCAGAATTTTTGTCTTGTTGCCTTTTTTTAATCGTAGGTTTCATCTTGTTTCCACTTTTACGTCATTTTCTCATTTATCTCATCTTCATCTCTTTTCATATCGTATCGTCTTTCACATCATTTTTGTCTCGTTGTGTCCTTTATGAATAATAACCATCTGGTTTATCCAAACTTCACCTCTAGACTACAAATCAGCCTTTAAACTTTGAAAGCCTCTAAAAGAATTAACACTTAACACTAAAGGACAACCTAATAAATGCACATTAAACAGAATTCTTTGCCTTTAAACAGCTTCACCATTGCATGACCCTACGTCCAAACCGTAGTTTCTTAAAATACCACAGTTTATGTTAACAAATGGACCTTTTTCACAAACATACATCCTTTGTGTGATGACAAACACCTGCTCTGTGGCAAAAAGCACAGTTTTGTCCTTAACAGTAAGTTTCGAGAGTATATTTTCAGGGATAAATAACGATGACAAGTTTTGTTTAATCCCAATACATGAAGACACAACTTTGTGCTTAAAAAAAGGCAGACTTTGTGAGTTAAACATGGTGTTGTTGTATGTGATCATCTGCCAAAAGCTGGATGTCAAGGAGAAAAGTCCACTTGACTGGTGGAAACGGTCCTTTAGATCCATCCGACCTGGATGGTTTGTTAGTTAATGAGGAAAACCTAATAAATGCAATTTAAACTGTTTTTTTTTTTTGCCTTGATAAATGCACGTCCCTACGTCCAAACAATCGTTTCATTTGTGACTGAAACAAATCGACCTTTATCACAGACAAATATCACCTCTAATCCCAGAAGTATAACCTGACAAAGAGAAAAGTCCACTTTACTGGTTGATTAGTCCTTTGGATGCATCAGAACTGCTGAAAAGGACCTGGATGTGGTTACAGTGGTGTATTAGTTCTAAACTGCAGTCACTTAATGAGACAAGGACTTAACACTAAAGGGAAACCTAATAAATGCACTGCTAGTGTCCAAACAGTTTTCATTTACTCAAATACTCATTGAAACAAATCTATCTTCACCTCCAATCCCATAAATATGACCTATGTGAGACATACGTCCTGTACCCCATGAGGAACACCTGCTTTGTGCCAAAAAGCGCAGTTTCATTTTCAGGGCATATTTTGAGTCAAGAAACCTGATAATGAGCACTTCCAGAAGTTGAAATTTTAGTCAAATAAGTGTTTGTTTGTGCTCTGAATGAAAAGCCGAATTAAGAAATGTGACACAATAAGTCTGTTGTCTCCACAGAGACCTTCAATCTGATGTTTAAGTCCGTCTACGAACGAGGAACCAGTATTTCTTGACTTTTTTTAAAAGGGGGTCTGGCGTCGGGCTTCAACCCACATAACGGCGCGTGTGGGGGCTTCAACCCCACCGTGAAGATGCTTCCAGCACAATGAAGATATCGACCACACATGTCAATTATCCTGCGTTTCATCCGACCTTTTAACTAATCATTTACCGCACATATTATGAGAAATGTGTTGGTTTTAGGTTTTTTTTTTTTTTGGAATTGGAAATGAGACCACTCGCCACGCAGACAATCGATGAGCCCTGTAAAGCGGATTTACGTTCACACTGGACATTACATTTGATCAGCAAAACACCTAAACGGTCCATTTTAGCTGAGGGATTAAACCGACCCGGCGAGGGAACCGTGGAAAATATAAAAAGGATGCAGAAAAAGCGGTGTAACAGAGCACATTCCTCTCGGCACTTTGGTTCTTTGAGGAACAGAGGAAACCAACCTTTTCATTGAGTCGAATGATTTGGTCCATTTTGTCGTCGTTTTGTAAAAGCTCCCTCAGTTCAGAGGTGCTAAGCGCCCTGTAGCCGTCGGGGCAACAGTTGGATTCCTTCACCGTGGACATTTTATTCCTTCAGACTGCGGCTGGAAGCGGCTGAGAAACATAAAGTCCGCACAGTGGTCACATCTCGTTCACATCGGAATGCGGTGCGTTCAGGAGCAGCAGCGGCAGCGCGAGGCATCAAGACGCACACACTGCACCGGGACGCGCACTTCCTGTCCACGCTCCTGAAAATAAAACAAGCACCAAGAGCACCAAAAACCTCACCTTCAACCTTCTGTCACCAAGAGCACCAAAAACCCTCACCTTCAACCTCTGTCACCAAGAGCACCAAAAACCCTCACCTTCAACCTTCTGTCACCAAGAGCACCAAAAACCTCACCTTCAACCTTCTGTCACCAAGAGCACCAAAAACCTCACCTTCAACTTTCTGTCACCGTGTCAAAGCCACCAACAGTATGGACGCCTTCTGTGTTTTACACGTGGTTGTATGGAAGCCTATTGCTGCCAGAAAAATACAAATCACTTACAAAGCAAAACGTTTAGTGTTATAATAAGATATAGGATACTGTCAAGATATTTTCACAAAAAAGATAGATATGTTGACGTTTTTACCAAAAACAAACTTAAAACCATGAGCTTCACGTTATAAATGTGTTATTTATGTCAGTGATGTAAAAATACGCCATTACGAGTAAAAAACCTGCATGGAACTTGAGTAAAAAGTACTGGTTTGGTTTATCAGGTGTCATAGATTATTAAGAGTGATAATAACAGCATCAGCGTCAGACCAGCACGGTACTGGAAAGAAGAAAAAACTAAGTTCTGACACACAAGTCTGTTTTCAGTTTGGCTTTTTGTCTAATCTTTGATTTTTATTCAACACGTTGGATGATTTGAACATTTACTGAAATGAAACCCTGTGAGTTCTGTTTGTTTGAGTTGTTAACATCTCACAGACGTGTGAAGTGTGTCTGATCACACACGCTTTGTGTGAGATGTGATGAGACAAGACGATCGGAAAACGCTGGTTTAACCTTTAACAGTTTTTAAAGCTTGTTTTGTTTCCCACTGTGTAAAATCTGAACAGAAACCAAATGTTTCAGACAAATGGAGTAGAGTAAAACGTACAACATCTGCTGGTGAGATGCAGTGAAGTAGAAGTATAGAGTAGCATGAAAAGGAAATAAGTGCAGTACTTGGGTAAGGGACTTGGTTACTGATTGTTTGGGGCCGAGGCTTAAGGCAGAACCTGACAGAACAGCTGTTTAGGATCCTGAAGCCACCAGAGGGCGTCTCATCCAACAACGGCAACAATGAAAGAAATGAATACAGCTGGGGTGTTTTCACAGTTTTCAGTTTTTGGCTTTTGAGTCTTTTACGTCGTTTTCAGGTTTTACGTCTTTTGCAGCTTTAATGTCGTTTTTTGACTTGTTGTTTTCATCTTCTTTCAGTTGTCAGAAATTCTGTCTTTTCTACGTGTTCATTCATCCATTAAGGTTGAAATCAGTCTTCAAAACAATTAAAAACAACGGAAAATTCACCTCAAATGCATTAAAACTAAGGCCTGTTTTGAAAATGTAAGTGGAAATCCAGATAAAATGTAGGGAGTAAAAGGAAAAAGTTGTCAGAAAAATAAATACTGACGTAAAGTACAGACACCTGAAAACTCTGCTGAAGTACAGTAATGAAATATTTGTAGTTTTTAGACTTTAAAGATACTGGGAACGTCTCCAATAAGGACGGGCATAATCTAAGGTTGTTAAACTCTTCTGTCGTTGGCCTTTTTGTTTTCCACGCGCTGACCCTTGTTGTCTCTCACAGCCCTTTTGATCGTTGAGGCAGGAAATGAATCTACGCTTGCTTTCTTGTTGTACGGTTGGCAGTAAAAGACTGTGAGCTGCTGCCAGAAAGCGGTAACGTGTATAAACTCTGGGTTTAGTGGACGAGGCCCGTGTTTCTTGTGGATTGAGTGAATATGTCATGAAGTAGTCGCCTGCACAGAAAACCTTCCTTTTCAAAACAAACACAATGTGCCTCACAAAGCCTTGTGTCATCAAGTGAAGAAAACGCACATCTCTACTCCCTCAACATTTGGGAATCATATTTTACGGTGACTCTGCAAGTTTGGGCCTTTTTTCCTGCTGAAATGTGTCTTTGTTCAACAGCTTGGCAAGTGTCACATTTCATTTTCAAATAATTTACATATAAAGGAACAACCTCAGACCTTAGTGAGGTTTTGGTCAGAAAACACATTCACACGCCACGTTTCTCCTGTCGCCCCACAACAGGAAGTGAATATATTAACCCTGTTGACATGAACTACAGGACACAGGATGATAATACTAATCTAAGCATTTCAGAGACATTCTTGCTAAAATGAATATGTTTAATATTATGTTTAAATAGCTCTTCACCATGTAATTTTAGGTGGGGCGGCGCCCCCTATGGACCAGATGGAAGAGAGCGCAGTCTAACACAGTGTCTAAAACCCCCCATAGTTCAGTTGGGTTGAGATCCAGACCGTAACGTGAGTCACATCCCGGGGCTTGCTGGGTTTCTTTCTCCGTATAGTATAAGTGTCTTGAGATAATCATGTACTGTGATATATTTAATATATTAATATATTATATTTATATTTAATATATTTAATTGAATCTGACTGTCCTATGGATGGAGACATTGTCATCCTGAAAGAGTCTGTAGGTCAAAATGTATGCTCTGAAATGCAGACCCAGGTTTATTAATGGTGCACCTTCTTATCTGTGCAATAACCAGAGATAATAATATCCTTTTGCCTAATTTAAATAAGCATTATAAAGGAAATATATACATAATAAATGGAGATGTATTTTACATGACACAACACTAAAAAGGATTTTGCATTTTGTTTTTTAAGCACTGACATGTTTTGAATAGAATTCCGTCTTTGAAGGATATTTCTAAACAAAAAAGAAGAAACACCTTTGGCTTTGAAGAGACGTCTGAATATAAAACCCCCACGGCGCAAAGCTCAGTCATGACCCATTAAATCCAACCATTCTTCTCCTTTTTGAATCAAAGCCATTGTGTCCCATGGTGCTCTGACTTATTTACGAGAACAAAAAGACAGGGAAATCTTATTTACATAGGAAATCAGTTTTCTATTGCAGAAGAGGTGAGATTCAGTAGCACATTTAGGCACAAAGCCGGTCCACACTCCAGAGGGCAGTCTGACGACAGGAGAGACCATATCCATTAGTCGGTCTCTTGACAGAGGATCCAGAAGATACAGATGCTTCTCAAGGGTCTCAGGAGGATTCACTCAAAAACAAGCTTTACTCATTTCACATTAAACATGCATCACACACTGCAGTGTCTGCAAAAACACCACAAAACAGTTACCTCACTGACATGTGGGAAATCCTTTTGCTTTAAGACGATGCTGAGCATCAAAGTCAAACTGGTCAGTAAATCCTTTAACATTCATTATGTTTTAGGCATCTGTTTTTATTTGCATTTTTAATTTGTGCATTATAAAGTCCCCAGTCGTAAATGTGAATAAAGTTGATGTAAACAGATGCAGTGAATGAGTGTGTGTTTACATCAGGAACGATGAGGAGACGTGATGAGGAGAACATTCACTGACTTAAAACAAGGAACAAACAGAAATGACACAGCACAACAGCAGTGGATTGAAATGGGTATAAATTAGCTTTCTCTATTGCCGATTTAGTGAAAGTTTGGCTGGAAACCTGCCTGGTGTTCGATGTCAGTAATTGATGTTACTGCTACATGTGGCAATAGGTTTAATTTGAACATTGGGGGAAACACTGGGTTCCCAATTGTGTCTTTTCAGCATCATTTTATGGTGGAAATGTCTTGGAAAACCCTAAATTCTGTGAATGATGCAGTAAAGCACTGTGTCTTTTGTCTCTTTAGACAAACATGTGGCATCTGTTCACATCACCGATGCATGAACTAATGAGAACTTATAAACCTCTGGACTTCAGCAGCTCATATGTGTTTCAGCAGGATTTCTGATCACGTTCAGGACTTTCTGCACATTCAAAACTCATCATACCACATATACTGTATGTATACTGTATGTATTTTTCTGATGATTTGTAGGCACCGCGTACATCTCAGCTATGTTAGGTTTGAGCTTTTTGGGCGGACAAATAAAAATCTTGAGATTAGTTAACAAACTACTGAGCAACACTTCTAAAAGTTCAGTTGAAAAATATGAACTCAACCTACAATCCATGTCTCCTCCTTCCTTTGACTCAAAGGATTCAGTGTTTTCACGGTTCAGTAATAAAAGACCCTGTGGGAGGCGTGGTCATGTCTATGAGTAACGGTATGGCATGTTTTCCGCCGTCCACTGCTTCTCTTGTGTTTTTATTTGGGACAGATTCATGTGTCCGAAACACTGATACCATGGCTACTCAGTGTTTCCTCCATGTGACCCACAAAGAAACCACATCATACACTTATACTGTAAACACCTTTTACACATAGATATTCAAATAAAATGTTGGTGAAGGTGAAATAGTTAACAGTGTTTTGTATCAGAATAAAACACAGCCAAATCATGGACGTATACATACAGTGTCAATATAATTATAATTTCCCCCTGAAAACATGACTTGTAATACTCTGTGGGTTTCTAAAATATTGACACTATCCTATCTCTGCCACACATTTCTATTTTTCCGTATCTTCGTATAGAATTAGGCTATTACTGATGTATGATTCATGCCTGAGGCTCAGTCATCACTGATTCACTTTAAGAGATACCAGCGTGCTATTCAAGCCATCGCCAACGCAACACGGTGGCCCACAGTAAGTTTCACTTCAATTTTAACTCAAACATCAGACAAAACTTACTTGATGCCGACTGTCGTTAAACAAAACAGAAGAAGAACAAACTTTCACACTCTGAGAGACTGAGAATCGGCGTCGTGTTTTGTACTCGACAGATACGTCAAAAAGAAAACCAGGCGTCTTACTCTCAAATGATGGATTTACCAAACAGATTAACAAGGCTGCGTATTGCACACAGTAGCTACTTGTCATCTCTTTTATTACATGTGTTATTCATATTCTTAATAAATAACAGCTAAATCAAGTGCTTTATAAATTAAGTTTGTCGATTCTAACCATGAAAAAGTGGAAAAAGTGAGCTCCCTGAAGGTCACAGTATAGTTTCACTGTTCTTTCTGCTGTTCCCTCGAAGTTGAAACACATACATTAAAGTTATTCGATTGTTTTATCAAATCATGTTATGAAATGCAATGTGTTAAAAGGATAATGTCTTTCAGTCACAGGTCTGTCCTTATTCCCTCTGGATTTATCCCACATCGTCATAGTCCTCTTCGCCCTGGTTGTCGTCTTCTCCGATGTCGTCGTAGTCCTCTGTGGAGCTGTTGTCCGCATCTGGATCCTCATATGGAGGAGGAGGAGGAGGGAGATCCTTCACCTCGTCCTCCACACTTACATAGTCCGGCGGCTCCACCATGTTTTGCTCATACTCAGGGAAGTTCTCTTCGTAGTCGGGTATGTGGGCTTGATCCTGCTCGTAGTCGGGTATGTGGGCTCGATCCTGCTCGTAGTCGGGTATGTTGAACTGATCGGATCCCTCAGCCAGGTTTTCATAGCTCTGGGCCTCTGAAAAAAGTCATTCATATGCTGATTTTAGAGACTGTGTTTCTCCAAGTGACAAATGACATTTTAATGAATGTGGATTTTGGCATGGGGTTCAGTTCTTGTGCTGCTGGACTTGAGCGCTGCCTCTGATCGATCATGCCGTTCTTTTGGATAGATTAAGGCACTGGTTGTAGCAGGTCTAGCACTGCACTAAACTCTCTGTTGAACGGGTATTTGTGTGTTTCCATTTATTTACAATTCAGGTCATCTTTCTCCAATATCAAGTGCAATGTGCCTCAAGGTTCAATTCTTGGACTAAACCCTTCAAATGACTGTTCTGTCCTTTATGTCTGTAATCAGTCTCTTACACTTTGTTGTTCTGTGGGAAACGATGCACAAACAGTTGTGTTCCTTTTGCAAACACATGATCATATTATATGTCACACATTGAACACAAGGTTAAAGAGCAGCCTTGTTCTCTGCAACATAATATGATTTCACACAAGATTCAAATCCCAACGTCCTCAAACATCCTAACTAGCAACATCAGAGCTTGTAGTGGTTCCTAAAAGCTGTCAAATCTGTGCCATTTCAAACTACTGTCATTAAGCATACATGTCATTAAGCATACATGAACAAGTTTCAACCTTAACATCTGAAAAGGTTTAGTCCATTTTTATCTCGGATTTGGTTGTACAGTTTGACTCCATCTTGTTTTTACATTGATTAGTGTTTTGCGCTTTTGCTGCCAATAGAAGGCACAAAAAAGTCCCGGGAAATGAGGCCAACAGGGTTAAGTGAAGAAGACTGAAGTGCAGATGCGGGAAACCAAAACATGTAATGTGTGAATAGGTGGACGTAAAGTCTCAGGAGGTTATTCTCATGGTACTGATGTGACACTGTAGAATGATTGGAAGTAGAAACCTTAGCCTTAAATATGTGATTCTATCTTGACGTAGAGTCAAACTCTGAGGTTTTGAAAAAGTCATTCCTCCTGCCAATGAAGCAAAAACACAAAGTCTGACTGTTCACTGGCCTCTTATTGTCTAATTTTACTGTCATCAGTGGTAAAATATGTTTCTTTGATGCATTAAGCCAAACCCAAAACGATACCACAAATATAATCTCCTTTAACTTTTGAGATTCTAAAATATTTTCAGCTGTGGTCTTTGTGATTGTGTGGTGCTGTTGAGTGGTTTTAAACAAAAACAAAGCCTTAATTGTTGATACTGAGTCTTACGGCCTGTGAGAAACTGACTCCTCGGAGGGAGAGGTGGGATGGTCACTTCAGGGTTTCTCTCATGGTATTTGTTGCTCCTGAAACGTTCAAAAAAGAAAATGTTAAACCAAGACCGAATTTTGACTTTCAGCCAATAAAAAAGTGTATTCAATGACGTGTGAGGAATATACAAAGTGCTATTTACTCGACGTGGAAGGCAGATTGGTCTTTGTGAAGCTGTGAGATTCTGTGTTTGCCTGTGACACAAAAGACACATAAAGTTACATTTAAGCTACGAATGAAATGACTGTCGCCAAACCTTAATGTCAAACATCACAAACAGCAGAGGGTTCTATGTTTTGGTGATTTTATGAAGAGCTCAGTGGGAGCAGACGCTGATCACAGGGTTTCCCCTCCATTTTCAAAGGGTTTGAAACGTTTTCCATACGTTTGTTCACAGGTAGAGCTGCAACAACATCACCATCTTTTACAGTTAGATTGAAAACATCCATTTTCAGCTGAGCATTACAGCTGCCAAGTAAACTAAAATCATTTTACCGATTATTTTATTTCTTTTGTTCCTTTGTTCCTGTTCACATATCCTGAGATATCCCATATCTCCAGACGTGTCTCCAGCGATCACTTTTGATCAGATCTAACTTCCTTGATGCAAATAAAGAGTGTCTGTGCACGTCTAATTCTGCTCCAAGGTGACTGAGTGTTTTCTGCCCATCACTCATCGCTCAATCGATCAATACACCTTAAATATTGATATGACAAGTCTGATCATTCTGTTTGTTTCATTGGTTCTTTTCATGACATACACCTTAATCTCCAAACACTCAAAGCATGTTCATGATATTTCTGATTCTGATTCTGTGAACTGTGGATATTCTGTTTGCTCATAGATGAAAAAAAGTGGAGGAGCATCGTTCAAGTAAATCTATTTTTTATGTGATGACGTGGCGTGACATAAAGCGCTGTAGAAAAGAACAGTGGCTGGAGAAAGAGAGTCAAAGTAACTCTACAAAGAGCGCATCATCCCTCCCTACGGTAAGTGACTTAGCTCTCTGTTAACGAAGCACACATTAGCTCAGCTCTCTCCTGGTGGACGTTAGGCTGAGTTAGGTCCATGAGTGGAGATAAGCTTAGTACTGTGTCTCTACGTTCTGTTCCCAGTGTACCTCTGCTGACACAGTGGTGTCGAAGTCACCCTGACTCTCAGTCTCCCTCAAGAACAAAACTTAGCGTTGGCCTTTTTCAGTCAACTCCACTTTTCAGCTCAACTTATCTTTAATGATCACTGGCTTTGATTTCAGCTGCAACTTGTACCTCACACTGTGAGGTACAAGCACATTGTACTTCCACCTGGAATGAAATGTGCTGCAACTAACAGTTATTTTCATGGTTGAATAATCTTCCCCAAAGCCCAAGATGACGTCTTCAAATCAAATGTCTTAAGTGAGTTTTTGCGGTGCTTGTGTTGTAAAATTGATGATGTTTTCATAATTTGTGTTTGCTTATGCTGTTTGCCTGTGTTTTCTCAAGTTGCAGTGTGATGAACTCTCTCAGTCACCATAGGAAGAAACCAGAACATATTCACATTTCAGAATCTGTAAAAAGGGAATTTAGACTTTTTTAAGGAATGACTCAAGCACATCATCATCATCGACATCTGTGTACAAAAATGTGGAAGAGTGAAAGCGGATAATAAATAAACGACGTCCAAGAAGTTTAAACACAAAACCTGCTAAAGATGTCCACTGTGGACCGAGCATTAGATCTGGAAAAGTCATTCAGTTAGTTTTGATGCTCTTCATACTGATTTTACATGCATTATTATTGAATAAGGTTTTCATATTCATTATCTTTTTCTACCTTCACATGTGCTAAAGCTTCTTTATTGGTTGTTATCTTATTCGCCCAGCTCTTCTCTGCTGCAGTCCCATTCACCCTCAGGGATCATTAAAGTTTCATCTAAGCTAATCAAATCTAGAGGGTTCCCCTAATAATAGCAGTTCATACAATTATAATAGTTTTCCTTCTGCTTTGCACAGTAGTACACTTCTAATCCTAGTGTTGGTTTTCCTTCCTGTTTTGGCTTCTGATCTGTGGTAAAGACGCACATCATCAATTCTGTGAACTGAAAAGAGGTAGTCACTGAAAATGAAACCACAGTAACTTGTTCTCTTTATTGGAAATGTTTGCTTTCATATGAAAAGGATTACACTTGAAATGTGTCCTCGAGGATCAGTTCATTCAAATCCTTTACTTAAAGCTGCAGGAGATGAGAATGTCCATCTCTCTGCTCTCTGTCCAAATCCACAGACTAAATATGAAGATCGAAGACCTGATGGGAGCTGCCGTGTTCTGTGTTGAGCCACGGAGTCGAGCGCGAACAGCGATCAGTAATTACAGATGTCAATCACATATTTAACCCCCTGCCGGTATGAAAACACCTAGGAGAAGCCAAAACCTCCTGTCGCTGGGTCAATTTTTTACAGTCCGCAAGTCCAGAGGAAGTGCAGAATTTTCAAAGAGTTTATCTAACTTAAGAAGGAGCAGAATTTTAAACTCAACCCATGAAGGAAACACTTCATCCTTCAGTTTATCGCAAACATTCAAAATCAACACATTTGGAAACAAAACTGTATCTGAAAAGAGACTGAAGCTGTCAGACAAATGAAATGGAGCAAAAAAAATACAGTATTTGACTCTGAGATGTGATGGAGTTGAAGGATATAAACTGCAGAAAAAAAATACTCAAGTAAAGTAAAACCTCAAATTTCAAGTCTGCTTTTATTATCCCCATTGGGAAATTCAACGTCTGCGTTGAACCCATCCAAGTAAACACAAGGAGCAGTAGCTGCCACGGAAGGCGCCTGGAAACCGACTCCAGATCTAAACCAGCACCATGGTCGCGGGCACTGACAGGAGAATTAACCCAGCACACGTGTTTTTACATGAGGAAACCTGCACAGCACGGGCAGATCCTGCAAACTCCACACAGAAAGACCTCGGTCCGAGTCCGGTCCGGGGATTGAACTTATGCACTGTTGTCCTGTTGTGAGGAATCGCCGCACCACCGTGCCGCCCAGTTTTGTCCTAATTTGTTCCTGCCGTGCTCTCAATTACTAGAAGTTATGGCCTAAAATGTGTTTTCTGAGGTCACAACAACAAATCAAATCAGTTCATCCTTGAGTCCAAGTGAACATTTGTAGTAAATTAGTGTTCCTGAAATATCATGCTCATGCAATAGACAGACATGTTGTCACAGTGGCCTTGAACTTTGACCTTTGGCCACCAAAATCAACTCAGTTCATCCATGAATCCAAGTGAACGTTTGAGCTGAGATCCCTGAGGTATTGTGTTTCAGATACAGTGGGAACTGACCGGCCGATGCGCTGACGGACCAACGCACCGTCTCATAGAGCTGATCCACGGACGTATCCAAAAACCTGTTTTCAAAACACCTGAAAATGTCAAATGGTGTAACTGCAAAAGAATGAGAAATGTCACATATTTCATCCACCCAGAGTGTATGGAAGTGTACTCAAACAAATAATCACTGGGTTTTAAAATACCACATCTCTAAATTTACATTTTCACGCATTTGTGTAATATTGAGCAGGACAGGTGCTGAAAACATATGATCTTTTCTAAATAATCTGACAAATTATGTGAAAATTGTTAAACAATAATGTTAAATGCATTGTATTCCCCATAGATTTTTCATATATTTTATGAACAATGCTGTCTGGTTACACCTTTTGACAATGTCACGTCTACACTGATGTAAAAGTATTTAGTTACGTTCCACCACTAAACTGTACTATGTGTGATTTGTCTGCAATTCATACTTTCAAAGCTAAATTCAGTGATGTAATAATCTACGACCACGGCGCTGACTTTGACCCTTTTGAGGAAAACAAGCCCATTTAAACTGCGTATTCCATGAACAATCTGCCATCTTTTATCTCCATTATTATTATTGAACCTTTATTTAACCAGGAAAGACTCATTGAGATTAAAAATCTCTTTTTCAAGATTTTCCTCAAGATCATGCTCTTCTATACATTGTGTTTTTATTGTCGTGAGCAAAAACCAAGAGGAACAAGTGTATATAAAGGCAGAGAAACAAGAAGTAAAACATTAGTTGTGAGATGCAAATGCTGCCACAGACAGTAAAAGCTGTCAGCTGAACAGACCCTACCTCCTCTGGATATGCACTTGTTGATGAGAAGAAACACGAGGATGATGAGGAAAGACACAAAGATCACCACGATGATGACCCACAGCCAGATGTAATCCCGTAGAAGACCCATGTGGACTCTGTTCGACGCCCCACAAGGAAAAACACAAGAAGACAGGAAAAAAAAAAAAAATCAGCTGTGAAAAATCCAAGTTGCAAGAAAAGACCTGCTGCTTTTCAGTTATAGAGCCCTCAACATCGGAAAGAAGACTGAGTCTTACTTCCCATTTCTGTGTGTTGACTAAGCCTCCGGGTTATTCTGGTATTTACAGTAGAAATCTGAGTGTTTAGATCATCTGTAGGGAGCATTGCTCTTGAGGGGAAGCACCGTCTGTTACTCCGTACCTCATAAGATGGTAGTGTTTGGGCTCAACATGAACTTGAACATGGGGCGGCAGCTTTCGTATTAATTCTGTACCAGCTGTGTGTGTTATCTTTCCAAACAGCCTAATATATGGCCTGTTTTTTCTATTTATCTGCATGTGCCACATCCTGTCATCAACTTCCTGCCGACTTCAAAAAAGAAAGTATGACAAATACATTTAGATGAACTAATGTTGTGTACGGTGTTGGAAAAAAGTTTCCAGACACCCCAAGCATTTGTGAAATATTGCATTAAGAATCACTCTTAGGTCTTCAAGTGCAATTTCTTTTAGTACAGTCACAGCCAAAATACTAAACAAATCCCAAAAAAGCCGTTAAAAACTTTAAATTGATTGGTTCCATGAAAATGCATGAGGAATTTTGAGTATTGGGTCATTTTAGTACCAGTGATCCACTAATGAAGGTTGTGCTTTTTATTAAAAGACACTATTTTTGTTGCCGTGTTTCATGTCTACATAAAGCCAGCACATTTGAAAGTTCCTCAGAGACAAAAATGTCTAAAACAAGGAACCTAATGCAGGAAACACGCCTGAAGATACAGCTTCTCACAGGGCACAGCTGGCGCCAGATAGCCAGGAAGTGCAGATGCAGTCCTTCAGCAGCTGGATACACTCTGCAGAAATACAGACAAACCAACAGCTTGGAAGACAAACAAAGATTTGGGCGTCCAAGGGGTTCTTCTGAAACAAAAGTGCAGGGAAAACCGCCGAATGACATGACAGGAGCTTCAGCAGCATGTAGAAGAATTAAAAGCAGTAACTGAAGAAGAATGGGACGAGATTACCCCTCAACAGGGTGAAAGGCTCGTGGGGATTAGAGATTAGAGCTCTACTGTGTGCTGATGGCAGGACGACTCAGTATTAATTTGATGATGTGATGGTTTATTTTTTGTTCAGTTTTGAACACGTTCTCTATTATTCGTTGACTTTGATACCGACAATGTTGAGAACATATTGAAACTGTCAAGAATTTAGTCTTGTTAGTTTTTCTTGTAAACAATAAACAAAATAAATATCATTTGTATTTGTTTCCACCACTGTATTTGGTGCTGTTTTTTCATTATGCACAATTCTTAGCTTTACAGTCGAAATAAAAACATTTTTGCTTTTGGTAATGAAATAAATTAACAAGTAAAGCAACAAAAAAAGAAAAAAAAAAAGCTTCCAACAAGAAGCTGAAGTTAATTTCCTCCAAAAAATTAAGAAACAAACCAAATATATTTTACAGATGCCATGGGATTCACTGGCGTCACAACACACTGATGTTTCATTCACACACTTGTAGCCCATGTCCTTATGGAGATATGAACTGTGGAAACCTGGGCATATAATGCAAGCATATACCCAAGTGTCAGACTTAAATGTTAGTCCAAGGTGCAGAGATTCCAAAATTAAAACTTGTTTACTGTCCGGGTTTCACTGTTTTTCACAGGACCATTAAGCATGTTCTTAATATTTTTTACAAAGGCTTTGGAAACCGCAAACAAAACTTTGTCATGTTTTAAAAGTTTTCTGTCAAGTTTTTCCTTTTAGTCTCTACATTTGAACACACATATACATTAAATTGTTATACAAGTCCATTTAAAGATGCAACAAAAAGAAAATGTCGTAAAAGGCGCATCAAGATGAAAAAGTTGTGAAAGACACAAACTGAAAACACACCAGACTCTGTACTTTTTAAAGCACACAAAGGGAATTACCCAGTATTTTTATATCTGCTTCTGTGTGTATAGAGCAGAGCAACAGACACAACGATGTAAAAGACATAACAAGACATTTGTGTTGAGTAAAATTCTGGCAAAAGCCTTGTCTTTGCAGGATATTTTTCAGTACAGATGATGTATTTTTTTGTCTTGGTCAGATATATTGTGATGCTTTTTAAAAAGTTGATCCAAAAGCTTGAGAAACTCTGTCATAGAGCTTTTCATGTGACTGCCACAACCTCTGTAACAATGCATTTATACGTATAATAGATATGCATATCAGGAAGCTGCCGTCAGCTTCTCATTTGAATATTTTAGCTGAATTCCAGGATGTTGGACCCACAAATGCACATAACACAACATAAAGCCGCCCACACAAGAGTGAAATGAGAAATAAATAATAATAATGAAGAAGAAAAGGAGAGAAGAAAACGTCACATTTAATTCCTTCTTCCTACGTGAAGTAGGAACGGCTGCCAGATCTTCGTAGAGCTTTAGTCATGTGCCTGAATAGTTTGACTTTGAGATGCAAGGAGCACGACGGAGGTCACAACTTGTAGACGAGTGGCTGAAATCATCTGCTCATAAAAACAGTCACAATGAGTCTTACCTGTGTAGAGAACAGCTGAGGACCTCCTGGTGGGTTTGAGGTGGGGTTGTCCGAGGTCTCCGTAAAGTGATGGTGAATTTAACACCGGACGTGACAGGATTCAGTCATGTTTGCATACAGCTTCTTAACTGAGGAAGCTCCGTCTGCCTCGCTCCACTGGCCACAGTTACAGCGTGAGACGTAAAATACTATTAACTGTTTTAATCTGCTTTTAAGACCTGGCTAGCTTTTAGTTTCAGGCATATTGTGATTATTTCAACACTGGTAGGAGGCAACCAGTCACATGGGTGTAGGTTTTGGTTGAACATTGTGGGGGCTCGTTACTTCAGTTCACACTTCAGTTCCTGCATTCTGGTGAATCTATTCAACAGTCTGTGCCTTTTCCATATCCCTTGATTGTAGAAAATACTACATTTTTATGAAGGAAAACACAAAATTCAGACACCAGACGACTATTCAAAATATAATGGAATATAATAAGCTTTCAGGCATTCTGTATTAGATTTGAATATTTAATATGTTACATCCAGAGCAGTGAGCTACAGTGCATTTCTCCGCATGTTTACATTTTCAGTTCCTCTCAAACTGGTATAGTGTCACCTTATCGCTACCAGTATTTTCTTGTGCAGCTGCGTTCCATTTCCATTTTCGTGCTTGTTCTTAAATCGATCTTAATTACCAGTGCATTCTGCATTTGCATATTATGCTAAATATCACTGTAACAAACGCCTCACATTTGCAGTGGATGAAGTATTCAGTTCCTTTACTTAAGTGAAAGTACCCATGGAAAAATTAATTGAATTGAAAAATTAACCGAAAAAAATCCAACTGAAGTAAAAGTATTATCAGAAAACAATGACGTCCTGGTTTGGTCTTCTGACTGATGTGTTATTATACCTGACCATACATAAGACATGGTGGACATCACGTGGCTTCTGAGCTGCCGTCTTAAAGCCAGTAGTTTGCTTTTTGTTTCATAGCCATGTCGTTTTTTTTGGAGCCGAGAGTGACTATATTTTAAGGTGACCATATTTTGATTCCCAAAGAAGAGGACACTCGGCTCCGCCTCGAGATACTTAAATGATACTCAAAGTTTACTCAAAGATGCCTCATGACTTTAATATATTGTAAAGTATGATCCTCTGTATGGATAAAACATTCAGTTATAATAATGTCTCTTTATAACAAAACACACACATTCAGATTCTGAGAGGTTATTCACCATGCTCTATTATTGTAATTATTATTTTAAATTCTCTTTTTTAGTCTCAAAACAAATTAATAAATAAATAAATGTAAAAAATCTCAGGAATTAAATAATAATAATAATAAAAATACAAAAATGTTAAATAATGTTATAAACAATACCACTTATCTCGACCGGGACGGTAAGTTGGGAATGTGTTTTGTAACTCATAGTATTAAAGATGCGGTGCGGTGCCGACGTTCGCTCTCTCTGTTTGGTCTCTTGCGGAGTACTCTGTATTCTGTGCCGGTCAATTTAAGAACATGCTTAATGGTCCTGTGAAAAACAATGAAACCCGGACAGTAAACAAGTTTTAATTTTGGAATCTCTGCACCTTGGACTAACATTTAAGTCTGACACTTGGGTATACACTTGCATTATATGCCCGGGTTCCCACAGTTCATATCTCCATAAGGACATGGGCTACAAGTGTGTGAATGAAGCATCAGTGTGTTGTGACGCCAGTGAATCCCATGGCATCTGTAAAACATATTTGGTTTGTTTGTTAAGTTTTGGCAGGAAATCATGTCCATATTTTTGTGTCATGGTCAGTAACGTGGGACCTAACACTTTCTATTCCTCTGAAAAACGTTGTTTTTATTTTGAAAAGGGAAACCGGAATCAATAACGTTTAATACGTTTAGTCAATATACAGGAAGTATCCACATTGCTTCAAAATATGAGCATACCAGTCTTAAATTTTAAAATAAAAATATTTAGAGTTAGATTGATGTGTCCAGGTGGTAAAGTCTGACTGTAACCCCGGGGTTAAAGTTGAACTCTTGTATTGTTTCTTCGTTTTTACCCTCGTTTTTCACGTTCTTGTCTAAAGCAGACTTGGCTGAACAGTAACAACGTGTGTTTTATTTTGAAGGCTCGGCCGCAGCTGCAGTCTTCCTGTCACTACTTCACACTAGTTGTGATGTTAGCCTGTTTTCTTGGACGCTCCTAGCTCTTATCCTGCCCTACTAATTGCCTCAAGCCCCCCTCAGGAAACCATGGCCGAGCAGGCCTCGGGATCCCTTCTGTCGTCCCAACATGACGGTAAATGTCTCGTGTTTGCGGGGTTTTGCGGTGGAAGTGTTGCGGGCTGAGTGCACCGGAGCCAGCGGCCTCCGCATCCTTGACAGCTTTAGCTGGTTAGCGTCTTCAGGGCGACGTGTCCCTGGCTGCCACGGGCTCATACTGTGCATTTTACACTCCGCACTGGGTATTGTCTTCAAGTATCTTGTCACAAATCACTAAATGTGTCTTTTGGCCACAATGCGCAACGTGTTATTGCTTATTAAGTCAAGCAAGCTAGCGTTGTTTTCTGTAACCTAGCTCGTTAGCTTTTAGCTTCGGCTAGTCTGATTAATTTGATGTAATCTAAAGGCACTGGCCTCTGTTAGCCTGACTCAGCCCCGTCAGCCTTTAACATGAATCATATGGATCTTATCAGACCGGACCGTGTGCTGTCTGTGTGCGGACACAGGAGGCTGGTCCTGGTCCTGGTCCTGGTCCTGCAGGAGGTTTCTCGGTCTGGTTCTCAGGACCATCCTCCAGGAGATCTTTACTGTAGCTTTGCCGAGTGTCTTCTTTATTTTAGTTAATGAAGTGTTTGTGATTTAAAGAAGTTTAAAGCGTCAAATAATCATCTTATACTTATTTTCATCGTGTTGAATAAGAACTCAGATTGCATTGATTCTCTTTACAGAAAGTGAACAAATTAAGCATTAAATCACTTATATGTACTTAGATATCTTTGTCTTTTTTGTGATGCCGTTTTCATTTTCTGTTTTTCATGTTGTTTTTCTCATCTTTTATGCTGTTTTCGTCTGGGCCATAGGGCACTTTTAAGTCTTTTATGTCACGTCTTTGACATTGTTTTCATCTTCTTACATCTTGTAGGAATAATTTAAAACCACAAAAAAAAACACTTGGGACCAAAAATCAGCCTTTAAACTTTAAAAGCCTCTAAAAAAATAATGATTTGACATTTATTGTGATAATCATCGATATAGGCAGATATCAACAAACATTTTTATCACGATACTAAATTTCTTAATTACATTCCACCACTATTAGCTTTGAGAAGCAGGTGTGTACAGTTACCTTCTTATGAGCAATAAGCAGAAATCGAGGATGTAGATGGGACATTATTTTTATCCACTCCGCACCGGTACCACTCTTTATAATCTGGAAGCAACATCAATCAGTGCATGCACATGTTTGAGGCTGCATCCTGCTGTTGTATTTGTTTTAGTGGTGGCTGACAGCAGAAACCACCTGAAATTACCCAGCAGGCACTGGCTGTGATCGTGTTTTTTTGAGCGACAGCGGGTGTAAGAGTTGTTATGTCAGTTGAATGAAATTGTGGAAAGTTGCACGGTGTTATTGCGTCTTGTGGCTGTGAGGGTCCGTCTGCGTCTGGAGGAACTGGAGTCAACACTGTTTTGACATCTGCACAAATGAAGTCACTGAGTTCTCTGTGTTGATTATTGTATCGTCACACTTGTCTGTGTGTGTTCTAGTCAGTGTATTGTTGAGTTCGTAAAGTTGTTGCGTGATGTAGTTGTTGTGGTTCATTGTCAGGTTTTTTTGTGGACCCTGGGGAGAGGAGCTGCTGCAGTGCTGTAGCTAATGGGGATCCTAATAAACTAAATTACCATATCTCATGTACATTTGAATGTCCACGAGCGTGGGTCGATACAGAGTGGTATCGTCACACACGGTGCGCGATGCCGTACAAACGCCCCTGTGGATGTCCTGTATACAACAAAACAAGAGGAAAATACAAAATACAGGCAGAGGTCAGGCGGGGTCTCCGCAGGTAAACACGCCACCACACACTGACAAGAGTGTCAGAAGTTATGATTGAAAAGGATTATTATCTGGCAAGTCATTGAAGGAGAATGTTGCATACTTTGCCTCTTTGACAAACCTAAAGCAACTTCAACTTAGATTTATTTTGTCATCAAGGATGGTCAATATGAGCAAAGATGTTATCATGCAGGGTTTTTCCTACCATTACGAGTCTTAGATGCAGCACCTTAGCCAGATTGAAGCCCGTCAAAACGTACTAAATGAGTTTTCCCAGATCTAATGATTGCAGGTGGTCAACAGTGGGAGTTTTGTTTTCAAGTTTGTTGGATGTTTTTGAAGCTTCCTTCAAATTTTTGTATAAATATATGATAATAAACATGGTCCAAAATGATGCTAAATTAGAACACCCTTCATGCAGAAGGACCTCCGGACTAAATCTTCCACAAACGAAGGGAAAATGCTCAAACCCAAACAGCATCTATGTCCTCTGAAAGCCAAGGGAAAACCCTGTCATGACAAAAAATGTCCATACTAGTCGATATCAGTATTTATTATGATAATGTCAAAACATTATTTCTTTGAGGTTAAAGGCTGTTTTTTTTTTTTTTTTTTTTTTGTCTTGACTGAAAGTTGAACAAACCAAATGGTTATTTGTGATTTTCAATTATTCGTAAAAGATGCAATGAGATGAAAACTCGAGACGAAAACTTTGAAAAATGTTGTTGTTAAATTAAAACAAGATGAAAACATTGGAAGTGTTGCTGACAATGTCAACGAAGTAAACCCTGAAGACAAAAGAAATGTTTTAAATGATGTTAGGATAATCATCGCTGCTGATATCCAGGTTATATTACTCTCCATTAACTACCTGTCGTCACTTAAATACAGACAAAAACAACTTGCTTTTGCCATTTAGGGACAATTTGTGGAATTATTATGTTTAATATCCTCTGATTGTCCGTAAAGACTTTTTCATTGTATTATTGTACGTGTTGGTGCTTTAAAGTCAGGAGATAGGTGTTCATTACAGTGGCTGTCTTGACGTTGTGCTTCATGTGATCTTTGTGTATTTCTGAGCCAAGTCGGTGTTTTATACGAAGCTGTACTATGACAAATTAAAAGAAGATAGACCGTATGTTTCAAGTAGCAGCAGGTTGTAAAAGCCTTTGCGGGCCGAAAGCTGCATTAGAGTTTGCTCTGCCGTCACATGACTGTGGTGCAGCAGAGTTAAACTGCCCTGCTGCCTGCACTGGTAAATGTTTCCATTCATCTGAGTGTGTTTGAGGATATGGCCTCTCTTCGCTCCACTGGGTTTGAATGAGAAAGGAAATGAGGAAGGTGTCGGCGTCAGTAGATGGAGGAAAAACCCATGACACGTTTCAGGACCGTAATGTACCTTATGTATTTATTACAAAAATGTCAATGTCGTATCTATCAGAACATTTCCTACTCCGGTTGCAACGGTTTGTTAGAGGTTTTTTGCTGCTTATTACGAACTTTGTGTTGATGTCATTTGTAATTGTTCTCTAGATCCTACATTATTAACTGTCCTCGTGACCCTTTTCTGCACTTTGTATAATAAGTGCTTTTGTATGTGTTGACTCACATCAATACACAATAATTCAAATATGGTGAAACAAGTGAACAGTACAGAGTGTTTAACGCTTCGTGGTTCAATACGTGCCTTGTTTTACCCAGAACTGCAGTGCTCCTCCACCACCACCAATGTTGCTCACCCACATTTTAATTTAGGTCTCCAGCAGATTTTGTGGCTTAATATCACACCTAAAAATATATATTCATAAACTCTGTGTGTCTATTCTTACATTATCTATAATTACTTGCACATGGGTGTTTTTACAAGTTTCAAACAACATAATTTTGGTTTTCTTCAAATTTAGTGAGAGTCGAACCATTTGTTTTTAATTTTCACCGTATAATATTGAGAAAATTACAAGTTATAAGTGTCGACTGCAACATCAGAGGAATCAAAGTCTCGGCTTCTCCTGCATTGATCCTTCTTTTTTTTTTCCCGTATCTCATGAACCAACAATTTCTTTTATGAAGCGGAATAAAAAATTCTCTGCAGCGCCTTTTAATCGGTCGTGAAAATTGTTGTCCTATAATTTTCTGTCGGTCAACCAAGAAATTGATTTCACTTAAAAGAGCGAATGTAAAATAAACATTGCTGTCCGTATTTATTTAAATGGCTTGCGTTTACTGTGTTACTGTACATTGCTCTCATCAACACTGCTGCAGTTACAGCTGCTTTTCTGTCGTTCAACACCCAGAGGTGCTCCAGCAGCGAGTGGCAGCGCTGGAGCAGGAGAGGGCCGAGTTCATCAAGCTGAAGCAGCAGCTGGAGGCCGAGTTCAACCAGAAGAGGGCGAAGTTCAAAGAGCTCTACCTGTCCAAGGAAGGTGAGGAGCCTTTTACCTGATAAATCACTGACAGGCGAAGACGGGATGGGCAGGAATTCTGATAAACTGAGGATCCAAATGTACACAGTAACCTGTGCTGACTATGGTCTTAGTAGAAGTAGTTTTATTGATCGTCAGTAGTGGATAAAACAGGATGTGCAAGGAAAGGAATTTGGTTTTTCTGAACTCTCACCTGTGTCACAGCACATCCATCCACTGAAACAAACAAACATGTAAAAGACAAAAAGTGTAATCCAAAATAGAGGTTGTTGCCGATCGGACGTTTTACAAACTGTTGGTATCGGTAGAACTTGGCTTCAATAGTTAATTGTTATTAGTTAACCTTCTTAAGGTGAATTACTGATTTTGAGGGAAAATAATGACTCAAAAAAGAAATATTGCACCTCGAATCAGATTTTAACAGTTAGTTTGTAGTTCACGTCCAGATTTATTTATTTAGATATGCATTACTTTGATGTGGTCGGTGCCATCTTTGAACGTCTCTTCCCGCTCTACAGAGGAGCTGAAGAGGCAGACCGTGGCCCTGGAGGGGTCCCAGGCTGAGCTGAGCTCCATCCAGTCCCAGCTGGCTCAGGCCCAGGCCGAGATCGAGACCATCAAAGCCGTGGCGACCGTGTCAGAAAACACCAAACAGGAAGCCATCGACCAGGTCCGCAGCCAGTGGCAGGAGGAAGTGGCCTCGCTTCAGGCCATCATGAAAGGTAAAACCAGCTGCTTGTTACTGTACCAGGTTGTAAAAATCCTCTGTTAATCATCTTGTGGTGTTGTTGAGCTTAAAATGAAATAGATTTACTTTCTGTAAGGGTTGCATGGTGAAACAATTTCATTTGAGAACATGACTATGATTATCGCGATACAAGATTTTTGTCTTTAGGGTTTATTTGTTAAATCATTGTCAAATAAAACACAATGGGCCTCATGCACAAAGGTTTTCTTATTGTTCTGTTAAATGTGTTCCTACATAGAGCATTAGTAGGAATTCATGAAACATGGGCTGGTTTGTTGATGAATCGGGTTTGATCTTGAATTGGAGGCGTGTGCAAGGCAATTTGTAACTAGAAGGGGAAACCCTCTGATTTACCTATATATAGGCAGCAGATGGATGTGCTGTGTGCAAACTCAGCTCTGCCCATTTAAAACGGACAGCAGTGAGCGTCCTGACAGTTTTCTTTTAAATATTTAGAGACTCTGTCAGCTAAAACGCACAAGAATCCTAATTATCTTTTACAGTAATTCACCACGTTTACTACTGGGAAGGCATTAATAAAGACAATAAAATATCCAATATTTCAGTGTATAAGATGGAATAGTGACATTAAAATGTGCCAGATGACACCAAATTTGGTGGACAAATGTTTTTCTTCGGGGAGGTATGCCCCCGGATCCCATAATTTCTTACTAGCTGTTAATGTGCATTTTAAACCTTTAATATGTTGTCTACCATGTGCAAAGCGGGTAGTCACACAAATAGTCAAATAAACTGAATGTAAACGTGATGAAATACAATGTCCACAAAGAGCGATGCGATAGATTTGGGTCTGCAGACCCTTTTCCCCCTACTGGCCTTTTCCTGCGTTTTTGTCCTTTGTCAATCATGTGCCAGGTTTCGTCTTCTATTACGAAAAGCCACAATCTGGTTTCTTCAACTTTCACTCAGGACCAACAGTCGTCCTTTAAACGAAATAATGATTTGACATTTATTGTGATATTGACTAATATAAACGTTTTCATCCTGATGACTTTATCGCCCAGCTCTACTTCCTGCTTTACAAACCCAGATTGTTCTGACTGGCTGTGTTAGTAGTATTGATGAAGTGGTCCATCCTCCGTCACACAGTGAGTTGACAAAGCTATAATTGAATCTGTCGGCTTTAGAGTTCTGTGTGACCACAGCTGTGAGAAGTCTGAGCTGTTTTCACTGACACTTGGCAAAAGCTGCGTGGGTTGGTGTGAAATGAGAAAAAAAAGTGTTTTTCGTTACATTTCTGTCCTTGCATGCATTTACATCATTGCGCTACTAAATTTAAGAGTGAGGAAAACAGAGAGAGGTCAAGTCACACTTCTGATTTGACGTAACGCTGAGAGAACAGAGGAGAAGCTGAGAGTCGGGAGTGCAGCGAAGCAGCTGTAAGAAACAGGGAAGAGGATTCAAAACACACGGCAGCAGTGTTTGCATCATATTGTAGAAAACGAGCAACGTGGTGTGGAAGCTGTTATACTTCTTCTATTCTAAAAACATGATGTATATACCAGCAACAGACACTTAATCAATGTGAAGAAAAAGAGAGATTCACTTAGATGTAGGGCTGCACCATTTGGTGAATAAACCAGTTATTATATAATGGTTGTTGTGGGCAACGCCCCTTGTATCGGTATCAAGGAAAATACACACATTACTCATTTTCAAATGTGTGTTTTATCTCAAGTCAGACATACAAACTTAAACTAACATAAATGTGATACGAAAACTTAAAAGACATTAAAAACAGTGGTAACAGTATCCCTCTGTGGATCACACCAAATCCTCTTAAATCTAGACCTTTTAACTTGGAGCCTTTTATGATTATATAGGTAATACCACATATATAATAGCACAGGCTGATATTGTGATTACAACTACCATTCAGTTAATTATGCAGCCCTACTTAAAATGCATCAGATGCTAAATGCCATAGAAGCACAAAACGAATACGCAAAGTTCGGCCGCATGAACAACCCTCGAGTATGTTCCCTCCTTGGATCATAAACAGATGATCATATCTGCAGTGTCTGCTGGTGGAACATGAGTAACAAACTGTTCATATTTCACACAACCGTGGCAAACAATGACACATTACTGACTGTATGTTTTTACTTGACTTACCCATGTGCTGGTCCTTATTAAATGATCAACAATTATCCATACTCACCAAAACATTGTATTGTCATACATTTGTCCTCTGTATTGCCCAGCCCAACACTAACTAAGATGGAATCATAATAAAAAACCATTTTGATGGAAATACAACTATTTTAAGTTGTCGCTCATCATGTGCAGGATAGGAACGTTTTGTTGACAGTCAAAAAAAAATGAACCAAGAGCAGCATCATCATCAAGTACATGATATTTCTAGAGTTGCAACAATTAATTGATTACATGTCAACTACTAAATGAATCAACTATTTTGAAGTGTAATTACTCAGACTCCTGCTTCTCAAATCTAATGTTTTCTGGTTTCTTTCCTCCTCTGTGACAGTAAACTGAACATATTTGGCTTGTGGATCAATTATGACATTTGAGGATGTCATCTTGGGCTTTGAAACACTTTTTCATTTTCAACACAATGGGCACAATCGATTAATTGTGAAAACAATGGACGGATGAATCGACAGTGAAAATAATGGGTAGTTGCAGCTCGAGCTGTTTTTGATATAGATTTTTGTTTTTCATTGCGTGCATTAGATACGGTGCGTGAGTATGAGGTCCAGTTCCACCAGCGTCTGGAGCAGGAGCGGGTCCAGTGGAACCAGTACCGCGAGGCCATGGAGAGGGAAGTGGGCGACCTTAGACGGAGGCTCACAGAGGGTCAGGAGGAGGAGAATCTGGAGGACGAGATGAAGAAGGTACATCTCATACTGTGTCTGTTCTGCTGAAACACACACTGCACTGCTTCAGCTGATGGATTCTCATTGGTTAGATGAATTTTTGCAATGGAGCTGAACACATTTTGTGGTGACATCGAGTCCGAAGTTTCCAGCTTTTCCCTCTGGAAAAAAAACAAAACACACGCCAGAGAACGACCCACGGTGCCAAATGTGTGTCCAGTTGGACGACTTGCTGGTTTTGAGTGATGGCGAGGTTTGCAAGCCAACGGCAGTATTTCTTCATTAATTTATTATTTATTTCTGTATTTATTTGAATCCCCATCAGCTGTTACAGCTGCAACAGTTACCCGGCAGAAACAATACCTATATTCATATTTAAGATCCTCAAAGTGATAATTTGTGTCATGTGTTGTCAAATTTGCCATTTTTCCACATGTTGAATCAAATCCGAGAACTTTGAATTAAAGCTTTTGGAGCCTCGTCTAAACCACCAGAACTTTTTTTTCCTTTATTTCGTAGGATAAAATTTCCTACTTTGTATTCAATTGTTTTATTTAATTCAAAAGTCATGACCAGTTGAGATCTCTGCAGTTTTATTTTCTTCATTTAACCTTTATTTAACACATAAAGAATTCCCAGGACTCTCTTTGAGAAGAATCTCTTTGTCAAGAGCATCCTGGCCAAGACAGGCAGCAGCACAGTTAAGGTCGCAGCTGTACCTACATGCAGTCATACTACAGTTTACATGCGAAATAAGACTAAATTACAGAATCATTCAGTACAAAATGCACTCAAATATTCATCATAACATATCAGTTTCAATAAGAGAATCGGGCAAAACATCTAGAGCCACATTTAAAAAGACTTTTGCATGTATCTAATGAGACCAGACATTTATTTTCAGGTTGTTATGCAACGGGTTGCAAGCAGAAGGAGCAGCAAACGTAAAGCCCTTTCCCCTGTTCAGCTTTGGCCTTTGGAACAGAAAATATGAAGAAGTCATGGGTCTGAAGACTGTAACTGCCTGTCCCTTTTTGACTGATGTAGAATACGATGGAAGCAAGTCTAAAATAGACTTATAAATAAGAACATGTCGGTGGTAAAGTCAATGATTGGACGACGCAGAACATTCATCCCAATCACACAACAACAAGACATAAGTGAGGCTTTAAAATGTTTGGTGAACCTCAGTGGTGGCGTCTGGACAATGCGATAAATGCTAAACGTGAGACTCGAAGGAGAGAGAATCATGCAGACTCAAACCCAGAGCCGTGGAATGTGGTGATAGTTAGCCAGGTCAGTGATTTGTTTTGTGGCTGTGAAGTGAAATTAAGCATATACACGTTTGAAATCAGCGTGAAATCTTCTGTAGGCCCAGGAGGATGCGGAGAAGCTGCGCTCAGTGGTGATGCCCATGGAGCAGGAGATCACAGCCCTGAAAGCTAAGCTGATGACGGCAGAGGACCGAGTGAAGGAGCTGGAGGCCTCAAAGGTCAGTCTGCTCTGTGAGGTCTACGAGGGCGTTTTCACACCTGAAGGTCCAAACCGGTTCATGTTTTCTTTTGCATTGTATGCATTCGGTCTGGTTAGTTTTGCTTTCATACTGTAATTTTGGGATCAGACTGAACCACTTTTCGTGTCATACCTACGTCGTGTCGTCATCATCTACATGTGCGTCTCCCTGTACTTGACACTGATTAGTTTATAGACAGGTTGCGACAACATGTTGGTAATTCAATTCAATTCAATTAAATTTTATTTATATAGCCCAATATCACAAATCAAGATTTGCCTCAAAGGGCTTTACAGTCCGTACAAGGTAC
>JAPQRN010000007.1:8611238-8632722 GCA_037367275.1 Coranthus polyacanthus
CATGAAGGTGGTGGCGTAACTGATTTGCAACAGCTTTTTCAAGGATTCCGCTCATTTTTAAGCTTCCTCCCTCTTCCACTTGTTTTTCTTCTTTTCTTTATTGCTGACACTTTCCATATTTGGTCTGAAAGTTTGCTTTAAATTAACTGAATCATGGTTCAGTTTGATCTGGACAGAGACCGGACGAGGTGGGAGTGAAAACACCCTCAGTCACAATAAATTACATTTACTGTGTACGTCTATGAGTGGTGACAGCTGTACTTGTCTAGTAAACAAATTAAAAATGAGACATTACTGTATTTACAAGTAAAAAGCCTTCCTTATGCACTTATTTAATGTTTATGTACGTTACTGAAGTATGTTGTATAATATAGACACAGTTTAATGTGAAATGAAAATACAAAGCTGATCCATTTTAGGCGTTTGTATAAATCTGCAAACAACATCTATACTGGGTTAGAAAAAGAATTATGTAAGTGTCATCATTTCTCACCATTTTCAGGCATTGAAAACATCTGTTAAATGTTGGCAGATGCATTTTCATGAATAGGCGTGTTTGTGGTCAGCGTAGTTAAATTTTTGGTCAAACTTTGTGTATTCAGATGGGCTGTGGAGAACTTTGACACGCACCTACTTTATTCCCACCACAACAAACAGAAACTTTTCTCAATAGTCCTGAAAACTGGAGGCGTGAAAGTTGAGGTTAAATGTTCGTTTGTGGTTTTAAACTGCTGCTCTTTAAGCCTGCAGTGTCTACTTGTGCTGAATATAATGATTGAAGTCATAAATCATAAAATCAAACGCCCTTCATTCAGTAAGAACAACATCTGATAAAGACGTTTCTTTTAAGATGTTCAAAGCGTTAAATAAATAACCCAGAGCTCTGTGTTTTTGACTCCTTTTGCAGGTCAAGGAGCTGAATCACGTCCTGGAGGCGGAGAAGTCGTGTCGTACGGACCTGGAGATGTACGTGGCTGTGTTGAACACTCAGAAGTCTGTCCTCCAGGAAGATGCTGAGAAACTACGCAAAGAGCTGCATGATGGTACCGTCTCATACTTTTAATCAGAATGTCAAACTGTTAAGATGATAATGTATGTGTTCTGGTTATGAATAAGTTATTAAACACAAAGAGGAAGTGAGTCTCATTTGTGTCATTGAACCTCATGAATCAGGTAAATTCATGAGGTTCATAAAGTGTCTTTTCTTTTAATGGAGACACATTTTTGTACTCAACTCTACAGCCCCTTCAGGGTCACACTTATCACAGACATCCCAAAAAATAATATGAAAAAACTAAAACAACATTTAGTCATCTCATTCCAAGTTAATGTAATGTTTACTCTGTAAACGTTCCCTAATCTTTAGACTGGCGACACTGCAAATGTGTACAATTATAACCAAATCTGTGAATTACTGATCGAACTTGTTGTTGTTTTAGATGCATTGGTAAACCTGCAGTGACTTGTAGGTTTTAAAATCAAAGGCACAGAGAGATAGATACCTTACAGACAAAATCCAAAACGACTCCTCAGACTTTTCGAAGGTGATGGAACGGGTTCACCACGTGGTACGTTTACCATTTTCAGTCAGTGCGTTCATTACTCACCTCAGCCTCACCCTCGGTTCTCCGTGTCTCCTCTTGCTGCCGTGTGGTGTCTTAGTCTGTCACAAACTGGAGTTGGAGCGTCAGCAGCACAATCAGCTCAAACACACGTGGCAAAGGGCCAACGACCAGTTCCTGGAGTCCCAGCGCCTCCTCATGAGGGACATGCAGAGGATAGAGAGCGTCCTGTCATCAGAGCAGCTCCGTCAGGTCGAGGAGATGAAGAAGAAAGACCAGGTAAACACTGAGGTCACCTCTAAGGAACCCGACAACATGTAATAGAGGTGTGTTGATGTGGGGTATAACACTGCAGCGGTCAGTTGGTTTAAGAACTTTAAGAAAATGGACCTTTTTGATTATGAAGGGGATTGAAACAGTCACACTGAAGGAAAGGAGAGAGGAGCGACAGCTCAAAATTGGGAATTTGGGAACATGTGGGGGACAGTCAATCTATATCCTTAATCCATAAAGTTTTTTTCTTTTTAAGTTGCATCTTTTCCGTCGACGTTGATTTCGTCTTGTTTTACGTCTTTTATGTCGATTTTGTCTTATTTGTTATGCCTTTGGTATGTTGTTCTTTTAGGAATAATTAATAATAATAATAATAATAATTTAAAGCCTTTCTTTCTTTAACTTTTGCTGAGGACCAAAAATCTGTTTTTAAACTTAAACAGCTTTTAAAAGAGGTTCTGACTTGACATTAATCATGATAATTATTGATATTTTTATCGCGTCATCATCCAGCTCTAGTTTGAGTCTCTGCTGTATGAAATGGTCATTTACTCACAGCATAAAGACTGCATATTAACCAGCAGCAGTGATACAAATCTGAAAGTTTCCAAAAGTGAAATAATGATGAATGATAAAACAGCAGATGTAATGACCCCGTTCCCAGTATTTGAATAATCGTCGACAACGTTCCAGTGATAATTGAATAGTGTTTTTGTTTGAAATGCCCATCCTTCATAGCTCCACTCAGCCACATGTACCAGAACACTTATTTAATAGAAGAAAATAATCACAAATGATTTGAGTCCTCTTAGGAGCTCCTCTCTAGCCTAGTCTCATTCTCAGTCAGTATTTCTGGGAAAACTATGCCGTTCTCACTTGCGCGCTGAATTTGGTTTATTTTCAAACTACTTTTCTTTGTGTCGGTGCAGTAGCATTAATCACGATGAGGGAGGATGAATTTTATCTCCACTGAGGATAAAAATAATTCAACAGAGGCAGCATTAGTGAATCTCAACCAGTGTGGACCAATCGATGAAGTAACTGGACACCGTGCGTTAATGTTTCACCTCGGTATCGACTGAAGGGAAGGTGGTAGGAGTGTAGTAAAGACAGGGATTTAAAAGCTGAAGGATGAACATAACATGACTGTGTTTTGAAAATTCAGAGTTAATCACACTGTAATTTGTACAAAATAGGGCTGATTTATTTTGTTACTGTGTGTACTGGATTTTTTGTCTTCCAGGAGGAGGATGAAAAGGAGAGGCTGAGCCAAGTCAAGGAGCTGCACGAGGAGGACGGAGGAGACAACACAGAGGCTTCGGAGGACTTGTTCCTCGGGCTGAGCGTCGAGGAGGTATGGGAGGTCGCGTCATCTGATACGTTCCTCAGAGAGAAGAGAGCAGTCACTTATCCTCATGTGTAATATTAAATTCCCTTTGAGTAACATGAGCTTCACACGGGAAACATGGAACGTTCACTTTTGTCCTTGAGTTTTGTTGTATTTGTTGCAAACCTTAGAGCCAATCTCATTGTTGTTACCAGAGGTGGGCAGAGGAGCTGCAACTCGCGTATTTACTTTGTGATGATAGCTATTCAAGTATATGCAAGAGTTGTCACAAAATGATTAAAAAGACTGCTTGAATAGCGAATAACTTTGATCCAGTTTATTCTTTAATACATGAACAAGTGCTTGTCTGGGAGATTGAAGCGCAAACCATGTACCTTTATTCAAGTGTAATGCAATCAAAGTCATATCATGTAAAGAAACTGTGAATAAATTTAGGACTGGAGCTACTTTCATTGTCACACAGTCTTAGTTAAATCAGACAACCAGTGATGTTAAAAATCCACTTCTCTCCTTCTCTTCCAGCCCCATGCTAACCACAGTGGCCATGGCTCCATGCACTCCTTAGACACCGATGCGGTGGTCGGGACCCCCATGGACCCCTACAAGGACAACCTGCGGAGAGTCCAGTCCACAGACAGCCTCGGCTCTTCGTTGTCCTCCCAGCAGGGCCTCGGCGGCCACAACCACAAAGCCAAATCCGCCAGCCACTTGGACGAGTCAGACTTTGGGCCCTTGGTGGGGGCTGACGGGGTAACAGACAGTAGTTTTAGTGAAACGGCGTCCATTAGCTCCATCAAGCTGACGGCGAGCCACTTCCTGCTGACTAAAGACCAGGAGAAGGCCATCAAGGCCATGACGCCCGAGCAGGAGGAGACGGCGTCGCTGCTGTCGAGCATCTCTCACGCCCCTGACACTGCTTACCTACCACCTGCCGGCTACAGACTGGTCAGCGACAGCGAATGGAACCTGCTGCAGCAAGAGGTGCATCATCGAGGCTCTCATGAAGACGACTCACTCTGTCGGTTCCATTCTGATGAACACACAAAAAGCTATCTAGACAGATAGTCTATATCGTCCTTAATTTGTTGCCACACTCAGAACAGTATCTCACAAGGAACATATAAATATAAAACACGTGAATGCACAGGTAACACGGTTAAACCAGATGTCAACTAGCGATGCACCGATATGTAGCTGCTGTACGATATCCGTCTGAGGCTGGCCGATATCGGTGACAATGGCTCAGGTCCAAAGGTCAATCTGTTTAGTTCAGTTCTATATTCAGTTCTATTCTATGTTGAGTTCTACATCACTCTACCAGTCTAAATAAGTACAATCTACACACAGAAAAAAATGTTGTCCGAACTTATAAAATCTATTAATGGCCAAAAATGTAAGTTTTCTACGACATAAGTCCTTTACAAAAATGAATCTCCTCCTGCGCTATCAACAAAGGGTCTACACATATCTGTTACTACACCAACGATGATTTTTACCAAGTTGCTGGTGCATTATTATTATTATTATTTTAAATAAAATTCAGTTAATTCATGCATTTATTTGTTGCATTTGTTTTAGTTAGAGTTGAGTTAGAATGCAGAGTTTAAAGTGAAACCTGATGTTGCTTCGCATTTAACAGAATGATCCCAGTCTCTTCCACATAGTGAGTCACATCGTTGATTGATTAAACACCGGTATCGGATCAGTACCCGTGTCGACTGATACCCAAAGCCTGAGACCTGAAAAATGTGTCTCAGTGTGTCCGTCATGTAAACATACTTATTCACCTCTACCTGTACATTCAGGACTGAATTATCTCGGTGGCGTAATATCAAACATTAAATCAGATTAAATAAAATGAAAATTACGTTATTTGTGGCTTTAAACTCTTCTTTATGGTCAGAACATTCAAGACTTAAAAATGTTGCGTGATATAAAATTATATTGCAATAATCATATTCATCAATAATATATAACATAATCAATAATCTCTATTGAAAATTAGCAGGAGATAATATCAAATTATTTCAGGATAATTATCATTATCCTTTTATCAGCCAGACCTCATTTTCATTGAAATGAATGACCTCGTTTTCATATGAAAAAACACACAACGACATGTTTGGGACTTGGCAGAAAGTCAAATAGGTGAAGTAGTTGTTAGGTGTTAATAAATGCTGCTTCTTTTTTCCATGTCTTTTTTCGGTCACTAGGTGAAGAATGCTGGCAGGAAGCTGGGCCGACGCTGCGACATGTGCTCCAACTACGAGAAACAGCTGCAGGTCATCCAAGGACAGGAGGCCGACACACGGGACCAGGTTTTAGTCTTTCCTGTCATGTCGCTCATTTAAATATTCAGATGCTTTTACAGCCACGTCAACCTGTGAACTGGAGTTAGACAGTGCAACTAGTTTTGACTTTGAAGTCATTTTAGTTTGACAAATCAGCAGCTCAGTCTCCTTTGTGACGTCTTCCAGGTGAAGAAGCTGCAGCAGATGCTCCGTCAGGCCAACGATCAGCTGGAGAGGACAATGACGGAGAAACAGAATTTGGAAGATTCAGTCAAGTTAGGAAACGAAGAGACTGCTGCTAAGGTCTGGACATGTGCATGAGTTCAGTTTAAAGCATTACAAAAAGCTGTTTGCTAAATTTGTGGATAAATAGACTTGAAGACACTACAGAAGTTTTTATACTGATGCACGATTCTCCAGTTACATTTAAAAGCGTGCTGAGTTTATTTCTACACTATGTGTTTCTCAAAAAGAAACATTAGAGCTTCAGCCTACTTTTGTATTTTTGAATGTGAAAATATCAGAGCACTTCAGTGAAACATTTACACAGTATGTGACAGTGTGGAGGCTCAGGTGTAAAACATGGACGTGATTCACTAGAGATGAACGATGCGGCCAGAAATGTTATCATAGCAAAAACGTTCACGTCGCTCGATGTTGATGAGTGTGTCCAGTGTCCAGTGTCCAGACGGTTATTGGTGGCTTTAAATTATTCATAAAAGATGAAACGAGATGGAAACGACGTAAAAGATGCAACAGGAAAAAATGAGTTTAAAAGACACAACACTAAAACTGTACACTGTATATGTGTCATATCAATAAACGACACTGTCATTTTGTATTAGTTGTTAAAAAATGAAAATAATTTTAAATAAAATGAAGCACCACTGATAAACATATTCACAATGAATATATTACAGCAAAGAAACAGGTTACATTTAAAATTTTTGCTGGGCAAGAAGAAGATCAAGTACTAACCTCGATTTTACAATTTAGGCATCAAATAGAACCTTGATTAATTGAATTAGTTTGATATAAAAATCCATCCTTATGGACCTCCTGTAAGAGCTAAGTACTGCTGGTACCGGTAGTTTGTAAAACATCCTATCTCTACTCCATTTATATAATGTACAATTGCTGATTATTATTATTATTATTATTACTCCTGTTATGGCTGTGGTGAAGGCTGAATAAAGACTGTTCATAGCTCTTTATTGTTCACCGGTTTGAATGAAAAGAACTGTGGCACATCCACAGTGACTGTGTTGTACATTCAGATCTAAAGACTATTCAAAGATGGTCTGTGTCGTCTCTGCATCGGTCTGGACCGTCCACTCCCATTAGTCTCTTCTTTTCCAACAGCAGCAGGTTACCAGGGTAACAGCCCTCTGAATCATCTTTTCTCCAATAGGTGTGGCTCAACCAGTGCCTGAAGGATCATGTCTTTTTTTATCCACTAGGTCTGTGGCTGCAGTGATGAGCAGATTGTTTAACGTATCGGTTCACTGTGCTGTGACCAGAGTCAGTCCAGTCCAGTTCTTTGTGATTGTTAACAGGATCATGATGAGATATTTCTATTGTATTTTAGCACCTTTTTAAAAATGCAAGCATGTGCTTTGTCAGTTCATGGCCGTAGCTACAATGAGGCTGAGCCTCTTATATGAGAATACTTAATAAGTCTATTACATTTTATTTGTTTGGTTTTGGCTGAAATAGGAAAACACGATCAGAATAGGTGTAAAAACCCAATGAGTGCAGAATATCCAGTAGAGTCTTAAACCACATATGTGATATTTGTATGTAAATCGGGAAATAATCATAAGGTTTGAGGGTCAAGAAATATTTAAAAATACCAGAAGTTGTGAAGATTCTGCACTATTTTAAGGTCAATAATCAAATTTAAGCAAATTTGTTGCATTGACCACAAGTTTTAAAGGCTGAGTTTTGGTCCCGAGTGAAAGTTGAAGAAACCATATGGTTATTTATGGTTTTAAATTATTCGTCAAAGATGCAACAGGGTGACAGGCACAGTGAACGAGTATCAAGGCAGTGACCACAGTAAAACGACCTGAAGTGTTCCAGTAGTTGTGTTTGCGTAACAAGTACTGAAAGCTGTGTCTTGTGGTAGGTGGCAGGTCTGATGCAGAGGGTCCAGGAGTCTGAGATGCTGCTCAGTTCACTACAACAGGCCTTCAGCGACGCGAAGAGGAGCACACAGGAACACATGGTGAGCTGGATTTTCTTCCATCGGTCCCTGCTGCCTTTTCCTGCCAGCTTTGTGTGGATCTTTAGTTTCTCTTACTTTTACTGTCAGTCGAAGGTTTTTTTAAGCAGAGTTTTGTTTGACAACAGGCTCAGACCTACTTACTACATTTCAGCTCATGGAAACTGTTTCATTATCTTTTCTTCCACATTTGTGTGATATGATCAAAGTCTCATATCCTGATATCAGTCATTTCATATCCAGATTAACTGTAGTCAGACTTCCTACTTCATGTAAATTCAGTGAATAAATAATTTTGATAAAATTACCACATGGAAAGGCCTATTTCTTACGACATCTCGAATTAAATACTTGACAAATAGAAGGTGCTTTATCATATTTGATTATTTTTAACGTCGCCCCTGTGAGGGTATTGTAGTCGTGTCCATCGCACACGCCTCTACCTCAAAATCCACAGCACATTTCAGCTCGAGGTAGGAAGGTGTGCTCGTAGTGTTGATGGACGCTCCTGGCCTCCTCAGGTTTGGTTTTTACACTCATTGTTTCTATTTCATGTCAGACCTGCTCATAGTTCATGGTCAGTCTGATACTTGAACTGATAGTATTGAAACTGAAATCGTATCCACTCCATCACAAGTAACTTGAAAACAACTTTTGTGACACTTTTCAATAATTTTGTAACTAGGTGTACTGTATGTGTAAATAAATTACTGTTAGGCTTACTAGTGGCATAAAAGAACAAAGTAGCAAAATATTTCTAGGATAATCATTCACCACCTACAGTTTCATTATCGTAAGAGGACTAATTTAATATCGCACAGCCCTTTTAAATCGTTTTAAGTGTTGCACAGTACTGTATGTGTTTCTAATTTCCTGATAGAGTGTTTCCCAAATAGTGTGGGAAGGCAGAAGATGCATGCGAGGCAGAAACATTCTCAATAATGAATGTGCATTTGTGAGTCGTACCAGAGGCCATTCCTCAGCTCTGAAGTCAAACCACGTTGTCAGCCAGAGCAATGAGACATAAATTAGACTCTACTACCGCTTTGATGTGAAGATGAGAGTGTACATTTTTCATGAACTCAGTCATACTGTTACACCTACTGGAACGATGGCTCCGCACACAGGATTTGTTGCCGTGTCGTCTAAAAGCAGACAGAGGCTGGTGAGTCACTTTCCAGCATGTGGTGAGGCGACGCTGCTTCCCTGTGACAGGAGTTAAAAAAAACACAAAAACAAGCCGACACACAACGGCTGATTTATTTGGTTTGTTTCAGGCGGTGCTGGTGCAGTCGAGGGAGCAGGTGGCCGACGAGCTCAGTCGGCTGCAGAGAGACAACGAGAGCCTGCAGGGGAAGCACAGGCTGCACATCGAACTGCAGCAACAAGAGAACTTCCAGATGCCCCACACTGTGCAAGTATGTCCAGCTCCAATCACAAGTCTTATTACAGTGTGACGTGGGAGTGGACCCGACCCAGTCCCACAAAAATTCCCCTGTCTCATCCCACTCCGGTCTTATGTTTTATTTTTTAAGAAGTGAAGTATCTCACAATGTTTTTCAGGCAACTGGGCGATACAGCCAAGAATGTTCTCACCATAAACATTTTCATATCCGTCTGCATTGATAAATGTCAAATCATTACTTCTTTCCAGTTTCAAGGCTGATTTTTGCTCCTGAGTGAAAGTTCTGGAAAGAAACCAGACCGTTATTTGTGGAAGACGTATGAAGACAAAAACACACCTGTAGCCCCTGACTTTACTTTAATGTTTTCTTCATCTTGATTCAATCAAAATAAAGACAACAAATGCAATCTGAGTTCTCATTCAACAAGATGAAAACGATGTAAAAGAAGGTTATCTAATTTCCTTCTCAATCAGTCAGCCTGCTGTGCTACTGCATGACTTGAGTTAATTCAGACCCAAACTGACAAACAAATTAACCCATCGAGGCAGTTTATTAATAGGGTTTTTTTCAAATGAATGTTGTTCTGAAGAGAGCAATATAACGACTTCAGTTCCCGTCTGAAAATGAACGAGGTTTGTCAGACTGCACCTGAAGGACAGGTGGACCGCACACCTCTGATGAGGGGATGGTTTTAATACAGATTTCATAACGTAGAGTAATCCCACACGGTTGACTCTACAGAGTGTGGTGTTTCTAAAACAGGGAGCTGCTTTCACCTATAGAATGCAGGCTTTTATAAATTCACTTTAAAGCTCATGATTTGGTGTTACTTATCACTTCATATTGGTTTACGTGCTGCACCTTTGACTGTTTTAACTCTGAATATGGAAGTATATTAAGTTCATATAAAGACATGTTTCTGAGTGTGTGTCTCCAAATGGATGCTGCTCTGAGTAGGAAGACACTGTAACCAGGTCTAAAATCGTTTGACACATGGAGAGTGGGAAATTCAACAGCACATGTCAGAACAATAACCCCAGCCGTGCAGCGGTCAGGAGCTAATTGCTGCAGCGTTAATGTCTCATTTTCAGTCATTACTGGCATCGTTACTCCATTTGTGCTATCCGACATGGTCATCATCATCATCATCATTTTTACATTGTGAGCTCTCCTCTGACTAACACATCTCCTCCCACGCCGTTAGTCATATCCACTCGGGCAGCTTTAAAGGAGTGGGCTGAAGACTTGGTGGAGGCGGAATAGTGTTGACGGTCAGGTGACATTTTGAAGATGCTGATGGTGAAACAAACTATGCATATAATATTTAAATGTGATGGGTATGACCACCTCAAACTGCAATGTGTGCTCTATGCATATGCAACAAAATGCATCTTTTATGCATCATTTTGTACAGTAACTGCAACACTACACGTACCTATCATGTACCTAGAAGTTGACTACAAGCTCCTTGAATACAACTCCAATTCAGAAAGAGATGGGACGGTAAGAAATACGCAGATTAAAACAGAAAGCGGCGATGAAAATAAAATGCACTTTGTCTCGTGTTTCATCGTAGGTAGTATGAACTCAACATATGTCCTGTTTTGTCTCATTAACCTCATTTGATTTGTAAATTTGCACCCGTCCCTGTATATGGGGCTTAGCTGAAAACAGCTTGTGCTTGTGATGGGATAGGGGTTGCGTGGTTGTGGGATATGGGGATGAAATTTTCTTGGATGTTAGTTGACTGAAAGCTCACTTTTTAGATGCTTTCCCTAAGTCTATGGATGTTGTTTGATATAAAGTCTATGGATGTTTTAGGTCCACTGGTGGGGGTTTGGGTGTCGCAACCAACTACAACTATTATATCAAGGAAAAGAGATTTTAGTTTTGATACTCTCCAGAAAGTTGGGATGGTTTGGCAATGTGCTGCCCAAAACGGCTTGGGTCCTGCACCGTGGAAAATGCTGCCATGCCATCCCAACTTTGTTATTTGGGCCAGTATTAATTTTCCTCTGTCTTGGTTCTTCTTCAGGATCTACAAAGCCTGGTGGAGCGGCTGCGTGAGGACATGGTGGCCATGCGAGCATCAGCTGATCACATGGAGGAGAAGCTGAAGGCTGAGATTCTGTTTCTGAAGGAGCAGATCCAGGCGGAGCAGTGTCTGAAGGAGAACCTGGAGGACACTCTGCAGCTGGAGATCGAGGGCTGTAAGGAGGAGATAGGTGAGCTTTAACTCTGCAGTACAATCATTGACTGTCCGTTCTGCTCATACAGTCATTATCTAACCAAACACATCACTTTTTAAAAGCACCCGTTTGTTGTCAGAACTCCATTTCTCCTTACATGTATTCAACATACCTGCTGTTTTCTGGATATGTTTTACACTCTTCCATGTTTCTGCTTGTGTTTCTCTCCATTGTTCACCATCATTCAGACATCTTGGAAGGTACGACCAACCCTTTGAACAAGCTCACTGCTATGTAGTATGTGTGTGTTAATGGCATCGCTGTCAGACCAATGAGCATAGTGAGCTTATGAAGTAGTGCTTTCCCTCAGGTGTCGAACTGTCCTGGAACTGTTGCAGTGTGTGTTAATACATAATTCACCATGTTTATCTGTCCCACACCTTTGTCACCTTACTATTAATTCAGGATGTTAAGGATGAATGTTTGTTCGCCGGGTAGTCGTGAAAAATAGAACGTGTCTGTGCACTAGAGCTGGGCAATAAAATGTCATGATAAAAATGTTTAGTTGAGTCGATATTGATAGTTATCATGAAAAAGATGTAACAAGATGAAAACAATCTAAAAGATGGTTATTTGTGGTCTTAGACTCCTCTTTATGGTCAGTGTATGACATACAGCATAACATTTCACAAATCTAGAGGTAGAAAAATCCAAACTGTTAACATGACACATACAATCTTTGCACAACATCAGAAGATGCTGGAGTAAAATTAGAGTAAATCAACAAATCATCGAAGCATCTTGTGTTTTATCCGACAACGTACACAAAATAACCCCTGTGATGTGATCATTATTGTGATCTAAAATTATATTATATCATAGGCTCTGATCTCTAAAGAAAATGATCCTGATATAATGTAAAACTTATATCATGATAATTATGGTATGGTTTTATTTCCCAGCCCTTGTGTACACTGGCGTCCTTTAACTTCCTAATGTGTTGATGTTTATTGAAAGGACTTCACTCACGTGTTTTGGGTTTTGGCTTGAAGGACACGACCAGTGTGTGGTGAGACATTTAGTAACAAGTAACAGGTCTCTCTCCCTGATTCACCACCGGTTTCTCCTCCTCCTCCTCAACTTTGGATTATTTTCATATAAATACCACCCTCATTAGCTTAGCTTCATTGTTTACAACTATACCGACGCAGATAGACGACGTTCACTGATGACGTTTAATTCTTGTGTGAGTTCGCTACCACGTCTTACATCTTTTTAAGTGACACAAGCCAAGACTCCAGAACAGTCAGTGCAGCCCTTACATCTGGAGTGTTCTGTGTTTGTCTTAAAACAGCAGTTTATCTGACCTCGTTTGCTTTGCAGTGATGTAGGAATATGCACGTGGCGACGTCTCAGTAAGGTGTAGTTACAGGTGAAACAAAGTGACCTCCAGAGGCAGTGAGACACTTCTTCCTGCATGGTGTGTTCATCCGCTGCACTGATCGGAAGGATGACGTTACTTCCTTTTTCATATGTTTCTCTTGCATCAAAGCAGCATCACAGAAAAGACAAAGATACTACATTTACCATGACATTATAATAAAGACAGTATTAAAGGCCGTTGAACATCATCGTGTTTAATTTCAGGAGTGATCAATCTAAACGTATTAAACTGTGGAAGCGTGTCTCGGTATTTGCATTCACTCTTCAGGACACGGTTGGGGTCAGAGACAATGAGCCTGAATGTTTTCTTCTGGTTATTAAGCCCATTCTTAGTTTCTCAACAAGTTGGTTTTCATCACAAATCATCTTCTTTACAGAATTGCACAATGTTATTTCACATGACAGATTTGTTTTTATTATTTATCAAATTTTTTCCACCCAAAGGAAACACGGCAGCATCGTTCAGCTTTACTAAACTTAACTAAGTCTCGCGATACAGCTGTGCTGCTTTATTCATGGATTGTCAATGCAGAAGCGATAACGTAACATCCCCTGTTGCTGTGCTGTTACATCTTTAAGAGGACGTATGATCTAATGACCTCTTTCCCACAGCGTCTTTCTCCAGTCTGAAGACGGAGCTGGAACGAGTCAAAGCTGAGAAGGAAGAGGTACTCAATCTGTAGTTTTGACTCATTTCACTTCATTTACTGTATTTCTAATATTAGACGTAGTATGACCTGTTTCCACTCCTTTGATCCTCTGAAAAGACTAGAGGCACCTCAACACTGCTGTTAAATCTCCTGCTGTGCAGAGGGACGTTTCATCCCTTCCCTTCTTGTAGATAAGGGTCATTATCTGGTGACGTAATTGCAAACACTTGGACCATCTCTGCAGTTCTAGCCACGTTTTGGCCCTCAGCTTTACTGTACAAGCTTATCTGTAGTCAAAATAAGTAATGCCCTAAAGCTTGAAGAGCCATTTTATTGTTTTATAGGTCAGCGTTGTGCTTCCAGCTTGTTCCACTGTCCCGTGTGGCCAAAATAATTATTAATGCAGGTTTAATTTTACTACCAGGTTTTTTTTAATCTGCCACTGGGAGGGAGCTTGTATGCAACATTTTACACAATGCACTTAGTGTCTTTAAAGAGTCATGAATAGCCCGACACAGCCACATACATGTCAGTAGTTAAAATGCATTCATTACCTGTGTTTGTAGTTGCATAGCAGTCTGTCAGAGAAGACGGAGACACTGGAGAGTATCCAGAGCCTGAAGAGCAGCCTGGAGCAGCACATTAAAGAGCTCACCACTGCAAAGGTCAGAGTTCAGTACAGTCTCACAAACCCCTAAAGGGTAAATGTATGGGGTTTTCAGAGACAGAGCCTTAGGTTTCTGTATTATAACATTTAGAGGCACTTGTGAAGTGTTTGTGATGAGACTGAGCCGTTGTATCTGTAAATCACAGCCTGCAGCTTTTCAATTATTCAGCCAGTGTGTTTCAGCTGAATATATTAGAGATTTGAAGGCTCCTTTTAGCCTTTCTAATTGAACGCCGGTGTGTTTGTCCACAACAGAGTGCTTTAGAGAGTCAGGTCCTCGATGAGAGAGACAAAGCCCAGAGGCTTCAAACGGAGCTGGACGTCAGCGAGCAGGTTCAAAAGGACTTTGTCAAACTTTCTCAGACACTTCAGGTAAGAATCAGTTTATGAGCGGTATGAGTTTTCAGATTCTTTAGTCATTGTGGCTCCTTAGACCTCCTTAAACATACAGCTTTGGAAATAATCATTAGACCACCTGTGATTTTTCTATAGAGACTCAGTGTGACAGCCCTTCAACTAGAGCTGGACGATATGACCTAAAATGTTGTCACAATATAAATGTTCGCTTCACTCAAACGCATACCTGTAAATCGTAGGTTGTCCTGATAAGATGATGCCCTAACATAAATGTTTTGTCCTCATCTTCAGGTCCAGTTGGAGCGAATAAGACAGGCCGAGTCCTTGGATCGAATCCGAGTCATCCTCAATGACACCAACTTAACTGACATCAACCAGCTTCCAGAGACATGATGAACGAACGAATGAACGAACGAACGAATGAAGACTGCTTCAGTTTCATTCCCCTCTTTCTCTATCACTGGCCCAGTAACGTTCTCTTCCCTCCCCACAACCACCGGGACGAGTCTGGTCGGACAAAGACAGATGTGACACGAGGAGCTCATGGCCTTTTCTATACATTCAGAGTCTTTGAACACACCACGGAGAGAGAATAATGAAGGAGAACACTACTAAACCTGTAAATAACTACGTGTGTGTGTGTGTGTGTTTGTGTGTGTGCGGGCGGACGGACGGACAGACGGACGGAGTGGACGTCCATCTTCCTGTGGGTCTGTCTGTCTCATGTTTCTACTGTAGATACGACTGTCTGCATTAGCTAGAGCCGGGCGATATGTTATCATGATAAAAAGGTTCACATCAGTTGATATCGATAATTATTGCGATAAATGTCAAATCATTATTTCGTTAAGCCTTTTAAAGATTGAAGGCTGATTTTTCCTGAGTGAAAGGTGAAGAAGCCAGATGGTTATTTGTGGCTTGAAATTATTCATAAAAGACGTAACAAGATGAAAATTACGTAAAAGACAAAAAAATGAGGTTAAAAAAGGTAACCGGAAGGACAGAAACACACTTGAACTCCTGGGATTTCGTGATTTAGTGCTTATTTTGTGACATTTCTTTATTTAAAACTAAAGAAAATGAGTGTAGTCTGAGTTCTTATTCAACAAGATGGCGACATGAAATGATATTGTGATAATAGCCGCTGATCTCCAAGGAAAATGACCACGATATAGTATAAAATGATATCATGATACTTATCAGTATGGTTTTATCGCCCAGCTCTAGTATTAGCTCAACCAAAAAGGTTTGTCATCTTCTAAAGCACTTTTCATCTGCAACGCCTCTTTGTTTTCCAGGTAAAATAGAAACAACTGGATGCATCATTTTCCTCTGTCTGTTCCCAAAGCCGTTGATAATCGCTTCCTTGTTCAAGTCACATGTTCTTTCTCCCTCTGGCTATTTTTCTGTGACATTTTCCACTTTTTTCACCCTGATGGAAATTCACGGAAAATCTTTGCACATAACTAACTGGGATAAAAAAAAAAAAGGAACATAACAATGCAAGCAATAGCCTCCCTTCCCTAAACGTCCTCGGCTTTGTCTCTGCTCTGTCGTGTCTGTCACAAACTTTAGTTAGGTTCAAAGTCGTGGCTTCCATTTCTCAGTTTCACACCTGCTTCTGGATCAAGGAACCCAATGAAACACTATTTAACTCCGTTTGTGTCAGGAACAGAACCGGCTGAAGGGCAGGGTGTCAACATTTAAGTGTAAATGGAATCTGATGGATTTTTTTTGAAGTCTTGTAAATCTACACTGTATGGGTTGACTTTCTTAATGTCATTCTAAATTAAAATGGAAAAGCACACTATCACCACACGGGCACAAGCTGTTTTCAATCAGAGCTTAGTTATTAGTTCTGTGTGATACGACGGAAGTCTCATAAAGCTCATGATGCGGATCATATCCAGATACGTGTCGGGATTCAGCACCTTGCAAGAAATAGTTTCAAAAACTGACCACAAGGAAAGACCTGAATTATATATTTAAACCGTTCTGTTCATACTTTCTCCTTTCATTTAGAACCTGTAATCAAATTTTCATTTAAGCACCAAACAACATATAAAATATTATGTGTAAAATCTAAAGACGGAAATTGAAAACCACAGCGTATTAGGACAAAGATGTGTCGCCCAAAGGATGAAAAAAAGAGTGTGATTTGTGATACAATAAATTAAGGTGAAGCATTTTTCTACAGTTTATGCTGCATCGTCACAGCCCTGGAGGTGAGAGGTGGTCGCAGAGAAAACTCTGGACTCGAGGACAAAAAGGAAGAGGTCGAACCGGACTCAGACGTCATCCTAATAGAAGTGGTCATATCAGTCGATATCCATACTTATTACCATAAATGACAAAACATCGCTCTCTGATTTCAGGATTTAGTGCATATTTTATTCATTTTTCTTTGTTTTAACACAACAAAACAAAAACAATATAAAAGACGCAACAAGACAAAAATGATGTAAAAGACGACAAAAGTCGCATGTGTACTTTCTGATTTCATAATTCATTCACATTAAACCAAAATAAAACGAACACATTCTTATTCAACAGGATGAGAATGACATGAAACTTGGGTTTATTGTCAGAACATGACGAACACATTTCACAAATCCAGAGGACATTTCAAACATCAGAAAATATAACAATTCAAAAAGAAAATTGTTTTAATTGACATGTAAACAAAATAAACCGTCAAGACAAAACAAGTATGATGCTTATTGTGACATAAAATTCTATGAGAATAATTCGGGTTTTACGGCTCAGCTCTGGTTTCTGAGTTTTCTGTCCACAGACGGGAGGTTCTTTTTGCATTTTGAATTGAACAGTAGATACTATAAACTCATGAATACTGTATGTTCATATCGTACGGTTCGTGGACAGCGGTCACTGATGTGTTTGTTTTGTTTCTCGACTTGCATGTGCTGCATTTTCCACGTGTAATATGTTGATAGTGTAGACACGGGAGTTGATATTTCCGATGGATTCGTGGTGTGGATGTACGAGGTGTTGCACAGTGGTTTGTACGACTGTGGGTTGTGTGTGGGCGTCTGGTGAGTTTAACCGTGTGAGTCCTTTATTGTGCGGTTGTGTTTCCTTTAAAGCCTCACAGCATTGGCTTTGTGTGTTTACGTTGTGTTTGACAATCCGGTCTCCAGGGTCACATGTCGACCACTGTGTGTTTCTGCAAACCATAGATTTGTGGAATGACGAGGGACCGGTGAGAGCTGAGCGATGACGTTCATATCGGTCAGTACTGACCATTGTCACCAGAAATGTCAAACATTGAAGAAGACAGACAGTTATTTGTGACGTAACAAGATGAAAACAATGGAAACAGAAGAAAACACACTATTTGCAGTTATTTTATTCATTTCCTTTGTTTTTATCATCACTTATTCAAAATAGTTATTAAATTAATAATCATAACATTAATAGTGTTAAATTTAATAAAATTAAGTCAAAATAAAGAAAATTAGTACAATCTGATGAAAACTACGTAAAAGTCTGCGTCTAAACCGAACTGTAAAAATCCTTAATTTGTCAAGTATCAATATAAGACACTGTCGAAAGGCACCAACTTCTTAAAATACTATAATATTAATATACACGTACGTTCAAATGTTTTCGGTTCTGAGACGCTGGGATTGTTAATATAAGTGGTTTGTAGAAATGTTCAACGTCAACATTTCATTCTGTCGACTGGGTTGAATTTAATGTCACATATCTTACTCCATATTGCATTAGCACAGATTTCTCTTCAACTTCTTACCCGTCATCAAAGACGAGAGTTGTTTTTTACTGAATATTTTGAATAACTTGAAGGAGACGATTTGAAATAAAAGTGTCACATGTAGAGCTCCAACTACGTCTATTTTCATCATGCGTGTCCTCGCTGGTTATTTTCTCTGTTAATCCATCAGTTGTGTGGTTTATAAAATGGTGAGAAATGTCCAAGATTATGTCCTCAAAAGTCTTGTTTAGTTCACAGTCCAAAGATGAACAGTTTACTGTCCTGGAGGAGGAAAAATTTAAGAAGCTGAAATCAGAAAATGTAGGCAATTTTTTTCTCAATAAAATGACTCGATTAGTCAATTATCAGAGCAGTCGAGGATTAAATTAATAGGTGAAAACGAATCGCGCACTCACTTTAAAGGCGACAATACTTTGACACAGATTTAGTTTTTGCACTTTACTGTTTTTTCATATTACTGTTGTGAAGATACGTTTTCTCATTCCATCTGATTGTGTTGAATTAAAGGTTTTCAGTCATAAATGTTTTACACATGATCTGTAATATTTTTAGATCCGTATTCCCACTCGAAAACGCTGACACTGAACAGAAGTCAGTTTTTTTTGTTTTTTTAATGGTATGAACTGATCAGTGATTGATGTTGGATTTCTTTCTGACTTTCTGAATCCTTTCTAAGTTAAATCGTCATGTTTCTACTACTATCCACTTTGAATAAGAGATGAAATGTTGACAGAATTGTACTTTGACTCATTATCTGGAAGAGAGGCATGAGCCGCACGTTGAATGAAGAATACAGTGACATTTAAATAATATTTACTATAAAGTACTGCTCACTGAGTCTGTGTCTTCAATCTGCATCTTCATCCCGTTATGTCTTCATTCGTTAATACATGTTGTGATATTTGAACAAACTGTTGCAGCCTCGATGAACGTGCAAACAACGTGTTGAAGATGTGAACGTTTGGACTGAAGATGATCCATGGCTTGGTTTGGTTTAACTTCCAACAAAACAACATGAAACTAACCTTAAGTATCGGAAAGGATCGGAAACCCCGAAAGCAATGCACTGAAATGGAATTCAGCCTTTTATTATCATTATTATTTAGAATCAGAACTACAAAACCCATTAACAGGAGAGTTGGGACATTTTCTAAAATGCAATAAAAACTAAAACCTGCCCTTTGATAATTCATTTGAACCTTTATGCAACTGACAAAAGTATAAAGAAAAGATTTCCGTCGTTTTCACTTAACAACTTAATTGTATTTTGTAAATATTAACATACTTTTGATGCTGCGCCACACTAAAAGAAAATTGGGTCAGAGACAAAATCAAACTGAGAAGTTTATGGGAAATACATGAAACACTGTTATGTCAGATTCCACAGTTAATCATGACTAAACATTTGATGCAGCTGTTCCACATGTCAAACTTTACCAGCAACATCTCATTTTGTCAAAGGCTTCAGCTCCTCTCCCCTTATGTCTCCTCCTCGACTCCTCAACTCACATCTCAGGAGGGACTAAGACGAGGAGTCGAGGACGAGGGACTAAAACGAGCAGAGGAGTCGAGGACGAGGGACTAAGACGAGCAGAGGAGTCGAGAAGAAGAGACTTTTACCTGACTTTAAATGGAGACTGGTGACAATTCTGCACTGTCACTCACACACTAGAAAGTAATGCAAATGCAGCGTTTACATGAATGCAGCAGTAAAATGAATCCAAAACATCCAGGACTTTATCTTAAAAGTGAGGTTTTGAATGTGCATCTTTTACTTGTAGTGGAGTTCCTAATGTCATGTTTATTCACCTGTTTAGAAATGACATTAAAATGCATTAACCTTTAACTCATTAAACCACAGACATGCGTGTGTTATAAAATGAACTAGTTAACATATCAAACTTTAAAATGGAGGCGGAGGTTCTGGTACATTTTTTATTTGTGATTTCAAGACAATTAGTTCCGTTAAAAAAAGTACCAGTTAAATGATGGTAAACGATGTGAAGATAATGACAAATTCTGTTAATTTCACCAACTGCTTTTGTACAGAATGGAGACAATTGTCACGATTATGCAAAATAATAAGGATTTGCTCAAAATACTTGTGATGAGGCAGTTATGTATTTGTGATGGGCCTCATTAACACTTAATACTGTGGGAAATGGGTCAACGAAAAACTGGCTCATCATCCTTTTTACAGACAAGATATCTCACTGGTTCGTGTTTCCATCTACTTACAGCTTACATCTGTCCAGACAGTTAATATAGAGAGCTGCCATAAGCCAATCAACTATTTATTTGTCAAATATTTTTATAAATGACGACTCAGTAAGATTCATAATCAGACCGTCCGCACTGCTAACCAGGAAATGTTATGTTAAAGATTATCTCACTAAAAGAATCTTTGGTTTTGTTAAACACCATGTGCTTTCATCTACTTGATACACGTTGGGTTTGATGACAGCAACTTTCAACACACTAAGCACAATTATCAAGCTAGCTGACAGACAATGTAATGCAATGCCAAATGAATGCTAACATTAGCAAATGTAGCTAAGTTATGCTAACAGGCTGGTTAGTGTCAAAATTGCCAAAAAGAAAAAAAAAAAGAGCTTGTTATAAATTATTATTTGAGTCTTGTTAATTAATTAATCAGTCATAATTTAATTTCAGTGTCAATATTTGGGAAATTGCATTTGCCAAAAAGATCAATTTGCAGTTTAATATGTGCATTCCATTAATGCACTGTGTTTATTTTTGAAAACCTTTATTTTGAAAAAAAAGGCTTTATTTTGATGAACACAGTTCAAAGTTCAAAGGCCTTTTATGACATCACACTGACCTACCACCTGAAGACCTCCACAAGCAATTTGGGTCTGTCACAAACCTTCTGGAGGGTGCAAGGGACACCAGCAATGCTGCTTTTGATCATGCTGTGTTTAAAAATGTTATGTACCACCTGAAGGTCTTTATCAACCGGCCTAAATCCAGATTTGTACGGATCATGGTTAGACTCAACCCCTTCTCATCATGCACCAAAGGAAGTGCTGACGACTTTGACGACACACTGATATGACGCACTGACCTACGATCCCCATCATGCCCCCCCAGGACCCCAACATCCACCTCCCATTCACCAGAATGTTCAGAAAATGTATTCACTTTGAAAATGTTAAATCCTATATGATATGCGTGCTGCGCGTACTGTGTAAATCTGGTGTTCCTATGAGGTACTTCACGCTACTTCACAGCCCAGATAAAATACTGAACCTAAAATAAAACAATTTTGAAATATATAGTAAAGCGTTGCAACATGAGAA
>JAPQRN010000007.1:8634879-8657388 GCA_037367275.1 Coranthus polyacanthus
AAAAATATGGAATAATTTATTCTTAAAATATGAATGACAGACTGTGCAGTGAACAGACTGGCAGACACACACACACACACAGAATGTTGGGTTCGGTGACGCCCCTGATCAGGTCCACGTCAAATCCCGGGCTCCGATCGGGGCGTCGTGGCAGCTGCGGATCTGTGGGAGGCAGCAGTGAGACTCAGAGCTGATTATCACACACTGCAAACCCACTGAAGAAGAACAAGACTTGGGCGACAGAGGGTGGAAAAAAAGCGGAGGGACTTGTCCTGTTTACAACCACATAATGGATCCTAAATGGTCACATTCCATCTGCAAGCACGTCTTACTGACTGGATTTACGCTATGTGTCGTTTTGGGTGAGTGTTGGAGCACATTTAGCCTACGTATGTGAATGTGAGCGTATCAAATTGATGTGGATATCAGGTTAGCTAGCTAGCGATGTTATCACGTACCGCTTGTACGGGAGACACCTCTCCACCCCTGGGCTTTATTTACAGTGTGTAAATCTAATATACCAGCTCCTGACGAGGTTTAACGAAACACAAAATGTACATCTTGTTAACTAACAGCCTGAGCCTCTCTACTATTAAACGTGACTGGGAGAAAATGTTAAAATCACAGTTTTCGTTAAAAAAGGCTAACGAGTTGGCAGTGTTTACTGAAAGAAGCGTCTCTGACTGTGTTGTAATTATGCACAATTAAAGAATGTATTTTGATAAAATAGAACAAACGTGTCACACAGGTACCGTTGCCAATAAACAAAGGCTCATTAAAGTGTCAGGTTTGTGAATAGCGGTTAGTATCCCGTGAAGCTAACTACTCACCTACCGTCCTGTATGGTCTGTAACAAAGCTCAGGGACACAATAGGTGACCGTGTATTCACAGTGTTTGCAGCTTGTTCGCCGTCTGGCCAGCCTTCGTTTACATAATGCACACAGGACGATGCAAACGGTGCCAACGCATCAGCTCTGCGGGGAGTCCGACTGTGAAGTTACCTGAGTTAGCTTGAGAGGAAAGCTCAGCCCCTGTTGATCAGGAATATTCCACAAGACTCCAACAGCGACGTGAATGTATGTACATGAAGCCGTTCACGAATGTGCTGACAGCAACCAGCACTAATGCACACATCTGGAGAGGGCGAAATGTTTTCAACTCTTATTCATGGTCAGAACATGACAAACACTAAAGGTATAATTCAAAACCATTATCACGATCAAATGTTTGTTCAACATAAGAATAAACCAGAATGAAATGAAGAAAAACAACAAAACCATGAAACGTTTTGTATTATATGTGGCGATGCAAACAAAACACCCCCTGAAGTAAAAAAAAGTAAAATAACAATAATAATAACATTATTATTATTTTCATCGTGCCCTGTGTGTGTGCACGGTGTTGTCCAGTTATTTGCAATAGGGTTAGCATTACATTAATGTGTGTGCAGAAATCAACCAGCACTAATGTATCCGCTAATACCTAGCTATACTAAACAATCACATTAACAATCATAAAATGTGTGTATATTTGTTTGACCCTGAGCTTAACAGTGACTTAGCTACAATTACATACAGGTGACTGATTAACTCTGTATTCAAATAGAACTTTTCTAAAGCAGGATTAGATGAGATGACATTTTTTTATTAGTTAATGGAGAACATCATGTGCCACTAGCAAACAATAAAGATGTAGATATTATAGACTAGATGAAAAATGTTATCTTGATAAATGTCAAATGATTATTTCAGGCAGTTATCTGTGGGTTTAAATTATTCGTACAAGATGCAACAAGGTGAAAACGTTGAAACATTTTGTGTTTTATTTGACAATGTGAATGGAATAAACTTATATATATATAACTGCTGAGAGATCAGCAGTTATTCAGTTCTTGTAGAATAACTGCTGATCTCTAAGGAAAATGATCATGATATGATATAAAAATGATATTCCAATCATGTCATGATCACCTTTTATCACCCAGCCTAAACTGAAAATTTGCAATGGCACTTGTAGTTGCTGAGTTGCTGGTTCACAGTTTGCTGACGTTTGGAGAAGAGCTCGGTTCATCGTCTGCTTTGAATCTCAGAGAAGACGAACAAACAAGATGTGACTGGACCAAATGCATTAGAAACGCTTCTTCCGTTTCCTGTAGAGAAATGGTTTTGAAGTGATTACAGGCTGGCTGACCTTCCTGACAGTTATTTTTGTCTAATGCTCAGTGTTCCCTCTGGCCTGTGTCCCATATGGATTGTAGGAGTCCTGTCACTGTGAATTACACTGAATTCAGTGTAACGTCCACTTACTTCTGTTTCTCTTTGTCCTTTCTCTTTTTTTTGTTACTTCTCTTATTGCCTGGACTTCACCAGGAAATGTAACAGGGTCTTACAGACCAGCTGTCTTGAAAACAGGTTGATGAGAGATTTTATGACCAGAAAACAGAGACAAGACAGGCTGAAAAACATGCACAGCCGGGTGATAATTCACTGTGGGGTTTTGTCTCTGCAAGCCCTTTGACATTACACAAACTCATTTGATTCATTGTAAATGTAAAAAATATTGACATCTTTAAGAATGTGTGGGACGCAGTAGTCTGATGGTGCTTCCATCGTCCACAACAACCTGTAACCTGAGTAACTACTGTTGAACTGGTTGTTGAATCAAGTCAGCACACGATGCACATTTTTAAGTAGAAGTTAAAAGTTAGAAGTTGTGCATCTTTTACTGGACTGTTTTCAGTCATTTCAGACTTTCTGATTTAACTCTTCGGTTGCATTTTGAACCTATTCCCACCACACTGTTCTGAGAATGAGGCCTCTGTCATTTTAATAAGACCAGAGAACTTATATTCTCTTTATTTACAGTCACACGGCAGACATCAGCGATTGACATACGAGCCGACCCTGAAGTGATGGTGGAGAACGGCACTACCGGAGTCCTCCGCTGCACCTTTAAGTCCAATCAGGTGGTTAGCAGCGCCACCACCGTGAGCTGGAGCTTCCAGTCCAGTCAGCCTGACAATCAGTTCTCCAAAGACGCTTATACGGTGAGTCCGACTCGTCTTATCCGCTCTGGAAGGATTTCCCACGGCAGCGGGACGTTTTCCTGTCATTGTCTGAGCTTCAAGTTAAAAGCAAACTGCAGTAACATGAAAATATATGGGAGTTAGATTCTAGTTGTGAAACAGGTCACCAAAGTGCTCGGCAATTTTTCACACAAGTGGCACAAGTTTAAAAACAAAAAGTCGTACACACATTTTCTAGTTTCTTCCATGTAATTAAACTGAATCTTGCACTTTGAATGCTATTGTTTTCTGTGTTGATGTGTTGTTGTTTGTTGTTTCTCCTTTTCTGACTCATGGTGGCGCTGTGCTCGTTGCTGGGTTCAGCACACTGCTCACTTTCTGTTCCACTGTAATTATAAAATATTCTGAATGAAAGCAATACCTCTCAGGGTTCAACGTCAATGCTTTTTTTTTCCAGAACAAACAAAAAAACAGACATCTGCATGTGAAAGTTAATACTGGATTGTACAGCACTGTGTGTCTCAGGAGATGTCATGTGGATCTGGGAACTGAGCGTAGTGCAGGACGGACAGGAGTCACAACCTTACTTTGTATGTTTTAAAACATCAAGCTGAAGTGAGTGAATGATTTAAAAACAACCCTGCGCAAATGACGGCAGAGTTTACAGCCCAACTCAGCCACAGAGGGAGTGATTCTGAGCAGCCTGAAAAGCCCCGTTTGGAGCATTTTGGTCAGTAGACGCAAACTTGTGGAACCACGAGGTGAAGTTGTACGCAAGCTGTGTTTGGACAAACCTTTGTTTCTGTCAGACTTTAAAATGCGAACCGTCAGATAATATTGGATGTAGCGGACGCAGAGGCTTTAGTCTGTCGTGAAGTAGAGCAGCAACGACAAGTTAAATTATAAATTTAAGTTACCTTAAGTGTTGGTTTGGGTCATTAAAGTATATACTTTATAATATGTAGATTTTCCCACAACACCGGTACGTCCCTATCTCTTGTTTTGTGCAAAATGCACAAAAATAATTATTCCAATAGTTCAAACCTATCTTTTTTTCTTTTTTTTCTAGACAGAATAATTGAAAAATGATTCTTTCCTTCCAAGGTCTTAATAAAAAGGTCAGCTTGTGTTCTAGACAGTAGTACACAGTTGAGTGGCGTCAGCTTATTCTTCATTTTACCATTTTAAGCTCACTACACAGTGGACTGAGTTTTGACAAACAGCATGGGGCTGGGCAATAGATTGAGTTAATTTGATGAATTGTGTTTCACTGTATGAACGAGATCAGTGCTTCCTCTGGAGACTTTTCTTGCTCAACCAAAGTCAAATTGTTTATTTGTTGTAATACCAGTATATTAATTGTGAGAGTGGCGCTTAACGCACATTGACTCTCATGCAAGTACTTTTTACGTTGGTGTTCTTGTTCATTGACATGGCATATAGTTTTAGTAAAGAAAACTACTTTTTAATCATGTTTTGTCTTGAGTTCATGTAGGTAGAAAAAACGATGAATTGTCCACAACACTGAACAACAGTGAGGTTCCATTTTGTGTCCATATCGCCAGCCCTAGGCGCAAGCCACTGGAAATAATTGGTTTCAGAGTGCAGCGTTTCCATTGTCACGTTGTGTGTGTGAAAGTCACATCAGTGTGTGTGTCTGTGTGTGTCTGTGTGTGTGTGTGTGTGTGTGTGTGTGTGTGTGTGTAATTTCATCCAACATTGAGCCAGAAGTAAAAGTGAATGTATTGAAGCTGCAGATTGCACTTTCACTGTCAGTTTTCCTCCTGTTACTCTGATCTGTTAAAAATCACAATAGAAACTGTTCCTTAAAAATATCTGGTCACATTGACTTTATTGATCCCTGGCAGTAATTCATTTGTCCTTCAGCTCAAGAAAAGAAAGAAAATAATAACTAAATATAACTACTGTAATTAAAACAAGTGATGTAAGCGGCATATCTCTGCTGACACGTGACTACAGGACCCAGGCCGCTACATGGATCAGTCAGAGTCTGATTAATGTACATCTCTGACCCCTAAAAAGTATCAGATAAATGCTGATGTTTAGATAGAATTCAGTGACACTGAACTGAATGAGCTGTGGTATCAGGCAGCAGTCCGTCCGATGACCAGATGACTGTCTGCTTTCTGTTTTAATACAAGGACAGTGAAACGAACAGTGGGCAGATTCTAGTATTAACAAGATTTGTAGAAACATTAAAACTACTGTACATACATACTAACTGTAGCTGTTCTGTGAACGTTTCCAACTGGACTTATTTAAATGATAATGATATTATTGGACAACATGATGACTTTATGTATGTGTTGAGTAGATTTGAGCTCTTAAACCTGGTGCTATGTGTTAAAAGGTTTTGTCCCTCATGCTTGTTTCTATATTTACGTAACCCTTCAGAGTCAGCTCTGAGCCTGAACAGGACTGTAATTATCACACTAATGATGTGAGCTGTCTATCACTGACGGACGCACCTAATGGCCTCTAGCTGATAAAATCATACTGAGGTTGTGAGGCAGCATCTCTGTTATCGCAATATAAATACCGTATTTCCTCAAATAGGCTTTTAATAGAGTCCCGGTTTTTGTTTGAGGAAAGACGGGAGTTTTATCTGTAGTGCATTTCATTGAGATACGGTATAATTCCTCAATGATTTTTTTCCCCAGAAAATATTGTTTTGTCTTGTTAAGTCTTTCATGAATAATGTAAAACCACAACTATCCGTCTAGTTTCTTCAACTTTCACTCGGGACCAAAAGTCAGCCTTTGAACTTAAATAACGAGTTGACATTTACTGTGATAATTGTCAGTGTCGACTGGCGTGAACATTTTGGACCCTATCGCCCAGCTCTGACTTAGAATCAGAACATTTTGAAACCTCTCCTCTTAAAAAATAACTTGACTATTATTATCAAACTAGTTGACGATTGATTTAATAGACAGCTTGATTAATCGAACACCGTGCAGGAACAGAATCTGACTCGTGTGTCACTTGTTATCACTGGAACTGGTTCCGTTCAGCATCGACGTATTTAGTTTGAATATGAGTCACTCGACTCAACGTAGAAACAAAGGGCCGTGTTTGCTTAGACCAAACATTTCATTGTTCAGTGGCTGCTCTAAACAGGTCGGGCAGGTTTGTTTTTGTCAGTGAACCTTTCTCTAAAAAAAAAAATAGAAATAATCAAATAAATGAATGTAAAGCAAATAAGCATCTGCTTCAGACACTAACATTTGACTGTAAATTACTAAAGGAGAGCGACGGTTCGTTTATTCCTTCTGTACCAACTCACCTGGAAACTCCCACTTCAGGTCATGAATTACATGGAAAAAATGAATGTGAGAAGTTTGAAGTTCTCTGGACCATGACGATCCTAAAGCTCCACTGCAAATACATTACTGTTTCTTAAGTTTGTCCCTTAAAGATAAACTTCATCTTTGCATCATTTTCCAACATTAATATCTCTGTTAGTTTTCACTTTCTTAAACCCAGTTGTTTGTCATGTGTGATGACTGAATAAAAACACTGACTCATTGAAATGTTGATTTTTTATGTAGAATGAAAATAGTTCATATGTGGATGTGTTTTAGGTCCTGCATGAAAAACCAACGCTGCATGTTAATGTCAGTGGCTTTACTTCAGAGGTTGGACTATGTTAACTTTCACCGTCTGTAATTCCTATTGAACCTATTTTTCATCCAGATCAGGAAATTTGCAAGCAAAAGCCTGTAATTGCTCTGTTAGTTTCATCCTAGACATCTCCATCTTGTTCTTTGTCTGGACTTGAGTTGAAACTGCGACATAGTGTGCAGGTGTAAAGGTGACTATTTTGTCCAATCCAAGCTCTGAATTCTGTGAGTTTTGTGCATTTTTAAAGGCTGACAGTTTGGAACAGGAAAAAGACAATGTGACCGATTTTTAAAAAAAAAAAAAAAAAAAAATAGTGCTTTGTGGGAAATTAACAATTTTTGACTTTCCCAAAAACTGTTAAAATGAACATCTAAGTAGAAGTAATAAATACCTAAATGAATAAAGCAAGCAATAAATAAGTGTAGAACTGAACATCAAACTGACAAAAAACCCTAGGTGATTGTAGGTGCTAGAGTTACATTTATTAATTTTTTTTGAGCTGTTATTTTCCCTGAAAATCAGCGCTGACTCCGATCGTTTGTAAAATGTCTTTTTGGGCTGATTAATGGGTCGATCTCAGCTTTGCATAATAATGTATGCTTTAGTGTGAATTTCTCTGACGTTGAAGTTGATTTCCTCTCTCTTTCAGATTTTGTACTTTTCCAACGGTAAGGCGTTCCCGGGACTACTGGAGTTTAAAGACAGGGTGCTGTTTATCGGAGACATCAACAAGCGGGACGTGTCGATACAACTGAGCCCGGTCCAGTTCAGTGACAACGGCACCTACTTCTGTGACGTGAAGAACCCTCCGGATGTCGAAGGAACGAGGGCCCGAACGGAGCTCAGGGTCGTTCTGAAAGGTATCCGAGAGTGCACTTTCAGATTAACTTTATTAATCCCTGGGGGAAATTAAAGTGTCCTTCAGCTGAAGAAAAGAAAGAAAAGTAAAGTAAGATTATAAAATTAAAACAAGTAATCTGAATTATTGACAGATTAGTCCGCCTGTCTTCAGTCTGTCTGCCATTGACTGAGGTGTGGTACAGTCTGATGGATCTTGTGTAACGTTCAGTTGCAGTGAGGTGATTTGGTTTGTTTGAATGTGGTGCCGAGGGTGACTCGATCTGTCCATGGTGTCCTCCACTTTATTCAGCGTGCCTCCAGTGACACAACCAGGATTTCAAAAACATTTCTTTTGCTGAATAGGGTTTTTGTTTTTAAAATGAAAGCGAGTTTTAGTCTGACATCAGTCAACACAGTGTGGTGGTAATGTGAGGAATACTCTGCTTTCAAAACCTATGAGGCCTTGACCAAACGTTTCAGCTGAATCACCCACTCTCTGACTCCGCACACGCTGTGTAGTAGACACATGCTGATTGGTGAGCGTATGAGTCTTGTCTTCTTGCTGAGCGCAATCTGTTGTGTTTCTAAGCAGACGTTTCTCTTCAGCCAAGTTTTTTTCTTTTTTTTTTACTCGTTTGTGGTGCACCACACCCATTATGTTTGTGGATTACTGCATCTTTTCTCTATTTCAGCTGTACAAACGCCCGGACGTGTACAGGACGGGCACTGTGAGACGTGTATTGCCCTATACTGTATTCTGTATGAAAAGGTCGCACACAGGTGCGTTCCTGCTGTTCGTGAAGGCGACGTGTGCATGTGATGGCTTGTTATCAGTGGTAGTCCTACATTCCAGGGGGGAGCGTGTCCTGTAACGGTCTTTGTGTCTGTTTTGGAAGAGGAAGAATACAATGCCAAAACAAAAAACACACTGGTACATTTACAGACTACGTAAGAGTATGACTCCCACGCCAAAGAGAAGAGAAAGAGAGTATCAGGTGAAAGATTTATTCCTATGACAAGATGTTTTTTATATAATAATGACATTTTCATGTGACTACAACATACAAACTCTGGAAGTAGAGTTTTCTGTTTATTTGACAGTATCCACGGAGCCTTCGTGCTCCTCCAGCTGAAAAATGAGAAATGCTGTACCATCCAGAGGGTTGACTCATTGTACCTTCTGTCACAACTGTCTTACTTTGTGTTGTGTCTGCAGGTCATTAAGTAGCCTTACATTTGAATTTGTGAGGTATTGATTGCCACAAACATTTCAGCTAATTTCATTTATCCATCCACTCCGTTGTTTTTTAATGATTTGTGAGCCACACTTTATTTGTGAAGGTTTATGATGTTGTAAATCTCGAAACCTACCACAAAGGTGAATTCGGGAAAGGGTTGTTGTTATTGTTGTCCTCGTCTAGTTTTGTCTTTTACAAATCATTCAAAACCACAAATAACCGTCTGGATTCTTCAACTTCGACAGAGGACCAAACCTTTAAACTTTAAAAGCCTTTAAGAGAAATAACGGTTTGATATTTATCATGATAAATATTGATCTAATTATTTTTAGACTAGAAAAGAGTTTAATGATAATGTCAAATAATACAGAATAAGGCAGCCACTAAACTGCTCAGAGCCTTTTTCACATGTTATTTTTACTGTTTTTTAACCCTTCATGTAAATGATGATTGGTGTGTTTGTCTTCTTCTAGAATCTTTTCCACAGAGAAACACTGCCGTTATAATCGGAGCAGTTATCGGTGCTTTAGTGCTGCTCGTCCTCATCGTCGTAGCCGCCTGCCTCGTCATGAGGATGCTCCACAACCGCCATGATTACGAAGGGTGAGTGTCCCGTCAGACCCGTTACACATACATTACAGGCAGGAGGTCTTCATTTCTTTTTGTGAATGTTATTTTCATTCTTTTAGGGCATCGAATTCTGAACTTGCTGCCCAGAAAAGAGTTTGTGAATAATAATCCACTGAGACAAAAAGTGCTCAAGCGTTAATAGTTAGCAGTAGGTAAATGAAATATAAAGGTCTGTGGTATTTCTGTTAGTGGGTTCTTGTGTAATGATTGAAAATGTAACTGAGATAATGTGGTGGGATGGTTCTCTGAGCAGGGTTCTTGAGTCTTTGCTGTCTGCAGGTATATTTATCATTCAGTCAGTGAGTTAGATGTAATCGTCAGTCCATAACACCTCACTAACTCTCTGCATGGGAGCAGGGTCACTGTCTCTGTGTTTTCCTGTGGATAATGAGCTGTGGGGTGATGGGCTCTGCGGATGATGTGGTGTGTCATCAGTGTCCGAAATTAACTAGAACCGACTGATAGATGAAAAAATCCACCGGCCAAGCATGTTGTGTCTTACTCCCTGTAAATATCAACACTTAATGGCTGTTTTATTAGCAGTAGCAGCAGAGCTGCAGCTTGGTTTCTGCTCAGCGCATATTCCACAAGTTGGCACCAGTCTAAACTGGAAATACTGATTTATTTACAAAAGTTAAAAATCGCTGCCACCTGCATTTTTTCAGGTGGCATTGATTGATGACTTTGAATATGACTTTGTCTTACATGTTCAGTTCAACAGTTATGTGGTTTGTAATAACGTGAAGGTTAATTTCAAACATACGTAATGTGTCCCCTGTGTGGACATTTTGGAGGAGAGCGGCCGGGGTTGATATTGGCCAAGCTCCTGGGTTTTCCTGCTCCAAATTATTGCTATTAAACCGGTCTCTAAAAATCCACTACCGGTCGACCTCTAGTACAGACTCTCAGCATATTGTTTTAGTCAGAACTATTTTGCGTTTGGCACTCGGTGGGTGTTAATTTCGGACCTTCTGTATCATTAATAATTAACAAGAAATGCCACTAAACCTTGCTTCCTGGAGGTTTAATGATCCGTACCTGGCATGCTGCCTTCAGCTGTCTCTAATCAACCTGCTTGTTTGTCCCTAAACATAACCACGTATTAATACAGAAAAGGAGTAAGAGTTAGAGTAAGACCTGCAGGGCTGCTGGACGGTTTGAGCTTAATAAAAGCACAGGGTTCTTTGGGCTTCACAATGGTGCCAGTCACTGTCCTTCACTTCGATGTATTAACACACTAACGCTCCAGCATTGCTTTCTATTAACATCATTAGGTAACGCATTGTAAAGTTGCTGCATGTCGCCTTGTCTTTGTCCATCACCATTCGACTCTCACGCTATTCATGGAAAACTAACCACTATCCTCTTTGCCTAACACGGTTTTGATGAAGCATGTTTAGTCACAATGTTTATTCAGACACTGAGACCGATTCTGAGCTCACGACGAGGGGAGTATTTTTCTGTTGTAAGGTTTTCAGACCAAAAATAGTCACTCGTTGAAACTATCCATGGGGTTGTGTTGCTGTTTCAGGTAAGACATTAAACACAATCTATGAAGTCAGGTCAGACAAACAGTAATATTTTACAGCTCTGGGGGCAAATGTTTTATCTTCAGTTATACATGAGTGCTCTGTGAACTAAATCTGTTGTAGTCCAGAAAAAAGTTACCGCTAACAGTTCTTGGCTGTGTTGCCTGGAGACGCTATGATTTCTATGTTTCCGTGCTGAATAATGAAGTAAATGGACCGACACTAATTGAAAATCAATGGATAGTGAGTCATTCCACTTGTTACAGGTCATCGTCTAATATGTACCACTTTATTTTATGGACGTTTCTGTGAAGCGTCGTGGCCTGTTAATGAGGAAAACAACTTGTCGGCTGTGGATTTCCAATTTAATTACCATCAGAGAAGCACAAACATCTGGGTGAAGTAACAGAAATCATTTTAAACCTGAAGAAATAGTTAGCTTGAGATAATTTTTTTTTTTTAAGCTACATTGGTCACTGACCCGCTGGGCACAGACTACAGTAGGCTGCTGATTGACTGGAATCTATCGGAGGTAAATGATTGTAACGTGTCTTTTCTCTGCATCGGTGTCCTTTCTGGGAAGTTTTTGGAAACATAAATCACTATGAACAGGATTAAATAATAGACGCGTAACAGACCGTAGTTGATCCGTACAAATTGGCACAAACATGAACCGCAGATTAATTACAACGTTTAATCATCATAGTGTGAAATATAGCTTAATTTTCTCTTTCTCTTGGCTCATTTGCCAAGTAAAATGAGCTCATCTGCTGCGTGGTGTTCTATAATATGTAGAACAGAACCACAACAGAATGCACCTCCTAGTTCACTAATTCAACCAAACCCCATGGGGAAAAAAATCGAGTTTGTGTTCATGGGTCTAAGCCAACATTTGATGGGTTCTTCCTTGGCCAGTGTTCGGCCAAGTTTGATAACGATCGCTTCAGCGGTTTTGGGTTAATCCTGACAAACGTCGCCTCCACCCTCTGAAATGTGGGATTTAACCCACTGCAATTAATGTTCAGTTGGATTTTGTTTGTATAAGAAGTTTCTGTATCTGGAACTACAACCTGGTGGAGAAAATGTTCTCATACATAAAATAAATAACTCTTACTCAGATTTACTGACATTATTTCCAGTTGTGACGCCTATGTGGTAGACTATTAATACTGTAATAGAATAACGCATCCTTTCACCGCATGCTGCCACGCACGTCACCCGTCTCATCATCTTTTGAAATCACTCTTGTGATGGATCTGAGTTTGCTCTTCTGTTAACAGATCTCCCTGCTGAGTAGCAACATGAGCCTCCTGAATTTTCACCCAAAATACTGTCAAAACTTCTTCTTGTTTTATAATTGCCAACGCAGCCTCTGTAATTGTCAATCAGGAAAGGGGCAGAAAAGGTACAGAGAAAACAAAAATGCTTATAAAAAACAATCCTGATTCCCACAGGACACATACTACCACATGATTCCTGTGTTTAATAAAACATGGTAGGTAGCTTGTGGTTGAATTTTTACTTTTCCGGTTACAGACATGGATTAAGATAACAGACCTCCGCAGTTTTCACAAATGACCTGAGGTCCAGAGGTGATATGTGAGGTTTATCTGAATCTGAATCTGAATGCTAGTCCTGTGCAAAGAGGGCTAAAAACAGTTAAGTTAGTAAAGTTAGCGTGTGATAGCTGAATATTTTCATACTGGGAAATGGTTGCGTTTCCTCTTTAAACATTTCACAGTGTGTACGGAAGGTAGGTGGAAACTGAGGATGAGTTTATTTTCCAATTTGAGGCTTTGGGATCAGCATCAGTTCACATTCAGATCCCATCGCTGCACCTTTGTTCCCCTTCCAGTGTCTTTGTCAAAACACCGGAAGCTGCCGTGCATTTTGTTTGCATCCAGTGTTTCACATGCTCATCTCTCATCGCTTTTAATTTTTTGTCTGTGTCCCATTGTCTGTGTTTGTCTCCATTTGACTGTGCACCAATGATTGCTCAACGCCCATGGCGAACGGTAACCCTAAACTAGATGTACGTCCTTGGAAAGCGTGAGTTCTCAGGCTCCACAGCCACGAAAGAAGGTGGAGTCCAGCCTGGAGGTGTCCAGGGGTAGCAGTCCCTCGGGTCCACTACAGGTAGGAGCAGGGGGACCGACAAACCCGCTGGCTGACTCCGGTCGCTTAATTTGGGCAAAAGGGCTAGATTTCAAACTGAAATGACTGCAGGGATTGAACTGTAGTTACAGTAATTAGTACAGAATGAGGCGGATAGCGTTTTTAGGATCTTCAATCATCCACGACTGTAAATGAACAAGTTCTGTGTCATTAACTCATTCATTAAACCTTTATTCAGTCTCCGATTATATGAAAGTCATAGTCAAGAAACGATGGTGATGAGAGAACAAGGCTCTGTTCAGCGGCTCAGTTGTATGATAGTTAATTAATCGATCCAGATTCCGAGATGCTCTGCAATTCTTTCAATATTTGAACCTTTGTAGAAATCACAATCTAGTCACAGCCAATATTTCTGGCTCTTGAGAAAAAGTTTAATCTGATTTTAGTGTAGTGTAAGTGAAGGGAGTTACCAAAGTATCCGCTGTACATTCTTAAATAAGCACATGTTTTGACTGTAGTTGAAGCATATTTGATTTGAACAGACATGTCTTCACTTCACTTTACAAAGACATGAGCGGAGTCAACGGTCACGCCCTGAGTAGGTAGCGATGAAGCACTAATTATATATTAATAGCCAAAATGACAGAACCAGCCTCTCTATCACTGTAAATTGTAACTTACTTTTGGGAGGTTGTCTTAGAAATAGTTTCCATCCATTACATATATGATAAGTTCTTTAGTTCTTATAGTGTCACGTTTGCTGTTTATTTAAAGCACAGAATCCGGAATGAGTCAGTAATAGAACATTAAAAAAAGAAGGGGCTGAGGGGAAAAAAAAAGCATATTTATCTTTAACACTTGGACATTCAACTACACAGACATTAAATGTTTTCATGAGGTGGTTGAAGTTTGCTGTAATTGTACAGTCATTTCTTCTTCATGTCTGTTTCTATAGGCCTGTTGATGTTTGTACAGAGCTGCCTGTCGTAGTGCTGCTGTTTGTGCACACGTTTAGCATATAAATCTGCTTTTTTTTCCACCTCCCTGTATTGACCAGCGGAGTACTGTTTATAAGTGAGCTATTCAAGGTCAAACTGTGTACAGTAACAAGTCTGTTAGGCGGGTTGTCTACTAACAGAATAAAAGAAATGACCGCCATTACCAACTCCAGATAGCAATCTGTAGACCTTTTATCAGGAACCACTGCGTCTGTTTGACCCTCAATTCGTGTACTGGTAATGAAAAAACACAGGCCTTGTGCAGGTTCTTCGGTCAGGAGCAGGGTTTCCATAAACAAGCATAAATTCACATTTTCCTTTCTGAAAATTCAGTAAAACCAGTCAATTAATCTGAATAAACTCAAACTAAACCTACTTATGCACCTGTAAAACTAATTCAAACTGAAGTGAACTCAAAAACCAACCTGATGAAATAAAAGTAGTGGACATTTCCAGACTGTGATGCCTCTGCACTGACTGCTTTTCCTGTTGCTGTTTGGTTCCAGGGCCCGGTGATATACGCCCAGTTGGATCACTCAGGCAGCAAAAACTCCTTCCATAAGATGGAGCCGGTGGTCTACGCTGACATTCGCAAAAACTGAAGAGAAACTGGGGACCAAAAGAAATGAAAATACCACAGTAAATTATCAGACCTCTATCAGCTGCTCTTGGGAAGGGTGGGGATATTTCAACCGCTTCTTTCTTCTTTCCTTCTGTTACAGTTAGTTTATTTGTCCACACGAAGCATGGCGCTGTTGTATGATAAAATAATGTCTGTATGTGCTTTATGGTGAAGAAACACTATAGTGGACGTTACATTGGTCCATCCATCGGCCTAAGATACAGGGATCATTGTCAGCACACGAATGCCTTCACACGTGTCATTACAACACTTCTTTTATCTGAATGATTGTGGCTTCGTGCCTCCGACAGTGAAACCTAAAGCCTCAGCAGGCTGTTGCACTGGCTGAGCCTACGTCTAACTTTAATATCAAACTGCTCTTCGTAACCAGTTAGTTTGAGAGTTTCACATCACTCAGGCCTTCTCACCTGGCGTTAACATGTGTCTCCATTCATTTGTAAAGAGACAAATACATCAGTTCATTTGTAAAGAGCAATACGTGTTGTTCAAGATGCAGCAAGGCACTTCCTACATCAGTGCTGCGACCGCAATTATTCAATTAATCAATTAATCAATTAATTGTCAACGGTTAAATTAATCAACGACTATATCGATAATCGATTAATTGGGTTGAGTGAAAAGACGCAAAGAAAAACAAGTATCAGTTGCTCATTTTGGTCATTTGTGTTAATTATTTTTGATTTCGTTCTTACTTTGTTCACTTTTTGTTCTTGTTTAAGATCATGTCCCTGTTTTAACTTATGCAGTCTGGGACGAGTCAGTTTTAACACAAAAACCACCACTCAGTACCTTAAGGAAAAAAACTTGAAGCGTTGTCATTTAATTTTTTTATTTGATTTATTATTTTTATCAGTTTCTTTCATCTGTGACAGTCACTGATTATGTTCGAATGCCATCTTGATCGTGAGTTTTCGCCATTTTCTGGTTTTTCATTAAACAAAACAAGAAATGAATGAATCATGAAAATAGTCAACAGATCAATCAACAGTGAAAGCAATTGTTATGGGCAGCCCTAGAGGAAATAAAAAGAAGAAGAAATGATCAAAACGACATCGACTGGGTCTATTACAAGTACCGGTACCTAACTGGGTCAGTACCGGAGTACCGACAAGCTTCAGGACAAATGGTACCACTGTCGGTATTTACGCTGTGGTGTCCCGCCGTAGTCTTATAATGACCTGAAAATATTGTGGTGAGCAGAGTCTCAGGAAGACGGACAGGATGTAGGAAGACGTAGATTAATTTGGGGACGGATTTGGGACATGTCATGTTTTCAGTTACGGTATTTTTTATCATTTTAACTTTATTGCCTTTATTTAGTCATTAACTGGCAATTAATAAGACAGAAGAAAAGAAAGTCATCTTGAGATTGGCGTCATTCATCATCTACAAATAACACCGTATGGAGGAAGAGCACATACAAGAAGAAATGAAACAAAATAAAAACAGATTAAACAATAATGTTAATCATTTAAATACATTTTAAATAGTAAAGGTCCAAGGATCCTCACTGAGACGGTCAGTAGCTGGTGTCCATCTTCTGGAAACAGTGTGTATATTTGAGCTGTAAGTGTCATGTGTTCCATCATGTAGACGTGCTTTACTGTCTGTGGGAGGGATAGGCTCCATCCAGTTCATAGTATAGTATCAATGTAACGCTTTTAAAATGGAATGGAAAAAGGCTCAGATAAAATGGTCTTAAAGGGGGGCGATGACGACCATCTTTTCATGTCACGTCTTTATATTTTGCACCAAACTATGGCGAGAAGTATCGATACTCTTATCGATAAGTATCGGTATCGATAAAATCCTAACGATACCCGTCCCTATTCCTTGGTGTGTTCCTGGAAAACTGAATTCTCCAAGATATTTCACTCACTCATATATACAACCTTGGAAATGATTGTTAGTCCACATGTGACATTTGTGTAGAAATTCAATATGACAGCGTCTCTATATTGACGACTTTTCACCTCCTGTACCTCGAGCTGTCCATTCGTGATCAAAACACCAGAGACACATGTTAACGCCAGGAAATGAGGCCTGAGTCTGTGAACAGCTTCACAGTTACATCTGTCTGTTATAAATAAGGGAACGGCGGCAGGTAAACACATCACAGTACTGTAACTCGAGCGCTCTTGGCTGTTTCAACGAACTGAAACTGTTCAGCACAGTAGTGTTTTTATGTCACACGATGCACTCCCATAGGAAATATCGTAAATACTTTACTGCAGCTTCCTTATCTGTGAGCGTCCCGTCTGGCCAGGAAAGCTGTAGATCAGCAGACGTTAATGGTTTTGACTGCATTTGTACAAACAGCTTGTGCAACAGGCTGCTGAGTGTCAGCCTATCTCTGGCACAGTGACCACCTTTCATAAGGGTGTATAATGTAGTTGTTGTTGCCTAAAGTAACTTTGCATGCAGTTATAACAACATCTAAAAAAAAGTTATTTTGGTACTACTCAGCTATTTGTAAAACAGAAGAAGTCGTCTAACGTCTACTGTGAATGCTTCAGTTTTCTGTAAAGTAATGGCATGTTGTTGTGGTACCTTAAAAGACACTCTGCCTCCCTTTGGGTTTTCACCTCAGTAGAACACGTCTGGAGCTGGGTTTCAACCAGTCTCTGCTTTCACTTAGAGCCGGGCGATACGACCCGAGAACAAGGTTCATATCGGCCAGTGTTGGTAATTATCACCATAAACTTCAAATAATTTCTTTTAAAAGTTGACCTTTAGTCCTGAGGGAAAGTTGAAGAAACCAGGTGTTTGTTTGTGGTTTTAAAGTATTTGTAAAACACCTGTAGTCTCTGAGTTCTTATTCATCGAGATCATGATGTGAAATGATATCGAAAATAATCATAACGGCTGATTTCTAGGGAAAATGATCCTAATAATATAATATATATACACGCCAGGGTAATGATTGGGGTCATTTCATCGGCCACAGCATGTGTTTGTCTTCATTATATATGAACAAAAGGTCCGTTTTTGTTCCGTTGTTTTATGCAGCACATGGAAAAGAAGACCCCGTTTGCAAGTGTAAAAACAGTCTGCACATTAAGACAAATGTTCAACTGAGGTGAAACATTTCTTCAGAAACGCTTGTTTCTATGAAACCGGGAGCTCTTATTTGTTGGTCAAAACAAATAAAATGAAATACACTGTTTGCATGCAGTTAACTAACATAGCGATCATAATTATCCACCTTTTTTTTAAACATTGAATTATGTAAAGCTCTTTGGTTTTGTTGTTTTTTTGTTTGATTATTGGGCCAAATATCTAATATCAACGGTAATATTAGGTAAGTTCTTGTCAGTTCTTTTAAGCTTTAAAATGCATTCCAAATTCTTTTCGTTTCCTCGTGTCTTGAAGCATTTAAAAGCCAAATTTCTGTTGTGATTTGTTTGTTCGGTCACGATGAAAAGATCTGTTTTGCAACCTGTCGAAATGCCTTCAGCTTCAGCTCGTGATTCTGAAATGCAGTAAATTCCATGTCGACCATATTTGTATATATTTCTTGCTCGTGTAAGATATAGTGCTGTTTACTGTAAGTCATTCCAGCGCGGCGGTGTGGAGAGTAGTGCTGTAGAGGTTTAGAGGCTCGATGGCATGCTTCATGTTTTCTTTTTTCGTCTTAATTCTTGTGTACACTGCCTCAAAGTGTTCGGCCCCAGGCGTGTCACAGTGGACTGAATTAAGTTGATCGAGTGTGTAAAGACTATTACAGATATTCAATAATTCAGCGTCTAGATGGACATGAACTGTAGTTTTATTTATATCAATAAGCTAATAGTAGATTTGAAATACCTTTGTTGACTTGGGTGCATTAGAAAGTAAGGCTCGACTCTAAACTTTACCGTTTCACATTTTCACTAATGTGTTGACGTTTTTATTCTGTCTCCAGCGGAACGGGACCATATGATCAGTGATGTTACCATGATGAAAATGTTCATGTCGGTCGACGTCGATAATTATCACCATAAATGTCAAAGCCTTGTTTCTTTACAGTTTAAAAGCAGATTTTTGGTCCCGAGTGAAAAGTGAAGAAGCCAGACGGTCATTTGTGGTTTGAAATTATTTGTAAAAGACTCAACAAGATGAAAATGATGTAAAAGACATGAGAAGAAACAAGACAACGTAAAGATGGTTCAGTGCTTCATTTAGACCATTTTCATAATTTGGATTTAATGTTTTGAAAGTGTATTTTTTTTTTTTTTTTAACCACTTCTTCATATCTTATGTTGTATGTCACAACACATCTTGTTGTGTCTTTTATGAATAAATTAAAACCACAAAAAAACCCCCAGCTGGTTTGGTCAACTTCCACCCAGAACCAAACGTCAACCTTTAGCCCTCAGGTCCTCGTACGACCCTTTATGGATTCTCACTCGTATGTTTCTCTCATTTTGGCAGTTTTTTATGCTGAGATGATGATATTTGGCAAAGATGGAATTTTGGAATTTCAGCATCAACACTGAAACAATAAAATTTCCAGACAGTCTAACCCTGTCCTTGTTCTTCCTGGAGCCCTTTTTGTGCCCATCAACTGTCATCGATAGTTTTAAGTATTGACCTAAAAGGGCCTGAAGGGGAAAAGGGTGATATTTTTGTTTTTTGTAATAACACAGAAGGTAATAATCTATCGTTGACATTTCCCAGACTGATGATCCCTGCACAAAAAGGGTTAAAATAATGAAAACTAATTCACATCTGCTAAACATGATGAGGACCGGAGTTAATGACAAATAAAAAAATAAAAGATTTCTTCATGTTTAATATGAAGATGATTTTTAAATTTTTAATTTTTAATGGGTGTCTTGAGGGTTAAACTTCAAAACCCTTTAAAAGTCATAATGATTTCAGTGTGATGAAATCATTATGATTTCATTCACCTTGTTGTCATGATCACATCTGTTGTTAGCTCTGCAGTAGATCTCCATTTACTTCATCTTAAATCCATTCTTTTTGAATCGAGGCTGCGACTCGGGCCGCGTCGTCTTCTCTTTAACGTCTTTAATGTCTTTTCCATTAGTTTTCACTAGTTGACGTGTCTGCCCATGTATTCACCCAAGTCCAAACCTTTACTGCCGGTGGCTTTGCTCTTAAATGTGATGTTAAGTGCTGTTGTAAAAATTGTGATGTAAACTATAAATTATGAAAGATGTCCAATGTTAGCGAGCTGACGCGCTTCGTTTGGTGTGTTGGCGTCGACAGGTTTCGAGTGAATGCAGGTTGCAATGTTCATTCCACTGACAGGTCTTAAAGTGCTTAGTGTGTTTTCGATGGTAAATAGTTGTGTGTTATTTGAAAATTGTTTGCTATGTTCTGTTGTAAAATCTGCACTATGTCTTGCGTATCGAAGACAACAAATGCCCTGTGATTTTTATTTTCCTTTCTTTTTTTTTTTGGTTCATCTCTGAATTCCTTTGGCCTCTGTTTAACGCCTTCAAAACTGGAATGTTGTACATTTAGTGCCTTTTACATTTCATCAGCTAACTTGAACATCTGCTCAAAATAGAAAATATAAGATTCATTTATTTTCCTTTTATTGTATGTATTTTTTTATACACATAATATCGCTCTGTATCCACTGTCCAAATTTTATATAAAACCTATTCCTGGCCAATTATCCACCTGTTTTGTTAGTGTTTATTTGCTTCACTTTCTCTTTAATGGACTGTTTTTCCCTCTGAATCAGGTAAGAGCTCCCAGGTCGTCACCGTCTGAAGAGTGTCGATTATGTCCGTCCGTCGTCGTCGTAGTTTGAGTTGAGAGGTGTAGTTTTCAGACATGTAGGAATCCTTTCTCTTTTAACAGATGCCAGGTTCAGGCGTCTTCATCTGTAAACGTAGGTACAGTTGGTTTGCAGTTAAGAAAATACATCCAGACCGTAGACAAACATCACAAAATAATGCAATACTCTCTGCTCTGACAAACAAAGTACTTAAATCAAAAACCCTGTGTGTGCAGTATTACTATGACTCGTTGATGTCAGCGATGGATGGTGGTTTTGAACCTCGGGACGACAAACCTCCGTCCAAGTGGAAGAAGCTGAACTTCACCGTGACAAGGGTGGGAGTGGATCTGGGTTTTGGTTTCCTTAAACCTCCTCACTGTGATCTGTTTTCAGCTTCATGGCCACACATTTTGCAGTCAATCCAAGAGTGTTTTTAAAGAGTTTATTTAGATTAAGAAGGACTGGAAAAATATTCATTTAAACCAATGAATAATAGGTTAAAGTCAAAAAAGGCTCAACTATGATGTGATTAACCAATGTACTGAGTGTATTCCTGTCATTGTTCTGTCTTCAAATATAAATTCAGATGCTTAAGATCTTTCAATTATTGTAAATCCAGAAATTATGTATTAGTCACTGTAAGGAATACTGGTTGTACTTGTATTTTCAGTGAAGTGAAGTTAAAACAATACATCGAAAACTGAAATTATTATTTAAAACATAGTTCCAGTCTCAAAAATCCAGAAGCTTCCTCTGTCACATGAAAAAAAATCAGCACGTGGTTTTTGAAAATAACCTAAAGCCGTCAGGCAAGTGGAGTAAAAAGAAGCATGTGTGTCTGTGAGATGTGGTGCAGTGGAAGGATGGAGATGCAGGAAATGCATAACGTAGTTCAAGAGATGAAAGGCAGATTCCAGGTCGGCCGGTGGAGTCGACCTGAGCCACATCTGGGAGGAGAGACCGAACAACCAGGAGAGGTCCAAGGTGAGTCAGTTGTATCTTCTGTGTGTGAACAGTAGGGGGCAGCATCGCTCTGACTGAACCGCCAGTGTTAATGTCGATATCCTCACCTCCTCCCTGAATGAACTTCCTGGAACAACTGATCTCACTATCTCCCAACAGGAAACCAAACCTGTGGGGAAAAAAAAAAACAAAAAAACAAACTCAACTAAACCTCCACACCCAGCAGCGATGGAGCCGATGAGCTGCACGGAAAGAGAAACAAAAAGAAGTCTGGGAATCCCGGTAAGTGAGCAGGACCATCCCCCGAGGACCATCATGTGGTGAGCCTCATCTGTTTGAAATGTGAACCGGTGTGTGAGCTGAACACATGACACCCATAATAAAGTGTAATGAAGGATGAAAGGCTGCTGAATGTGAAACCAAACCCGTTACTAACCTGCAACCAGCTGGAGAACAGAGCAGGTAGGACCGCATCTCCATATTAACTACAACTTTCATTCATCTTCACCTGTTAATCCTCTGTTTAATGCTTTAGAAATACTGATTATTTTACCTCCAATGCTGTCATTTGATTTCCTTTTCATTTATTCATTTTTAATGCAACCGGTGTCTCGTGATTCATAAGCTGGTGGAGTTTGACAACGCCCTGAACTTCATCATCTGATGAAGGTCATGAGCTGCAGCTGAGAGGACCCCAAGTCCAGTTCTGTTCATTCAAATGTGTTAAATTATCTATAAATGTTCAAAGGCTCTTCTGATCTGATAATAACCGTCACAGGAGCAATTTCTCTGTAAAGTTCAGTTCAGTTTTATTCATACAGAACTAAATCGCAACAAAAACTATCTCTAGGCTTTACGCAGAAAAAATCTAACGGTACACTTTAATATTAAGATTGTACTGATTGTATTGATAATGAAAGAGTAAGAAAATTGATTTATTTTACTTGTTTTAAAGTCATTGGTTTCAGTGATTTTAATGCACTATAAATATAAAAATGTTCATATCAGCCGATATCGATGATTATCTGAACACGTGTCAAATCGATATTTCTTTTAAAGGGTTTTAAGTTTTAAGATGACAATGACGTAAAAAACTTAAAAAGATGAAAGTTATGTAAAAGATGACAAAAACCATATATATTTAT
>JAPQRN010000007.1:8660467-8677357 GCA_037367275.1 Coranthus polyacanthus
GATGTGAAAGAAGCGACGAGACAAAAGCGTCACAGAAGACAGTTATCTGTGGTTTGAATCTCTTCTTTACGTTCAGAACATGACAAACACTTAACAAACCTAGAGGTAGAACATTCATATGATGATAAATGACTAAAACATCACAGAATTCAGACCAACGGGTGTTTCTCATACGTCTGAAGGCAGGTGAGTGGTATCTCAGGGTTACACATCCTCTTGATGTGCTCTTTGAAGTTGGATCTGAAACAACACCAGACTCGTTCACTGACATAAATATGAACGTATATGTCCTTTTACGTCATTCCTTTTTGCATTCAATGCACTTTGTCTTTACATGTCTATACATTTTGGGGCATTTCGTGCCTTTACTTTGCGTTAAGAAATGACAGGAAACAAAGGTAGACGCGTAACAAACTTCCACTTTCTCACTCTGTGACTCTGTCATTTTGTTTATATGAAAATGTCATTTCAGCATTAGAAAATATTGCTCCAGGTAAAATGTAAAACAGCAGCTCGCAATAAAAATATCCAAATGTTTTTATCCCAAACTAATTGAGCATTCTTTTAGGTGTGACCTTCAGTTATGCATTTTCTAGAGAAATGCTTTTAAGACTTGAAATATTTGACTTTACTTAAGTATAATCTGTACAAACAGTTGCATTGATCTGATCGTGTAACATTCTCACAATATTCCTGATCTTCAGTTTACTCTGAACTAGAGCCGCAACGTCTGTTAAATGAATCCACAACCATTTTGATCATCGATAATCAATCAGACTCAACTGTCTCTGATTCCATGTCCTCCTCTGTGACAGTAAACTGAATGTCTTTGGGTTTTGAAAAACACTTTCTCAGCATTTGCAGACATTTCGTAGGTCAAACAATTCATCAAGAAAATAGTGGACACATTGATCACCAATGAAAATAATGGTTAGTTTCAGCCCTAACCTGAGCCTGAGATTCACGGTTTCCTGCGGCGACTCTCTTCGCTCAAGAGTATTTACAATAATTACCAGTGAGAGAAAAGAAAGTGTTACTCATATAGATTTTCCAGCCGTGTCATTAAACGCGTGTGTGTGAACTGGTCTTCCTCATTATAAACTCTGTTCGTTTACATGTGGTGAACCAGAGAGAAGCCACATGACAAATCATGTTCACGCCCACACTCTCAAAAAGGATGTGTGAATTTTCAACACGCCTACATGTTTTGGACAGAATAGTTTTAATTCCATCAGTAAGGCCTGAAACCACATGGGTCCAGTCATTCCGAAGGTTTAATCCAGAATCTAGACTTGAAAATGCCATGGTTTTTTCTGGCAGTTTTTCCAAAGCAACATGAAGCTGGCTCGCTCTGATCCAGATACAGACTTCTCAAGATGAATCCGGATCCACGGAGCGCTGAACTACAGATCCCAGTGTACACTACAGCTCTGTGAACAACACAGATTCAGCAAATGCTCATAACTTCAGTAAACTGTGAAAAGGACCCCATAAACATGAGCAAATGATACAAGTGTAGACGGTTTTCAAACTCAAAACTGCTTCAATCATGTAGTGAAAAACATAGAATTATAGCAAACTAATTGCACACAAGCCCTGCAACAGGTCGGGACGCAGTCCGGAGAAAATTCAGAATACGAAAAGGAGTGTGACTCTGACAAGTACTCCTGAATCACTCATATGTGACATTTAAGAACAGTTAGTGGTTCGAGTGGTTCTCGCTGACTCAGTGTCCGACGGTGTGCCTCAGGGATCGGTCCTGAGACCACTACTGTTCATTCTGTAAATGAATGATCCCGGTCCAACTGTTTAAATTATACTCTTTAAATATCCACACAGTAATAAAATATTCAGCATCCACACCTAACAGCCGACCTGTAACTCTGTTCAACACAACTTCTATCATTTAAAACCTGTTTTAGATGCAGACAAACCAGAATTCATGTTGTTTTCCAGTGTAACGTCAAAGCCAATGAACCTGCCATCGATTGCCGTGTCTCCAGGTTCCCACACAGATTCCCACACAGGTTCCCACACAGGTTCCCACAGAGTCCGTGTCCAATCGCAGATATCTCTGTATTTTAATTGATGACTCATATTCAGTGACTGATGAAAAGACTGAAACCGGGGTTTTTATTTTACATCGAGGCTTGTTGCCACAGTGTTTATGTCTGTGCTGGACTGCAATGATGTGACCTATGCATCTTCTGAAAGCTCACAGGGTCTGGATACTGGTTACCATGGAGCCCTGATGTTCATCGTGAATTTAAAGCCCTCATTCGTCATTGTTTGTTATATATTCATGTTGGATGGTCTGACTTTTCCAACTGTAAAGTAAAATATTGGCCTCTATACATGTATCTTAGGTCTGCGTCCATCATATCTTCAGGTCTACATCTGTCTAGAACGTAGCCCATGCTGTGTATTCTACTTGTTACTGTTTTCTACAATGTGATCTGTAGTCCCATTCGGAGCTCTGCTAAACTGAATTCACCTTAAAAAGTCTGGATCAGGGCGATCCAATCCAACGCTGCTTTGGAAAACCAGCACAAGAGTGTGATGGACGTAGTACCTGATCCCAGAGAGACAAAACGTGGCATTTTCAAATCCCGATCACTCCGATCCAGATGAAACTTTTTGAAAAACTGGGCTCTGGAATTATAACTGAGCATTTTTTTTCTTTTCAAACATTTACCCCTATAAGGGTATTTAGAAGTTATTTCTAAAAAGACCAGATGTAACCTTTGACCTTTATTCTTCACATAAAGTTCTGAAAACATTCCAAATGGAGCCAAACATCCAAAGTATGTCACGAAGAATGATCTGATGGTAGGATTAATAAATAGAGGGTAGTACTTTTGGAGGGGGGCTGGGTGGAACAGAGACGTCGTCTCCTCATAGTGGAGCTTAAAAGTGGACTTCCCAACCCCCCTTATAAGGCATTTCCCTGAGAACAGTGGGAGGGAGCGATGCAGGATATTCTCACAGGATGTGATGGCTGGACAGCAGCCGGAGCCGTGCGATGTGGAGGGAACAGTCAGCTGAGAGGAGCTTCTTTTTGGCTTGTGGTGTTCACTCGTGTTGCCTTATCGATCTGCGAGTGGGTGTGTGTATGAGTGAATGCTGAGGATGTGAAATGAACACGGTCAGGATGCACGCCAAAGATTAGTCACCAGCTGAAAGTGAGGTAAATGAGCAGCTCTCTGAAGGTTTAAAGCATGTCGTTGGGATTGCATGGTTTGTTTTCTGGAGCTTGTTCTTTAACTTGGACCAAAGTGTGGGAGAGGTTGTTGTAGAAGTGCACATCACGCTTGAGGGAATGGACTGTTTGAGCTGTTTGACTTGTGGCTGAAGTTAAATCAGATCAGAAAAGTTGTGTTAAGTTACTGGCCTCGTAAATATCCTGTGTTTGCCTTTTGTATGTGTTTTATGTTGCTGCATGTTCTCCTTATCTGTGTCCAGTTGGAATATTCTCCCAAACATCACATGAAAACAAACTTACTCAAGTACACATTTGAGATATTTGTACTTGACTTCCATTTTCTGCAACTTCATCCTTGTACGACACCACATCTCAGAGTAAATATTGTACTTTTTAGTCCACTGCGTCTGTCTGACAGCTTTACCTCCTTTACAGATACAGTGTTGATGTTGAATGTTTGTGAATGTTTCAAATTCTCCTCCTCCTTCTTATGTGTTTAAGCTGAAAACAGGCCTGTTAAGTTTACTTTTTCGAGATACGTGGTTCTCACAGGACAGCGACGCTACAAACATATGATGATTTTATATAATATGATGCGTAGATCTGCAGATTCAACTACAACGGTGAGCTCAAAATTCAACACCTACAGCAGGAAAATGTAGTAAAATGAATATAGTTAGATAGTACTTTTCACACTTTAAGTACATTTGGCCGATAATCCTTACATACTTGTACTTGGCAGTACTTTTACTTACAGTGGAGTATTTTCACAGTGTGTATTAGTGCTTTTACTCAGTTGAAGAATGTGGATACTTCTTCCACACGGTTCCCCATGTGACGAGCAGATTACATCACTCTGTCTTTAGGTTATGTTATAGGTTTTGTGATAAATTGACATTATTTCAGTCTCGTCGGCTCGTCCTCCGGGGAGCTCTCGACACGCGACGCTAAATCTTTTCCTGACAAAGACATTTCTGTGGCTGGGAAATCTGTTACTTTTCAAAGTGTGAAGCGATCGTTTTAAATAACAGTCTCTTCATTAGTCGTCATAAAGCACTGTCCGAATGACGACTAGGCTCTTTTCTAGCAGCTTATCCCTCAACATCCTCATAATTACTGCTCATTCAGAGGAAGTTGTTGTAGATTGTGATGTTAGATGCTGTGTTCAATCTGGGCTTCGTAAGAAGAGACGTTCTGCCTCCAAAGTGTTAATAGTGTCTAAAATAAATGAGGATGTGTAACCCTTTAAAGTGAGGTGTTTTTCATAACTCATTGACTTGGGCATCGTCGTGGTTCAGGACCAGGTCTATCTGCTCAAAAGAACAAACAAAAACATCTAAACAACCCCAGTCCCAACTTTAACGTAGACGGAGACATAACATGCATGATGAAAATGTACAGGTTGTTCATAAACTGCAACACTTTACAGCCATTAAGGTACAATGAAATACAGAATTGGCTAAAACAGCAGCAGCTGTGGTTTGTTTTTAACCTTTTAAATCAGTGGGTTTGGAGTCAGAGGAAACACATTCAGATTCAAGGCTCCATGTGAGAACACTTCCATGGATGTCATTCATTCAAAATGTTAACAAAAATTAATACAGTGTGTTTTTGTATCAGTACAGTGTCACAAAAAAGTCTATTTAGAGAGGGAGCAGGTCCAGAGAGTCCACCATGGTTCTACAGTAGCTCACGACACATTTCTCCTCATCCTCCTCCTCCTTCTTCTCCTCTTCTTCCTCCTCCTCATGCTCCTTCTCCTCTTCCTCCTCCTCATCCTCCTCCTCCTTCATGTCAGGTGACATCCAGTGTTTAGTTACATTACTGTCACCTATACGTCTGAGTGTGAACCAGTCATTATCCCTTTCAACAGACAAACCAACCATGAGGTACTTCTGTGACTTGTGGTGAACCGTGGTCTCTGTAGATGAGGCTGAGACGAGGGGTTTTCCTTTGGTTACAATCTACAATTTGACCCACTAAAGATTTCACTCTGAACCTTTAATGACATTCAATCAAAAAGCTCTGACCCTGTGTTTCTGTGTTTGTTTTTTTGGATGCTGTCAGGTAATCGTTTCTGGCCTTATGCATGATTTCTGATTAAAATGTTCAAAACTTTGTGCAACTCTGTGTGTGTTTGCTTCCGATGTCTGATAGTTCGTGAACCGTTAAAAGGATATGGATGATTCGCTTTAGCTTCAGTCTACACCTTTTATCTTTGGACTGCGTTCCTGTTTGCGTGGTTTTCTGCGTATCGGAGTTTACATGTGTGTTATTTGAGCAGTTGTCGGTCTTCTTTCCTCTTCTTTTTTTTGACACTAAGTTGTGTCTCTGAAAGCTCTGAAATGGAGCTGCTGTTCATAAATGGAGGATGAACGGCTGAACTAGACGTATACTCAAGAGTTTTAAAACTGTGGTGTAACGTGTCTGTGTTTTCTTATTTTCTGTGTTTTTCTCACATGTACAGCTCTTTGTTTCCCATCATCCCTCTGGGTTTTTACCATTACTGTGATACTAATTACTCCCACATTGCTGCCCTACGCCGTTGCATGTTGTTTTGTTTTGTACAGAGGAACCTGTGAGGAAGATTTTTTTCTTGTTTTTGCAAGTTTCCACAAACTAATGAGCGACAGAGCTCGTCTGTAATAAGATGAGTCACCGGGCCTTTGCAAGTGTACGTTTTCTGTTTCAAAACAATAACCTACAGTCCTGCCGATCGATTACATTTACTCAGAACTCGTGGTGTGATTTGCTTAGTCACTGTCTTACCAGTTTTCAGCAGCAGAGTATAAATCAGAACAGAAAGCCCCTTTTGTATCATAAATAGCTCTGTCATAGGTCAGGTGTCTACTTCCCTCTTCCTTCCTTTTTTGACTGTAGTATCACCTCCAACCGCTTCCTGCATTCATGTGTGTCTTGTCCATATTCTCCGTGTGCTGCAGCACCATGGCCGCCTTCCAGCTGCTCTTCCCGCTGTTGCTCAGCTGCCTGGCGGCGTCCGTGCGTCCTCCTCGATACATCCCATCATGCCATGTGGTAAGTAAAGCCTGGAGAACAAACGGAGCGTCTGGAAAAGTCACAGGATTTAATTTTGTAGGGATGCAAACGCCTCACCTTTAGGCGACACAGTGTCTTGAAATGAAATGGTGTAAAATTCAGACCACTTAAATTCTTCAAACTTCAAAATCAATGACATTATATTACCTTTGAAGCTGTGAAAGCAACTAATTCTGAGTCAGTTTTTTCCTCCTGGTGTAAAAATTGAAGGAAAAACCACATTTTAAATCTGTTTTCAGTTTTTTGTTTGATTAGAAACAATGCGTTTTTGCCTCATTTTGGATCTATTGTATTACGAGCTTTAGAAAATAGATCATTAGCTTAATAGTTATTCTGAGTATTTGAAGTGAATATGAAAATAACATTTACATTTAGAGAATGAAGAAGGTTGTTGCTGTTTTTGTCTTGTTACATTTTTCTTAGTTTTTTTACATAATTCTCTTGTTTGTTCATTTGTTCATTTTGTTGATTATTTTCTTCATTCTTCTTCATTCTTTTGTTCATTTTTATTCATTTTTTTGATCATTTTGTTCATTTTGTTGATCCATTGCTCAACACTCGCAGAATAAGTTCAATCTTCTTACTGAATTCCCGTGTTCTTTTTAGTTTCAGCAGCACTTGAACGTATAAATTCAGTGTTTTCCCTCCATTTTCATTGCATTCCTTACTACCGTTAGGAATCTGGATGTGTTTCTTCATCTGTCCTTGGTTTATTTTTATGGGTTGCCCGTGGCGACGGAGACGAGGTCCAGAATCCATCAGGTGCTTGAGGTATTTTCAGATTATCTACAGGCAGACAGTTTATTTGAAAGCTTTTGGTTTGTTAGTTTTAGCCTTTGGCAGCAGACCTTCAGCCTTTAGTGTTTGGACAGAGAAATATTATCAGTGAAGATGAAAACGGTTGTTCCTACACGCGGCAGAGGTCAGATGTCAGCCAACCATGTCGTTTGTAACATCACTCTGACATTTTCCCCTTTAGTTTCTAGTGAATCGTGTTTTATTTTTGGCTCTTACACAAACTTCAGTAGTTCCTGTTTTCATTATGTCACTGGAAATGGAGTGTAAAATGCATTATTGTCTGGTGGAGGATGTTTCCCTGGAAAGAAGAGCAGATTCAAGAAGAGCTTTATGAAGCCATTAACCGTTAATGACGACTGCGTAGAAGAACAGCCAACGTTCACAATTCAAAACCGTAATCATCTTTATTTTATGTCATATACCATTTTTATATCAGATCATGATCATTTTCCTTGGAGATCAGCGGCCGTGATTATCATGATATAATATAATATACAATCACGACATTAAATCAAAATAAGGAATAAGCACCACATCAGTAAATCACTAAATCGCTGCCTACAGGTGTGTTTCCATCTTTTGATGTTTTTTATTTCATTTTCGTCTCGTTGTATCTTTCACGAATATTTTAAAACCACAAATAACCTTCTGGTTCCTACAACCTTCACTCAGGACCAGCAAATCCACCTTTAAAAGAAATAATGATTTATCAGTACTGACATTTATTTGATCATTTTCGATATCAACTGATATCAACACCCAGCTCTAGTCAGACATGAAAGATTAGACTTTGTGCTTCGGTTTAGTTTAAATCCATCCATGTTCACATCTCAAACTGGAACGAACGGATACAGCAGACGATAAAAAGTGAGAGGACCAGTTGGAACAGGTCCAGACTTAGACAAACACACTGATACTAAAACTAAAGCTGCATCACTTCTGTTTCCGTTTGGTGGTTTTTGCATCTATAAATAGTCACGATATGAAGCCAAACATAAATCAGTCTTTCTGTTCAGCACAGACACCGTTAGAACTGTGTATGTCGATTTGTAGGACTTCGAGCTTCATTAACTATGCATTAATTATGTTTTCATCTTAACAGATTTTACACATCACTAAAGTTGAAGTATAAGATACAGATTACAGGTCATTATTTTTATTTTGATAATATAATTGCCTTGTGGGATGCACTGTGTTGTTGTCTGTGCATTGTTTCTGTAGGAATAAAAACTTTAATTAAGAAAGAAAGAAAGAAACTACACCCTGAAGGCAAGGCATAAATCTTACATTCATTTATCTAAAAAGTAGAAGATTAAAAATAAATGAAAACTCCGTACTAAGTGATCAGTGATTTTCAGTGTATATATAACCATGTGATTGTTCTGTTAAACTAGGCTTGTATAAACCTTGTGGTTTTCCCACTTATTTGACTAATATTATGACTCAAAGTGAAGTGAAGCCCCTCCTCTGTTGTGAATCACGTGTTGATGGTGTGCAGCTGCTCTGCACTGGGAACATCTCTGATATCACCTCTGTCTTTAATGTACGAATCCAGAAAAATCAAACATCATCACATTTTGCTGAACGGCGAGGTTTGAATTACATGACCTGGATGTAAGCGACGAGGAATGATACCACAAATATGTCCTCGGAGTGAACAGAGGAGGAGGAGGCAGGTTCATGACTTATGAACTACATTAAAAATATCTCAATTTATTAAGAGTAATGGGAGAAAAGATGATGGTAAAGATGGTGTGAAATGGAGACTGATTTTTATTTTTTTTCAAAGGTTTTGTCCAAATAACCAGAGGTGGAAAAACTCCACACATTCTTCCCTCCAGTAGAAGTACAGATACTTGTGTAAAAGTAGAAGTACGGATTCTTTACTGCAGTAGCTCTGAAATGTACTCAAAGTATTTGTACAATCCTACCGCCTGTTTCTGTGCAGAGCTCCTGAACCTCATCATCCATGTCGGTATTAGTTCTCCTGGTCTCAGACTCTCATGAAATAAACACAGATTGTCTGGTTACTTCCTGCTCACCAATTTTATCTTTTACATCTTCGTCTTTTACGTTGTTTTTATTTTTTTGTCTTCTTTCATCTCTGTCATTTTGCTGTGTTTGTCTCGTGTGATATCTACCAATGGATCCAACAAGAGGTCGTTCAATTTCCCGCAAACTCGACTAAAGTACAGTAATGAAGTATTTGTACTTCCCATCTCGGGTATCGAGTTACAAAATGATGAACAAACCAAGGCTTTTATCTTCATTTGCCTTTTAGTTTTTTTGCACATGTTCAGACACTGAAAGAGACAGTTTTATTCTATAAATAAATGAAACGTACTGTCTCCACATGAGGACATAATGTTTTTCAAAATCTGTTTCATCTTCATAGACATTGCTTAGCTTTTATCTTCATCAGATCCAACTGATCCCAAATAGCTGGAGAAATTAAAAATGCAAACAAATTTAAAGCTTGTGCCTTGTTGAAAAGTTGGTTCTAAAAGTTTTCTTTGCCAGAACAATGGTCCGTCGTAAACCTCAGAGGACTGGCTTCCTGCCGAGCGCATGCCGTCAATGCACTGACTCATAAATCGAACTCCATTTAAGCATCGCTCTGTGTTGTGTCATGGTCAGCTGGTCTGGCAGAGCGCCCACATAATCAGACTTGCATGTTTGTCTTTGTTCGTAGGTCCAGATGGATGTGTTTTGCAGCGATCGGAGCCTCAGAAGTGCACCACTCAACCTTCCTCATGGCATCCAAATGCTGGACCTGTCACGAAACCAGGTGCAGAATCTCACCCAGGAAACCCTCGCACACCACACCGGCCTCCACCATCTGAACCTCCGCTCCAACAGGATCCTCTTCATCCAACCCGGGCTTTTCAGAGACATGGCAGATCTGAAGGTCCTGGATCTGTCCAGGAATCATCTGAATCTTTTTGCTCAATCTAAAACCAGCATCGGGCCTCTCACTGCGGTGGAGTCGCTTGATCTTTCGAGCAACGGACTTTTCACGGGGATGACGGACTACTTCCTTGCTGAATCTCCATCGCTGTCAAACCTTTCTCTCAACGGCAACAGCATCACGAAGATAGCACAAAATACCTTCAGCGGAGCCTTGTCTTTGAGAAAAATCCACCTCCACAATAACGTCATCTTGGAGATAGAAGACGGAGCTTTTGACTCATTGGGTCACTTGACTGAACTTGATTTGTCAAAGAATTCAATCAACTGCATCACAGATTTCAACCTGTATAAATTAAAGACGCTCAATCTTAGCAGAAACAGCTTGGAGCTTTTCCGAAGCACGGTTTCGGACGACGTGTACGAACTTCTCCATCTTGATCTGAGTGAAAACAAAATGTCTCTTTTGCCTCTTCTCCCTCGGAAGAACAAGCTAGAATACCTGGATGTGTCACAAAACCAAATTCAGAGCATTAATGTCACGGGGACTGTAGAGGGGCAGATTTACTTCATGTGCACATGTTTAGCTGCACCGCCAAGTTTAAGCAAACATCACCAGTGTTTTTATCACCTGAAATACCTGGACATGAGTTACAACAGCCTCAAAAGCCTGCCACAGTTCCTTTTTTCCACTATGGTGTCACTGGAGGTCCTGAATGTAAGCAATAACTGTATCAGTTCATTTTCTATCGCTGCAGGCCTTCTGAAGAACGTAAGGATCATCAATCTCAGCCATAATTCCCTGCAGACTCTGACCTTTGAGGAAAACTCTCTACAGTCGCTGGAAGAGCTGTATTTAAATGGAAACGACCTCACCACTCTGGATTATCCCACATTTCAAAGACTTCCAAGTGTCAAACTCCTGCAGCTCCAGGAGAACAATCTGAGAATCTGTACGTCGCCAGTAACAGACCAGAACTACCCAGATCCATCTGGCTGTGTTACATTTTCTTCTGTTCCGAATCTGGAGTATCTTTACCTTTCTGAAAACGGCCTTCAGACTCTCCCTGCCAATACGTTCTCCAACACCCCTCTGAAACTGCTGGACCTGTCCCTGAATCCAGGTCTTGACATGGACCTGGACTCCCTCTGTGGTCTGGAGAATTCCCTGGTTCACCTTCTCCTGAGAGAAAACAACATCACTGAACTGAACACGGACCTTTCTTCGCTGATGAGCCTGAAGTACGTGGACTTGTCGACCAACCAGCTGACCACTCTACCGATGTGGAACAAAGAGTCCTCCATCGAGTCACTAAACCTCCAGAACAACAACCTGGTGTCACTGGAGTACAGCACGGTGCTGGCTCTGGAGCGCTCTCTGAAAACCATCTACATGGGCTCGAATCCTCTGAGCTGCTGCAGAAACCTGCCCTTCCTCCACATGGTCCAGCACTCAGCCGTGGTGGTTCCCGACATCGAGGCGGTGACCTGCGTCTACATGGAGGACACAGAACCAGTAAACATAGAGAAGGTGACCCAGGAAATGTGTCAGAACCTGGAGAACGGAAGTCTGAACGTCATTGTGATTGTAGTAGTAGCGTTGGTGCTAATAATCATGCTGGTGCTGCTAATTAAATGTTGTCACTCGAGGAAACGGAAGCACAGCCGGAGCTTCAGCGCGTAACATTTGTCCATTTATGTCCAAGTGAATGGAAAGTAAACAGCAGACATTAATACCTTGTCCAAACTAATACAGATACTTTTTTGAATGGATATTTTCCATTTCCTTCTGTCCACATGCCTTTCATACACACAAGAAGCAACTCCAAATGCACAAACCAGCACCGATGTTCACTTTGAAAGGCATCATTTTAGTGACTTAAACAGTGTTAACGTGTGGATGAGACGCCCACAGGTACAGAAACATGTTTGTTTGGAAAAATATCTGTATTAGTGTCAGCATGAAGGAATCTATGTTTGGAACTTTTTCATTTTTTTCATGAAAAGGTCGATGATTCTTAAAAAACACATGAATGTAAAGCTTGATCCAAAGGTTTCTGAAAGGACAGTTTGAAGCCTTGACTCAGGTTTATCACCACCACCACCTCTGACCACGTTTACATGCACAAAATAGTCCCGTTTTTTTGTCCTTATTCTGAAAAGACAGTAAATGTCCAATAAAAACAATACAATAAAACAACAGTTAAATAAATATATAAATGTATATATATACATAGGTATATATATATATATGTATATATACCTATGTATATGTATATGTATATGTATATGTATATGTATATATATATCTAAACCTCTAGTTTCTGTGTCGAACGTGGCTGAAATACAACCTAAACTATATGAGTTTAAACATGGCTCAAATGTAACCCTAACCCCAAGAGGTTAAAAGTCCACCATCTTTCAACCTCTAGTCTGATTAACGATGTTTCCAAACGCAGTTCGACTATGACAGCCTCTCCAGAAACCTGTCGATGTCCAACTAACGTGCATTAAAAGCCGTCAAGTAAAGACACACATATTTACATGTCTGAAGGATCCTAAAACCCTAATAATGAGCCTGTTCTCACTCCTGTTGTCACAAACTGACACCAGGCCATGAGCCCTTGGTTTTCAACACACCGGGGACTCCCGTGACGTCATGTTCGGACGTGCAGCTTACCAAACAGAAGTGAATGTTTGATCTTAAATGTTGGACATTGACCACATGGGCCGGGTGTTAAATAGGGGAAAACCTTAGAAGAGGAGGAGGTTGGTGATGGATGTGGAACACCAAAGTTTGTGTCCTGTTTCATGCTGTGGTTATTTTTGCCTTATTGAAGCCCTTCCCCTGACCCTTTTCCTAACTCTAACCAAGATGTTTTCATGCCTAACCCTAAACGAACCATAACCACGGCATCGTCCAGACGTCTTTCCAACATTACGCCTCCACAAAGCGTCAGTCTTAGTTGGGAGTGAGAATGTGTTTTCTTAATCAGAAAATATTCCATTGGATTCTATTGGACAAATTGTTCATGAATTGAGAACAACAGTGGACTATTAATGTGCATGTAAATGCAGTGTTTCTTGACTGAGCCGATTCAAATGTGTTCAAAGCTGCAGAAGTTAAAAGATGTGGAAGTCAAACCAACAACTGCTGACTGAAGACAACACTGATTCTCAAGAACCTCGAGCATCTTTAGTCTCGGTTCTTGATCAGAGAAGTGTGGACTTCTTGAAGTTTTTCTCATGGTCGGTGCCAGGTGGTCATTAGAGGAACTGCAGCTGTAGATGCTTCAGACTCCATGACCCGACTCCGTTTTGTGTTTGATCACATGTGAAACGAGTCCAGTGAATGTAAAAACAGCCACACTAATGATAAACTAAGAGTAAAAACCCACAATGCAATGAATGAGAAGCCCTTGAAAATGAAGATAAAACGGATAAAAAGGCGAGTGTTGAAACCAGTGGTGGAAGAGGTATTCACATCCTTTATTTAAGTAAAACTACTGATGTATTATCAGCTAAATGTAGTTAAAGTATGGACGTAAAAGTACTGCTCTGGTTCTTCTGACTGAGGAAAAAAACTCATTTTTGATACACAAATCTGTTCAGACTTTACTTCAAGTCCACACCATCTCTACTCCAGTAGAAGTACAGATACAGACTGTGGGAAAAGCAGAAGTACTGATTCAACTTCTTTACTGCAGTAAAAGCAAAAAAGGATGTTTTTATCGTCTTAATCACCACAGATACATTAAAACTAAAACCTGCTTAGAAAATGTAAGGAGCAGAGGGTACAGATATTTGTCAGAGTAGAAGGAAAAAAAGGTTGTCTGTAAAATAAATGCTCCAGATACCTGAAAACTCTACTGAAGTCCATTGGTGATGTATTTGTACTTGGTAACCTCCCACTTCTGGAGGTATTTTCAAAGCTTGTTCTGCGTAAAAACCTTCACGTGAAAAGGAACTAAAGCTGCAGACAAATGTAGGTGGAGCAGAAGGATAAATCTGCAGAAAATGGACATAAAGTAAAAAAAGGAACAAAAACTGTACTTAAATTGAGTATACTTGAGTAAAAGTACTCTGTTACCCTCCACCACTGGTTGAAAACAGCACCGTCAATGTGAGAGTATCTGACAGTGGAAGTTTGCAGAAAGCGACAGATGAAGAACGTAACACTACAAACAAAGCAAAGCGTCTTTCTGTTCATGAACGTCGACTGAAGTACCTGCAGGTTTGGAGTCACGTGACTGCCAAGTGTCCACAACGTCACCAATGTCATGTAGTTTGCACTTTAACTTTCCTCTTGTTTGTGTGATTGTGTTTGGTTTTGAGACTGACGACACTAAAAATGAAGGATGCTACAGCTTCAGTCCATATAATTTATTTTTTTTATTAGAACAACTGGCAGCAGGTTTCTGTATTATTTCTATTATTATCGTCACGTCACGTTGGTTAAACAGTGTAAACTCTTCTTTATGGAGTCAGATTTCACAGAAACATATATACCTTTTATTCACACCTGCATGTTTGTCGTTGTTGAACTTAAAGTGACGTTTCAGTTGACACATATTAAAACTTTGTGGTTAAAGACACAAGTTTATTTATGTTGATTATTACTATCTAGACATAATGACCACAATCTGCAGAGCATTAGCTGATGCTGAAATAATGAAATAGTATTTAATTCTATATTAAAATGAATGTTTTTTTCCTGTTGTTTGTGTCTTGTTCATGTTCTTTAATCTGATTTTACAAACCTTGTCCTCAGCGAGAAAACGATAAAGATAATTATCACGATTTCATATATAATAGAATTTAACTATTAACAAATTAATCAAATAACACGTTAAAACAAATAAATCAAAGGAAATGAACAAATCAGGCATTGAATCACAAAATCAGAATCTACACACACGTATTTTCAACTTTTTTTTACAACGTTTTCGTCTTTTATATAAATATTTTCTTTCTTCTTCTTCTTCTCCTTCTCCTTCTCCTTCTTCTTCTTCTTCTTCTTCTTCTTCTTCTTCTTCTTCTTCTTATTCTTATTCTTATTCTTATTCTTATTCTTATTCTTATTCTTATTCTCCTCCTTATTCTTATTCTCCTCCTTATTCTTCTCCTTATTCTTCTTCTCCTCCTTATTTTTCTCCTTCTCCTTCTCGTCCTCCTCGTCCTCTAGGACCAGACTGACTCTGATTGGATGTTTATCGTGATACTTTTAATTTCTCATTCAACATGTTGATTTACATATGTTTTATGTGAGGCCATGCAAAGCTGGTGCATCTCAGGGGCTTTTTCCACTGTTCCATTAAGAAAAGTTTTATGGTTTTTGAAAACCGCTCTCTGTTTCATTTCAGTTAAAGTCGTTATTTTTGTGGTCCTGGTTTTAAATTGTCGAACTCTAATAACAGCTACAACAGTTTGAAAAGATGGAGCTGCATTACCCAGACGTCTCGTTACGTGACATGTGTAAACTCTGCACAGGAGTTACAGGGACTTGGTACAGGTGACCATTTCCATTTGGCGTAGTTGGAAAGTTCTGAGATTTCCGCAGTGCTCTCATACTGTATGGCAGCCTGACATGAGAAGGTTATATAAATATCATTTAACTTCCCCTGCCTGTAATAAACTTTACTATGAGCCGATGAAGAACTAACTATTCAGGCTGCGAACAGGAACAAAAGTTAATGTCTGGCTCCGTCTGGGTATTTGCATTTGACCACATATCTCTAAAAAGGCAGCTTTTCATTAGATCGTGTGATGATGTGTTTTACAGTGAATCCGAGTGTTTTTACAGAGTTTGTTTAGATTAAGATTAGATTAGATTAACCTTCAAAGGAAACGCGTCATCCTTCAGTTTTCATGTGGAGTCAACATTACATCATTTACTATGAATATTAATAGAACGGAGCTGCAAGTAACTGACTGTCTGTTAAATGTTTCCCTCTAAAATGTAGTGCAGTATAAAGTAGCACAAAATAGAAATACTTTGGTAAAGTACAAGTATGTCAGACGTTCAGTAAATGCACTGAGTGACATTCACGACTGCAAGGAGGAACATGAATCCACAGCGTTTTGTGTTATATAACAATGAAAAAGGTTCATCAACCCGTTTCAGGTCCCGAACCTCCGTTTGGGGAACGCAGTATTAAACATATTTTTACTGATGAAGAGCAGTTCATCATTTACATAAGTTTGTAACATCCGTCGGACAGAACTTGTTAATGAAGGCGTAACTTTTTCACCCAAATAAACACAGTCTAGACGCTTGATTGTGTTTATCAAATGGAGGAATGAGGTGCTGATTGAAGATAAAAGTCATGCAGATTATTCCTGTGGTTTCCTGTAAGTTTCCTGTAACTCCACAGAGCCACAGTTACATAAATAAGCATGTTCTCCATTATAAATGCTACTGCACAGAATACACTGGGGCCCACATTGTTCATGTTTTTAAATGTTTCACTGCATTAATAGTTGAACAGCTCTGAAATCATATCTGTATTGACTCTAGTTTCAACTATGTATATCCCAACAAAAACACAGACTCATGAACTATATTCATAATTAAAACATTATGTAAACAGTGATTCAGGGTGGAATTTAAAACACAAGCACTCGGTCACATGTGGAAAATACGCTTTGACCTTGTGATACTGAGCCCGATCCTCATATTTTCTCATTTCTGTTCTTTGGTGATAAAGTGGCTTTTTCCCCTTCGGTGTAAAACAGGACACACGTTGACAGCTTCCTGTACCACCCTGAAATGTGCCCCCTCCTCATCCCCAGAGGAGGGGGGGAGGAGGAGGAGAAGGAGAAGGAGAAGGAGGAGGAGGAAGAAGAAGAAGAGGAGGAGGAGGAGGAGAAGGAAGAGGGGGAGTAGGAGGATGAGGGGGAGGAAGAAGAGGAGGAGTAGGAGGATG
>JAPQRN010000007.1:8695533-8705990 GCA_037367275.1 Coranthus polyacanthus
ACATATCTTTATCAAAATACTTCCTGTAAAGTCATATTTTTCGTTGTATTTAAATGTTGAATTCCATTATATATAATCCTACAACCAAGTATCAACTGAGCCCAGAATGTCACGTCTCCATATCTCCACATCTCCAACACAAGATAAACACTAAATACATTTCTGACTTTAAACTCACAAAATTATGACTTTAGAATCTCAGAGAATATTCTATTTTTCTTTCTCTTAAATTTGTGAGTTTCTTCTTGAAACGTACCACTTTTTTCTCAACACGTCACTCCAGGGGGGAAAAACTCAAATCTTCTATCACCCAAGTTTTTCACTGTTTTCTTTTCAGGATGTAGGAAAGGGAGTGGGAGGGGTGATATCCAGGTTTTTCTGCTCCAAACTATTTTATCGGCCTTTAAAAATCCACTATGGTCGACCTCTGATTGCAAAGACTCAAAGTGTAAATATCTCGTCTCCTGTTGGATCCTTCGGTCTTAATACACTGACAGAATAATTGTTAAAGCTCCTACTGCAACAGTCTAAAACATACTGTTTAGAGTATGTAGTGTTTCTGCAGGTTTCAAAAAGTCTTTTTAAAGCCCCTTTAAGACCATCATGAATGTAATTTAAGACCCATTTCATGTTCATACTATACAGGCAAACAAGTACAAATGATACTGAGTTACCTACAGAGTAAATATGTGAATGAATGTATTGGCTAATGGCAGACGTTCGATGGTGCCTTTTTACAGCAGCTTTATGTTTTTCTAACTTCCCATGAAACTAATGACTTTACACTCAAAGTTCTTCATCTGATTGTCTTCTTACACAAAGAGCAGCAGCTCCACATCCTTATTCAGAACATCTTAAGGCCTTAAATTCAGACGATTGGATTGTAGACTTTTTAAAGGACCTGCAGAAACCCTTGTTTTTACGGTTAGTGACTGTCAAACGACTTGAACGCAGCATTACACACAGTGAAGGTGGACATGCTTCTACTCAGATGATTTATTGTGTGGATTAAATGATTTTTCCTCAACTAGTCATCTAGTTTGAAAATGTATAAAACAAATGCATAGTTGAAACACTATGCAAAGCAAATGCATACTCACAGCAACTTTCTGAACAGCAGAATTTATCTTACAAAACAAAAGGTACACTGCTAAGTACATCATCTTACTTTACATGAGTTACAATAAACCGCAACACGTCGGACTCCATCCTTCACCCAGAACTGGTTTCATGGTTCTGCTTCACACTGTGTTCACTTTCCTTTCTGAAAACAAAGTAACAAGTCCTGTTAAGTATTTTTAAAAGTTTACCGTTACAAAGCAAAGAGAAATAAGCACATTTGAGGATGAATTCTTCAAAAGGAGACGTTGTTTGTCACAGCAGTCGTCCATCAGCATGTGTGACCCTGCTGTCGGCTTTTTTTAAGTGATATACAGCATCTCAAATACCAAAATATCAGATTTATGAATGTGTGACTGACCTCAAAGTCATCAAAGTTACCATGGAAATGAAGTGGAGCAGTTAAACATGTTTGGGCAGGCTGTTTAACAACTGGACTCAAACAAATCCTCTCACCTCGCTCACACTTTACATCTAGCTCTCCTTGTTGGCAATAAAAACCACATGAGCCTTTAATTCTGGAGTGGGAAAAAAAATTAAATATTTGACACAAAAACAGAAAGATTGTTGCACTTTGACTCTAAAAAGTCACAGTCATTATTCTCTGTCCATCATGAGTCAAACAGGCGTCTTCATCTCCGTGTCGTGATGAAGATGATGTGTCGTGACGTGGACTACGGCTGGTCGGGTGGACTGGCCACCGTAGCTTCGTCATTGCTGCTGTCCACCTCCTGCTCCATGGGGCTGTCCTCCTCCAGCTGCTGGCTGGTGTAGTTGGTGATCTCCAGGAAGCCGCTGGGCTCCACCACCACGTTGGACTGACTGGAGTCCGGCAGGATGGAGTACTGAGGGATCACCTGCACCACGTGGGAACATTCAGGTTTAGGTCAGTCAGACACACTGCTGATGCTTTACACTGTCATTTCTATGGAAATAATTCAATCGCTTGGAGACACGCTTGCTTTTTTACGTAGCTAATTGTACAAAGAGAGGGCTTTAAACAGCATTTAAAGAGCATCATCTGGGCATGAAGTGTTTATGGTCACAGGTTGGCCAGTCATAGGGCTGGGCAATATGATCCAAAATGTTCTCGTGATAACAAGGTTCATATCAGTCATTATTGACAATTATCACAAGAAACGTCAAATTATTATTTCTTTCAAGTTTAAAGGCTGATTTTTGATCCTGAGTGAAAGTTGAAGAAAGTAGACAGTTTACAAATAGTTTCTTTAAACTAAAAGACATAAAAGACGCAACAAGGCGAAAATGACAAAAAATAAGGAACAAGATGAAAATGACAAAAAAGACGTAACAGACAAAAAAGATGTAAAAGACAAGAAAAAAAAAAAACGCAACAAGATAATAACAAAGTAAGAGATGCAACAAGGTACAATGTATCAGACTGTTGGTTATATAATATACGACAGAGCTGCTGCTCATCGGTCTCCACAAGAGCGATGGACGCGTTACCTCAATGACGTCCAGGTCCTCTTTGCTCCTCTGTGCTGTGAGGCCCTGCATGCAGCTGAACTGCTGGCCCTTTGTGTGGGAATGATGCATGGCACTCCCAGAGCTGCTGATGAACTGGCCTGAGTCCAGCGTGCCCGAGACCGCCTGGACCTCCAGGGCTTTCCCCAGACGGCCGCAGTCGCTGGACGAATCAACCACCATGGGCTCCGTGCTGGGGTCGATCTCCGCCTCCATCATGGAGATCTTCAGGATGTCCGACACTGACGGCTTGTCCCCCGACGGCCCCGAGCTGGACTCTGGGATCAGCTTGGCGGTGGCCTCGCCGCTGCTGAAGACCGGCGTGGAGTGGTGGGAACTGCCAAAGGTGATCTTGGTGACGGTGGCGCTCTGAGTGATGATTGGCTGCTGTAGTGAAAAGAGAAACAGTGGAGTGTGTGTTAGTTCCTCTGGTTTTATGTTCATGTTTATTTACTCCTTTAATCCATTTAGTCCATGAGACATCAGTGAGATCCACGTTCAGCTATGCAAGTCAGCGGAGTCATGTTATTTCTTCATCTGAACAGACACAAAATTAAACTGATACAAACTAAGAGCAGCTGAAGCCTTTATGATTCTACTGAACTGGTGCAAATGCTGCAAAAAACAACATCAGTCAGAGGTGTCTGTCCTGAACCATATTTCAACTTATGAAAATGAAAATGACAGTCATCTGCTCATCTCTCAATCAAAACAATAACAAAAGACGTAGTACATGACATGACATGGATCATGGGAGTTATTTTCCTGATGATTTTTAGTGAAATATCTTCATTTTATGTCACAGAGCATTACAGTGAATACATGTACAGACTTGAAACATTTGCTATAATGCAAGTACACAAGTCAAAAACATATGTAACACAGGTCTATTTGTTTTGGATATTTTAATGTGAAAATACTCCATATTATTGGCCGAGGCCTCTTGGTTGCAGTTTGCACCAGTTCAGTAGAATGAGCCTAAGACAACTAGAAATAAAGTGATTTATTGCTTAACATTATGTGGTCTGTTTAAGGTAAACAGGAAAAATGTTTTATTGCACTTGGCAGACAGTTCAGGGAAACCCCATCACAGAGTGTGGTTACATCAGGTAAGATAAAACGTGTCACAGAGGATTAAAGGCCAGAGGGGAATTTCTATTCTAAAAAAATCCCTTTGTCATCCTGGTGGCATTTGTAACAGAGTATGCACATTTGACTTTCAACACTGTTTTACTACATACAAAAGGAAAAAATAAAACCATTACTGAGGCAAAAGAAACTGACAAACGAGGCTACAGCAAAAATGTTGTCATCTGAAGTGTGTGAAGGGTTTTGACACATGTTGTTATGTCTTTTATGTCATTTTCGTCTTGTTATCGTACATCTTTTACCAATTATTTCAAAATAAGAATTTCTTGCTTACACAACAAAGGGTAAACAGTCTGTTTACAGTCTGTCATCTCTTCTACATCGTTGCTGTCGTTTCCATTCTTTCAATCCAACCTGCAGAATATGACACGACCACAATGCTGAAGTTCACCAGATGGTTATGGTTTTAAATTATTTGTTTAAGAAGCAACAAGACATATATGATGTGAAAGACACAAAAACTGGAAAATTAGACAAAAGAAAACGTAAAAAAAAATGCAAAAACAAAAATACACCTGTCGTCTTGTTTTGTGATTTGGTGCTTGTTTTGTTAATTGTACACCAGGTTTCACTATATTATATCAAAATAAATAAAATGAGTGCAATCTGCAATCTTAAAACACTGCAACAGTTTGTGTTTTCAAAATCATATTGCAAATTGATATTACACTACAATGATAATTAAAATGATTGCTATATTAACCAGTCCTAACTATAAGGAGTTAAAAGATCACAACCTGTGGATTTGTGGAATCTAACCTAACGCTCACCTGGCTGGAGGCCGTCTTCTCCGTGCTGACCGGGTGGTGGGCCTGCAGTGGAGGAGGATGGGACATAGGTGTATGCAGCGGCCTGTGGTGGGACGTGGGTGCCTGCTGGAGTTTCGGGAGCTGTGGCGTCACCAGGGGCTTAGTGGGCGTTCCCGGAGTCGTGACCTTCGGCCCGGCCTGAGCAGGTGTGGCCGCGGGTCTGTCCTTTGGGCTCTGGGTCAAGGTCTGAGGTGGTTTGGGCGGAGCCTGCTCTCGTAGTTTGGGGAGTTTCTTTGTCAGTGGAGGTGTGGAGGGGAAGGCGGAGGAGGACGAGGAGGAGGAGGAGGAGGAGGAGGCAGGCTGGCTGATCTGAGGTTTGCTCTGCAGCTGTGGAGGCGGCGGCTGCGTGGAGGCGGCCTCCGCCGGGCTCAGAGCCGGTGGCTGACTTCCTGCAGTGTGGCTGCTTTGCTTTGTGGGACCTGAAGCCGGTTGGCTAGAGCGGTAGAATAATCCAGTCTGCGGGTCCAAAGTGTCACCTTCCAACTCTCCCACCTCTAACACGGTCTCACTTTTACCATGACTGTCTGAGGGCTGGAACAGAATTAACAAAGAAAAACAATGAGCAAACTCGCCTACAATTCAGAGCTTCTCCCAGTTCACTTAGTGGATTTTCTTCTATTAAGTTCAAAGGACCTCATAAAATGCTCAAGCTGTACTTAAGTGAGAGGTCAACAAATACAAGACTTATAAAAGGCCCAAACAATAGTTCTGAGTAGAAAAAAGGCAAAAGTTGATTAACTGACACTGTCGCACAACTAGCTTTGTTTTTGGACAGTAGAAGTGGAGAGAGACAGGGAATGTGGGAAAAGAGCGTATGGGAATGACGTGGAAAAAACACATTTTCTGACTAATCGACCAATTGTTTAGTCTATGAATAATCAGAAAATGGTGAAAAGGTGTTTCTTTAAGCCCAGGATGACATCCTCAATGTCAACCCCATAGATACTACTTACTTAGATATTTACTTACGTAGAGGTCGAAAGAATCCATAAAGAAACCAAATATTCACATTTAAGAAGCCGGAGTCACAGAATTTTGATTCCAGATAAGTAGTTTTTGCTTAAATTAATAGTCGAGAACTATTCCATTAATCAATTCATTGCAGCAGGTCTACACGTTGCAAGAGCCGGAGTCAAACCCACTGTGATGAGACCTATGTGGTCCACACTCTACAAGGTGAACCACCAAAGAATGAACATCTGAGTCACAGCAATACACACCTAAATACATAAAGAATTCTGGATCACTAAACATCAACCTGAAAGAAATTCACTAATAAATCTGGAACTCACCATAAAAAAAATCTAGGTTGCTCAAGGGGTGAATTTTTTGAGCTGTTATTTTTCCCTATTTTTCACTCTCATTTTTTTCCTGTCTGACAAAGCTGAAGACATGAAAAAGAAAGTTTGTTGATTGTAAAGAAGCTAGTGTTTTCCTTGATAAAGAGTTCCCACAAGTGTCATTCCACCTAAATTCCCGATGACTGTGACGAATCCCCGCATTTCGTCACAGTCATCCTTGGAAGTGGTTTTCACTGGAAATATGACGGTTGTTTCAAAGCTCCTGTGAAAACTGTTGGCAGTTCTGTGGAGGATCCAGCGTGGTTTGTGGCTCTGTGGGTAAATACTATCTACACAACCTGTGTGGCTGCATGACACAATAGTCAAGTGTGGTATTCTTATGTTTTCAAAATCTGGCATCCGCATCTTTAAAAGCTTGCATCTTGCATTTCTGCAGAACTCTTTGAGAAAATTAACTGTCAGAAAAATGGGTGAATATTTCTTTGACTTATTCAAACTGCAACTTTAGATTCTGAAAGTTGAACAGCGTCCAACAGCCCAGTGCTTCAGTTCCTCTGTGTGAGTGTGATTCCTCACCATGTGGCTGAGGTGTGGAGCTGTGGCCAGGGAGGTCGTCGCAGCCGGTTTGGTTACCGTGGTCACCTGGGTGGTGATTTTGTAAGGCTTCCCCAGCTGCTGACTGGAGGACATGACGACATCATCGTCCTCTGAGGACAAGCCCATTCTGCTGACTTTACCTGAAAATCACAGTCATATGGTCAGCTGATCTCACCTCAGCTTAATGAACTAAACAAAAGACCTGTGGTTTTAGGAGGCGTAGAGGGTCTCCAACCCAAAAAGAGGAAGTGCACAGCGTTGAAGAGTCCTGTAACGTACCTGCTGTGACGTGGTCTGTGCTGGGTTCGGCCTCTGAGGTGGAGGGTCTGGGTGACTCTGGGCTCGGCTTCTTCTCCTGGGCCAGCTGGATGGGTACAGCCATCTGACTCAGATCGATGGTGTGCTGCCTCGGTTTGGACTCTCCCTTCTCCTTCACTGTGAGCAGAGACGACGCTAAGATTCCAAATAACGTACAGCAGTGATGTAAGCTCAAGTACCCCATCTCTGACCAGCTAAGTTCTGCTCATATGGACTATCAACTAAATGTTTTAATAGAGTTGTCAAAATGTGGCGGGAGATAAAAACGACTCACTGAAATCGGTTGAGAAATGTAAACACTGTAGTGCTTTTTAACCAGAAAACCACATGGTCCAACATGGTGGTGAAGTTGGTAAACGACCCTGTGATCCTGTCACTTACAGATAAATGATTCACCTTAGACGTGAGTCCTTTACACAGATGCCTTGAATATTTTAGTTCTGTTCTGCATCGTAGAGGTTGAAACATCCAAATCCCTTCCTATCTTTCTTTGAGGAACATTGTTTTTAAACCTTTCAATAATTTTCTCACATCCGAGGTCAAATTGTTTTAGTTTTTGCCTCATTACTCATCCTAAATTGCCCTTGTCCCAACTTTTTCTTTGAACGCGCTGCAGGACTGAATGGCAGCGATAGATGTATATTTACAAATGAAATGAAGCTATTCAGACAAAACATTAAATATCGTATCTTCACACTTCAATGAAAAACAAAGTGCATTTAGAAAGTGCTTTCTGTTTTGTGTATTTTTCAGACCGGTTGATTTAGGCTTGGATTTCTGTTTTTTTTTTAAATTTTGTTTTTGTTATATTCTGTTATGAAATACCCCCATTTGAGGTATCATGAGAATTGTGTGTAATTATAACAGTGTTTCACACTGATGTGGCAGGTGAAGACACTCAATACCTCCATTAACAGTAAGATCTGTTGATCCGATCAGGTGTCGCGCATTAACTTACAAGAGTACTTAAACCTCGATCAGTTCAAAAGATTCCTTCAAATGTTTTGGGAAAATCTTCTGCCCATCAACCCGGTTTGACAAGTTTTTTGCAGCTCAAAGACTTTATTATGAAAGCAGAGCCTGAGGTGAGAGTTACTCAGCTGAAATATTTCTCCTGACATGGCAACAATGCTGCAGTTAGCACATGTACAGGTGTCGTCGGCCCTCGTCCCGCCACCGCTCCCTCTTCAGCTTGTGTTTGCAGCTTTTCCGTGACGTAATCACTCACCTGTCTGCTGCAGCTCGAGCAGCGCTTTGATAGTGGAAGTGGCCGATTGGGATTCCCCCGCAGACACCTCCTGGTAGACGATAGTCGGGCTGGACTCGACGGACACTTCATGCTCAGTCCAATCCTGCTCTCTGGAGGACACCACGTGTACTACAGGCTGAGGGTCTGAGGACAGATTAGACAAGGGGGTCAGACTCAAATATGTATTATACAGGAGAGCAGGACCTCAACGAACGAAGACCGAACAATTAGGGCTGGACGATACGGATAAGAAATTCCAACAAAATGCCAGTTCTCTCATGTAAAGTGTAGACGAGTCAAACAGCAACAACAGATTCAGTAAACGGTATCATCTTTACGATCTATCCAAAAAATGACGCATACCATGAGCGCTGCTGTGCGAGGTCTCAGTGACCAGGCCTCCAGTCTCCGCGAAGGCACCGGCCTCGTCTTTCGTGGACCCGTCCTGGGCCAAGCCCTGACCCAGGTCTGCCGAGCGCGTCACCTGCTGCAGCGTCTCGGTGACCAGCTGCCTGGTCTGCTCGCTCACCACCGCCGTCTGGAAGACCGGCTTGGGCTTGATGAGGACCTGGAGGAGCAGACCAGTATTCAGTGAATTGACTGTATTGAGCTTATTATCAAGCTACTGGAACTCCATCGATCAGACAGATTCATGGTCATTTAACAGTGATTATTTCACTAGGCTGGTAAACAAAAAAAGTATAAATGAAAAAAAGGTGATGCTGCCAAAAGTGTGCACTAAAACTTAACTTTAAAAAAAAAAAAAAAAGTTTACTTTTTAGTTTTAGTTAATTACCTGTGGACATTTATTCAGTTAATACTGAATTAAGTGCAGAGTAGCTACAAGACGAAAACGATCTTGTTACGTACGTATGTCTCGTCTTTTTTCTACAACTTTGTGACTTGTCATTATTATTAAACTTTTGTATTTTTATCAGCAACGCCCTTGTATCTATAACGCCCATATCTGTCGACCACTAGTTTAAACTAATATTTTAGAGATGACAGATTTTCTCTTCATGATTTTTTAATTTATTAGACATGACATGACATTGTGCTGCTGTGAGTTTGACAGCATCCAATTAGTATTAAAGAGGAAAACTTGTTCTTTAATATCTATTGGTTCAGTCGTGGTAAGTGAAGAGTTAAAGGCAATTATGCAAAAAGAGAAAAATTAACACTGAAAACAAAAATCTAATTAACAATTTAAATTCAGCTCCTTCACAATATTCAATGTTCATCACTCATTTAATTTAGTCTTTGTTTTGATAACCAAAGATAATTAACAAAATAAATACAAAATAACAAAATCACACACAACAGACGTGTTTTTGTGTTGTTTTGTCTTTTAAGGTCATTTCTTTTTTTTTACGTCTCGTTGCGTCTTGTTCGTCATTTTCTACGATGTTTCATCTCTTGTGACGTTTAAGTTTTTTTGAATTTTTTTATGTCGTTTTCGACTTGTTGCATCTTTTACGAAGAATTTAAAATAACAAATAACTTTGAGACTACAGGTGTGTTGTCGTCTTTTACTAATAATTTAACCATCTGCTTTCTTCAACTTTCACTCAGGCTCAAAAATGGGAAAAATGAATGAAACACTTCGAAAACAAGAAGAATCTCACAACAACTTAAATCTGGCTCATTCACTCTGTAGTTCAGACTCACTTCCTCATTTTCTTTGTGCAAAAGATATTCTGAAGAATCATAAACAAGACACACAGTGAATGAAATAAAAGACTTGTGTGTGGTCATGCTCATTCTGATGTACTTTACTCAGACGTTACAGCCACGTTTAATGTTCAACAAGTCTGAAGGTTCTGCCGGTTCTTTCCATCTGCTTTGCTGCGTCATCAGTACATCTTTGATTCTCGTCAAACAAGCCATGGATGTAAACAAATCTACGACACGAGCAAAGAAAACAGACTTTTAAATAATCTATGTGAGACGACTTTCAATATTATTACTGGAAATAAAGATCACATTTAGTACATGGGTATTGGGGTTAATGTTGTCTGGGGAAATATTAAACGTTTGGTTCCACACTGACTGTAAAATACGAGGTGATTTTCTGTCGCTGTTTTGGTAGATTAGGTCGGGGATAATGAAAGCGTGGGCGTTGAATACAGAGTGTAGTGTATATTTGTATAAAAGGAGAGCTCACTGACCTCAATTTCAACACGATGAGTAAAACGGAAACTGAATTCAGACGAGCTTTAAACCAAGACCACAACTTTAAAACCTAAACACCATATGTTAGTGGACAGCAGGCTGTCAGACTGATGATAAAACACTTATGTTATCATCATTTTGGGAACAGATGTAGATGTTTATGGTTTTTCTATCTCATTGACAAAAACATCTTCAAACCTGCATGTTGGAATTCACACACACAGAGACACACACACACAGAGACACACACACACA
>JAPQRN010000007.1:8718525-8754081 GCA_037367275.1 Coranthus polyacanthus
TATTTAATCAATAATATTACGAGAATAAATTTGTAATTTCCCAACGGAAAGGTCCTACTATGCCAAACACACAGTCTTTTTAAAGTTCATTTGCTTATTATATTATTTTATTTATTTTACTATTATATTGGTGTGTCAGAAAGTATTGTATCGGCATCTTTGTAAATAATTATTGTTCCACTTTAACAAAGTAGTAAAAAGTCAACATTTGTTCTAAATGACCTGTAGAGACATCAGGGTTTTCTTGTGTGTAACTGTGAATAATAAACCTGACAAAAGACACGTGAAAGGTTCACTTTACAAACGTAATAAAGAAATAATCTCTATGTAAATGGATGGCAACAGAAACCCAGTTTTGTCAGTAACAAGTAACATATAAATAAAGACCATGTGACGGTGGAATAGTCCTAATACTCGTACCACAGACTTATGTAAGACTTCAGGTTTTACAGGATGCACCTGAAGGCACCAGTTAAATCTGTTCACTATCACTAAAGTCTGGCCTTTAACCTTTTACAAAGTAACGTTGTCTATTTCTGTCTGTTTCCATATATTTCCATATAAAAATTTTTTTGGTCTTTTTTTTTTTATTTGTTTGGTTGAAACGTGACCGTGAAGAAACGTCCGAGGGTTTCCTGAACGCACCGGGGCAGAAGGTGGGTTTTTCTCCTCTTTTTGCTCTTTGTGGGGTGGGGGACAAGCATTTCCTTTTTCCATTTGCATCTCAGTGCAGAGAAAAAGCCGAGGCTGCTGTCGCGGCTCTAATGAAGTGAAATGAGTCTCCGTGGACGTGGACGCGGAAGAAGATGCTGTCCATAACCCGCTGCAGCTGTCAGACACTGTCGCGGAAGGAAACCAGAGGTTATAGAGGACTTTTTGGATTTTACAGCCCAAGTTTGACGCAGTTCTTGCCCGGACACCAGGAATAGGATGTAGTGTCATCATGGAAGTATTTCCCAGGGAAAAAGAAACATCCCCTCATCTTGGATTAGTAAGAATGTGAAAGTTGGACATTTTACTGCAAATTGTCTGCGTTGGTTCAGGTCTTCAGATGTCTCTGTAGATACAGACACACAACTAACTAATGAAACACATTCACAGCCAGAAGAGACACTTTATACCAACTTCAACTTTGTAAAACCGTCAAACTGGACGTAAGGACTCGTCGGTCGTGTTTGACACCGAGGAGACAAAACAAATGAATGTTTTTTCTTGAATAAATAAACGGGAGTTAAACATAAAACATGCTTTTGAAGTAAGTCTCTGGAAACTCGTACGCGGAGCCCAATGAGTGGCACACAGTCAACACTGGCTGACAGGTAAGACAAACGCACTTCTCACTTCACTTTTTATCAAGCCTTGTTTTATGAACAAACAAACCGCAGGCTTTGGCCATAACCGCGGTAAAACGTGATACTATTTTATCAGAAATGCATTTTGCCCTTTGCATTTATGTCCAGCGGTGGAATAAGTTTTACTCAAGTACTGTAGATGATTTAAGTACAGATTTAAAGACCAGCTGTGGTTTTCAATACGTCTGGATATGGACAAAAATGTCATTGTTCATTTCAGTCGGTGTCGATAATTATCATGATAAATGTCAAATCATTGTGTCTTTCCAGTTTAAAGGAGCAATTTTGGTCCCGAATGAAAGTTGAAGAAACCAGGCGGTTATTTGTAAAAGATGAAAATGGGACAATCTTAGTTATTATTCAGAAGCAACAAGATGAAAAGGATGCAAAAGATGGATATTTGTGGTTTTAAACTCTTCTTTATGGTCCAATCATTTCACAAACCTAGAGGCAGAACATTCAAAACTATGATAATGATAAAATCTCTGTTCAACATCGGTATAGGTTAAAATTCAGTAAAACAAAAAAACCACTGAAACGTTTTGTGAGCTACTACTTCTACTACTTCTATACGAAGGAGCCACATTTACCCTCCTGTGTCACAACCTCAACTCCAACCAAAAGGCATGTGATCCGCCTCAGAGAAGAACGACTGTGACATACGTACGTGTGTTTTACGTCTTCTTACATCTTTTAAAAGGACATATTTGACGCCACCGCAGGGGGGGGTGGCGGGGTGGACTCACTTGTTTGAAATCTGCAACTTCACCACTAGATGTCACTAAATATCATACACTGAACCTTTAATACTTCGTCAAAATCATTAAGTGTGTTTCCCTAAATGGATTTAATGCACATTTTAAATTTTTAAGGAAATTGCTAAATTCTAAAAAAATTCTTCTACTTCACGAAAAAACTTTTTTTTGCTCGCCTTTTGCAAAAAGAGTTAATGCGCATGAGGAGCAATAGAAACACCTTTTCACATGCGTTGTGACGTAGCGTACATTTAAGTCACGCGGTTGATCAGCTGTTTGCAGCGTCACGTGTGGTAAGGTAACGTGGACCGATGAGGAGACTGTCGCTCTCATCCAAGGACAAAAGAAACCATTACAGCTATTTAAATGAACGCAGCAACAAAATGCTTTATGCACATACTTCACATGTTCTTTTTTGGACTTTGGTCTCTGAACTCAGCCACTGTTAATCTACAGTTTGACTCCAGTGTCTTCACAACCTCGTACTTGTTATGTTGAAAAGGCTTCATATGTTTCCGTCCGTGTCACTTCAGTCAGACAGCATTCAAAGACTAATCCCTTTAAATCTCTAATACATGAAGCTAGTTTACGTATTTAATCAACAGGATCTACTCGAACCATGGCCTGGTGATGGAAACAGACTTTATTTTGTGATGTGTTTCCTGGCAGAGGATGAAACCCCTGATAAAGTCTGGAAGCTCTGCGTTGTGTTCACACTGGACACCAACCAGACACGCATCGGGCACATTTCCATGTCTGTACGAACCATATGAGGTGAATATCTTCCAAGTGTTAATAGTTGACTTTCAGCTTTTTAGATTCCAGTCCGTGGAAGTCCGTTTTTACACTCAGGAGTTTCCTCTGAGGAAACGCCAAAATAAAGGCGCACATGACTGCGTTTGAAAGCCAAACAGAGTCATTTGATTTCTTGACCTTCAGAACAGAGCTTTCCCTCTGCTTCACTTTACAACAGCAGTTCAGATTCCCTGTAAAGTTTCCATCACAAACTCCACATAAAGCCTATACAGTTGAAAATACGAACACAGTGGAAGTGGAAAACATGACACACCAGTGAAACGGACTAAAAGGGAAAGTCTGCCTTCAGTTTTCACGGGCCTTTTTCAACATCAGCCTCCATAAACTGAAGGGATATAATGTACTAGATCAAATCATACTGTATTTAAATCACACGCAGTAGGGTGACGCGACGTCTCAAATAATGCGTCTTAAACCCATCCAATCTGTCACAAAATCAGTGTGAAGAAAGGGACTGTACATGACCTCGGACAGATTGAAATATACAACATTATCTGACTGCGTTCATCAGCATCAGTACGAAGGCTGGCAATAAAACAAGAATGAATCATTTTCATGTCACAGTATCATTTTTTTAGAATATCTTGATAAATTTCCTTGGAGATCAGCAGTAATTATTATCACAATATAATATAATATAATATAATATAATATAATATAATATAATATAATATAAGGATAATTACCATATTGTTTTTGTGTTTTATTTTGTTGACGTTGTATTTTTTCGTCTTGTTTGGTCTTTTTCATCTTTTACAAAGTTTTCATCTCGTTGCTTCTTTTTTTTTTTTTAAACGTCATTTTCATCTCGTTGTGTCTTTTTTATGAATAATTTAAAGCCACAAATAACCATCTGGTTCCTTCAACTTTCACTCAGGACCGAAAGTCTTTAAAGTTTAAAAGAAGACTGACTGTATCACGCTGGTCTAATCAGTATAACATTATCTGATCAAACATGTCTGCACAGGAATGATGTAGGGGAATTAAATAATGATTTAATTACAGTGGAGAATAAAGTAGGGCTGCGTGATACGGTCCAGAATGTTATCATGGTGAATATATTTCAATAATTATCACAAGAAATGGCAAACCACTATTTCTTTTAAGCTTAAAGGCTGATTTTTGGCCCCGAGTGAAAGTTAAATAAACCAGATGGTTATTTGTGGGTGTAAACTATTCTTTATTATTACATTTTGAGGTTTTATGGCCCAGTCCTACTCTCAGCTCTTCTATAAATCCTCTGCTGGGTTTAGATCAGGCCACTCATCACACATTACAGTGTGTCTTTGTATGGAAAACATCGCTCTAGGTGTTTGAGTCACAGTATTAGCAGCAGGTCGTCGGGTGGTTTGGGCTCATGACACCTAACAAGACTTGTGACAACCATCGCCCTTAAACACTAGCTCGTACATGTATGTTCGGTGCCGTCTACATCGGGTACGTGCAGTCCATCTGCAGTGTCCCGGTTTGTTTCCTCACTTTAACTTGTGGTTTTTGAATGAAAGCTCTCTGGGTTTTGTACGGCAGGCGTCGTGTCTATTGCTCTTTATTGACGAGATGTGTTTGTTTCATTATCTAAGCGGTACATTAGTCTATGCATTTTGGACGTTATGTCGGAGGCCTACATGCGAAAAGGGTGCAGTTGCCCGGCAACATTTGTGGCAGCTCCAGCAGTGGTTAGGTCACCTCTTGGATGTTGTTCAAGGGTTTCATGGTGTGAAGAATTCCACTGGAGGAGATATTTTACATGGGACATGGTCTCTAATCTCTCCTGTTGGATTCTGCACTGGTTTTCCTGGGCAGTTGGTCATTTTAGTTGTAAAAGTAACTTAAGACAGAGCAGGTTAGAGCCGGACAATATGGACAAAACATTTGTCGATTCGTTGATTGTCCAAATAAATGTCACATTTATTACTGCTTTCAAAGGCTTTGGGAGTTTAAAGGTGGTTTTTGGTTCTGAGTGAAGGCTGAAGGAACCAGATGGTTATTTGTGGTCTTATATTATTCGTAAAAGACGTAACGTGATGAAAGTGACCTAAAAGACATAACGAGACAAAAACTACGCAAACAACGTATCAAGATGAAAACAGTGCAAAAGACAAACAAGATGAAAACGACAAAAGATGCAACAAGACACAACAAGGCAAAAACACACCTCCAGTCTCTGATTTAGTGATTTAGTGCTTATTTTACATACGCGGGCTTTCGCAACATTAAATTGAAATTAAGAAATGAGGGCAGTCTCAGCTCCTATTCAGATCAATAGTATATTTAAATCAAAAATTCAGATCCATGGTGTCATTAAGCGTTCAGCTGCATAAAAGACACCTGCGTTACAGTTTGACAGGTAACCCGTCACTCAAGCTGCACCGAAGCAGCCTCCTCAGAAGTCCATGTGTGGGAAACACTGGACTGTTTTGTTTTTGTGTAATTTTCGTGGCGGGAAGGACGTTCAGGTGCAGCAAAGTTGACAACATGCAGGCTGGTTGGGTCCTATTCATGTCAGAGCACTGTACATTACAGTACGGTGAACTAAAGCTGTGTCAGCCTGGACCTGGTCTGACAAACCTGACACACATTGTTCAACGCTGATGTCACCACCAGGCAGTGTGTGCTTGTGAAAATCAGTAGATCAGCATAACTGTGTGACAGAGTGCTGGTTCACAGGCCGTCATTCAGGTCCATCACCGATCACCTCATCGTCGCTTTCACACCAACGTGACTTCACGTTATCATCGTGTTTGACAAAACAAACAAAGCCAACGTCAGTTTAGTCAGAAGACACTGAATGGCAATATTTAAAGCTCACTGTGTCAGACTTAGGAGGATCTAACTGCAGAAATATAACATTCATTATTTTGTTTTCATTAGTGTATAATCAGCTGAAAATAAGAACAGTTTTATGGTTATATCTACAGAGGGAGCAGGTGGCCTCCACCATGTTTCTACAGTAGACTTCTTCTCTTTTGCTGACATCCAGATACTTCTGGTGAGATTTAACGATCCACTGAGAGATTGAGTCCATGTTCGTCCTTGAAGCTGTTTTGTGAACGGACTTGAATTTTTCATCATCATACCTTCATCATGTCTTTCACGAGCTTTTAACAAATGACTAAAGAAACAAAAGGTCACAAAGCGTACGCTGTGCAGTAAATAGGCCGAGCCCGTTCGTTCATGCTGAGATGTAATTATATTTACTTTGGAGTGATTCATATCAGATTTCAGCCTTGACTGAGGGGTTTGTTGTTTGCTATTCTCATGCTACTGAGTAATGAACAAACACAATTACCAGTTATTAATATGACTATGATTTATGCGTCATACGTCTGTTCTGTGAGAACATGGGCAGTTATTGGCTGGGTGTGATCAACTTCACGAACACAACAACACAATGTTTTCCGAACTGCGGTGGTGGGTTTTTCTGGTTCGGTCCTGGGAGTTCACAGGCTGCTATTGAATGTGGATGTTTGTGGTGATAAAAGGGTGGAGCCGCATTATTTAAACCAAGCATCAGTTTGGATCCAAGTATTAAAACAATAAAGACAACAGCGTCAGATGTTCATGACAAAAAGTCGTCCTCTTCATGATCGTGATAATTACCGTGATATAATTCCATGTCACATCATTTTGAAACGTCCGCGGCTCGTCTCTATAACGTTTAAAACGCGATATCTCTGGAGCAGTTTGACAGGATGTCACAAAATTTGGCACAAATGTTCTCTTGAACACAAGGAGGATCTGAAAAATATTTTGGCGACCAAAGGTCAAAGGTCAACATCACTATGACAACGTGTCTGTCCATTCTTAGGAGCATGATAACTCAGGAATGCCTTCAGGGAATGTCTTCAAATTTGGTACAAACATTCATTTGGACTCAAGTTGCATCGTGATAATCATCATCATGGATTTATTGCCTTCCCCTATTTAGAGGATTCTACAAAATATTACAAAAGCTAAAATGCGAGTGTGTGTTTCGTGATATGACAAACAGAAGGTGTCGTGGTCCCTTATGTGAACTAACATATACAGCAGTGCATTACAATTTGATCTCTGCGGATGTTTTAAAGCAGAGAAAAGTGGCGAAAGTAAAAAATCACAGCCTCATTAAATAGATTTTCTACGTGTGAAGTTCACTTCTGTCTGCAGCCTCTGGAGCCGAGTCCTGTGCTCTTATCATCCCGGAGGAGTCGTCTGGTATTTTTGGCATCCGTGGATTCAGTGGATCGCTGCCTGTTTTTTTGATTCTTTGAGGAGCTGTGCAGTATCTGAGTGTAGAGAGTCGCTTAAAGCGGCCGGTGGACACGTCACCCAGCACAGAGACATGCACACAATAAGTAAATTAATGGCTCCTTTTTCTGTGGTGCCAGTAAAGTTTTCACATGGACGCAAACACTTGAGTTTATGGACTTATGAACCTTCGGTGCTTCAGACGACCTGGACAAAACAATGGAAACATACATGAATGGACTCTGCAGGGACAGGAATAAACGGACATGTTCTCACCACATTTAGCAGATTATTGATGACACTTCTGATATTAATTAAGATGTATCAGTGATTTTTATATACTGTATATAGTAGACAGGGATGCTCCGGTACTGATGTAGTTTTCTGTTTTTGTGGTGATTTATTTTGGTCCAAGGAAACACAAGACGTCCTCACTGTCAAAAATATTTTTATCTTTGAATGAGCTCAAATTCAGTGATTTCTGGATTATAACGCAGCAGATAAACATCGGCCACTGCCATCGGTGAAATGACGTCTTATGTACTGATAGATGAAGTCCGTCAACGAGGCTGATGATTGGCCGACATGTCTGCGTAACCCTAGGTTCGGACAGTACTGTGATTTGCATTTTGCTTGGTTGTCAGGGAAGATGCACAGATTACTGGTTGTTTTGAAATGTGTATGTTTTCCGACTCAAACATACAAAATTGAACTAGTCTAGAAATACCAAAACTTCAACTGCTACATGTTTTTCTCAGTACGTCTCCCTGCTCATTGTCACCAGCCTTTTGAGATGATTTAACTGCACAGGCTGACATTCTGATTTGATTAATTGTGCAGCTCTAGTAAGTATTAAAATTAGTTTAGAAGGGTCTACTCTTGGCTTCAGGCTGATATGACCAGCGTCTCATGTCCTGGTATCAGTCATTTCATATCCAGGCAGAGATCGCAGACCCTCGACACCTTAGATCATGCAAATGAGTAATGAATAATTCCACTGTGTTGAATTCCTACAGGGGACAGAAATGAGCAGGTAAACTGAGGAAGGGTGAAGAAAACTTCTTATGAAATAGAATACGAGACATGACAATTAAAATGTTCATATCAGTCGATATTGATAGTTATAACTATGAATGTCAAATCATTATTCCTTTAAGTTTAAAGACTGATTTTTTGTCCTGAGTGAAAGTTGAAGAAACCAGATTGATTTTGGTCGCTTTAAATTACTTGTTGAAGATGTAACATCAGTAACAGGTACCATATATTTAGGACATGCCGTCCTCTGATGCTCTCTTGTTTACAGTTACTAAAGGTTTGTGACCTTTTGGTTTATCATTTCCAGGTAAAATACATTTTAATAGAGAGTCAACAGAGAGACATTTTTGTGCTTATTCCAGTTAAAAGTATATGAGCATAAACATCTCTGTCCTTCTACCCATAAACCTTTGCATCCTGTTGGCCTTAAATACTTGAAGTGTCTCATCCAGCAGTGGGTACTTAGAGCAGGATGCAGTCTGTCCTCGTCTGTCTGCGTCTTATCAGCTGCCTTGTGGGGCGTCCACTCTGAGACAAAAACATAAGGTTACCGACATAACGCGGTACTATTTTAGCTGCTTTATCTGTAATTGTGACACCTTGTTTTTTTCTGTAGGAGTCGAAACACTTTTCACCGTTTAGTCTGGATCATTCTGCTTCCAGAAATGGAAATATGACTCATTTACTTTCTTCTCTTTTCCTAAAAGTGACGTCTGTGGATTTAATTTGTCGTTTCTTCACTTCTCCATGAGGGTTATTTACACAGTCATCCTCCACCTTGTCCTCGTCCTCCTTGTCCGTGTCCTCGTCCTCCTCCTCTTCATCCTCTTCTTCGGCCCCCTCTCGTCTTTGTCCTCCTCATTGTCCTTGTCTTTGCCCTTCTCCTCCTCATTATTTCCATCCTCCGCCTCCTCCTCCTTGTCCCAGTCCTCCTCATCCTTCTACACCCATCCCTCTTCTCCTCCTCCTCTTCTCCTCCTCCTCTCTATCCTCTTCTTCGCCCCCCTCTCGTCTTTGTCCTCCTCTTCGTCGTTCTCCTCCTCTTTCTCCTCCTCCTCCTCCTGCTTCTCCTCATCTTCCTCTTCCTCCTCCTCTTCATTCTCTTCTTCACCCCCCTCTCATCTTTGTCCTCCTCTTCCTCCTCTTCCTCTTTCTCCTCTTCCTCGTCCTACTTCTCCTTGTCAACCTCCTCCTTGTCCTACTTCTCCTTGTCTGCCTCCTCTTCCTCGTCCTACTTCTCCTTGTCCACCTCCTCCTCATCCTACTTCTCCTTGTCCACCTCCTCCTTGTCCTACTTCTCCTTGTCTGCCTCCTCTTCCTCATCCCACTTCTCCTTGTCCACCTCCTCCTCATCCCACTTCTCCTTGTCTGCCTCCTCCTCGTCCTCCACCTCCATTTCTTTCCCAGCCTTCCCCCACATTCAGGAAACTGGAGTCGAGCCAAAAGGCCTAGTCTCTGTTTCCGGGAATCTGTCCCACAAAGCCACAGCATAGTAAGTTGGCTCTGACGTGGGAGCCATTGTTAAAAAGCCCAGGGCCCCCATTGTCCATGGGAGGAACAGCAGCACAAACAAAACTCCCCTCATACGGAACGAGGAGGAGGAGACTCTGCTATTAATACACGAAGACCAAGAGTCCACATCCCATTAGAGACATTCATTATCAGTGAAACAGTCCAGAGGTCATATTCAAAGACACTGTGAGAATCCTCTCCTGAAGGAGTCATAGATTAAGAGTGATTTAGAAGAGACTAAAACATTTATCTCCGTGAGGAGGCTGACATGTGATAATGGACAGAGAAATCAACACTACTAAAACATGACTCACTATTTTATGTAAGGAGGACCTACTGACCATGGTTTTTAAATGTTAGTTTTTAGTTCTTGTTAATCTTTCAGTTTGGTTTTTGATTTAAGTTTAGTTTGAGTTTGTTTTACAAGTGCATAAGTACTTTTAGTTTTATGTTATTCTGATGAATTGATTAGTTTTTGTCAAGTCTTTAATTAGTTTCTGTAGTTTTAGTTTTTTTTTAGTTCAGATATGATTAACATTTGAATCTTGTGCAAAACAAACCATAGGAAAAACCCCAAACCAAGCTGATTTTACCTGCAGCTCTGTGTTTTAGTATATGTTGGATTGTAGTTTTTAGTTAATTTTCAGGTTTTTTCCTCTTGTCGCAGTTTTTCATCAGTTTGTCGTAAATTTTTGTCTTGTTTCTGTTTGGTTGTTGGTGTTTTCAACTTTGAGTTAGGACCAAAGATCAGCCTTTAAACTTAAAATAATATTTTGACATTTATGTATCATGATAATTATCGATACTGACTGACATGAACATTGACAACTGTTCGATCATATCACCCAGCCCTAGAGGATATATGGGTTTGGTGAAGGTTTCTTTGCTGCTACATGAAGATCATCAAGTCTTTCTCTTTAAGTTTTGTGTTTTTTTTTTGTGTGTTTGTTTGTGTGCGTTCTTACTTTACTACATGTTTTTTTTTTTTTTTTTTTAGGACGCCGAACATTCTCAACAAGGACTCGACAGACAAGAAGCCTAAGAATGATAAATCCCCCGTCTCCCTCAAACATGACTTCGACCCCACAGGTATCTCAACCTCACACACAAACACACACATTTGTCCCAAACAGCTTTAAGAAAACACTCACTGATAAGATGAATTAACCCTAACCCTCATACCCTAACCCTAACCCAGTTCCAACCTTGAACCTAAAACTGAGGCTTAATCCTGAAAATCCTGAGGACAGGCTAAAATGTCCTCACTTTTTAGATCAGTTCCTCACTTCAACGGTTAAAACTTCAGTTGGTTCTAACAAAAATAGTCACACAAGCGCACGTTAGCATACTTTTATTAAAATTATTATTTTTAGTATTTTTTTGAAGGAGCTCTCCACTTTTTTGTTGTTTTTGTCTCGTTGCATTTTTTACTCCATTCTCTTTACAGGCACTCAGCCTTTAAACTAAACTAAAAGAAGTAATGAATTGGCATTTCTTGTGATAATTATCGATATGGACTAATAGGAACTTTTTTATTATGGTGGCATTTTTGATCCTATCGCTGTAACCCCACAGTGATAAGTGTCTAGGTTTTACTTAATAATAACACATACATACATTTACACATGCCTGCACAAGTGATCAGAGCAGGTCGTAAATCCAGCGTGAAGGTTTCATTGTAAGTTCCAGCAGCGGGAGTCGAGTGTCGTCATAAGTGTAAGTGACAGGAGCAGGAAGGTCACGTTGTAGCTTCTACATCACAGGCTGAATCGTGTTTTCTGTTATGACTTTGTTACCGTAATGATGACCTGTTCAGACCTCTTCTTTCCATATAGATAGATACGCTGTAATAAAGCTGTTCCTGGGGTTTTTTTCTTCTCCTCCTCCTCTTTGCGTACTCGTCTCATAACCTTTACTTCAGGTGGACCATGAGGGTCTGGCTGCTCTCAGCAACATGTAGTTAAGGTGGTTGCTGTGGTTTCTCAGTCAGCATTAATACTCTCTGCTCTTTTCTTCACCCTGGAGTCCTGAGACTACTTCTTGGACGACACAAGACAACCAATTATCCTCGAGCAAAGGGGAAAGTTAAAAAGGACTTGTTTAAAAACTGAGATGGTGCTATATCGCTGTTAAGAAACCCCTCATTATACCAGCTTTCACTGAACCAAACAAAGCTGCTGTAACGCCACCTAGAGTGTGATGTGATAGGAGTCAGAGGAGTGACGCAGCAGTGTCGAAGTCTAGTGTGACCTTTGTAAGCATGAGTACACCAGAGCTGCTTTCAAGTGTTTTCATGCTCCTCCCAGACCGCGCTGTCTTCCCAACTGGCTGTGTGTCTGTTTCTTCAGTGACATTTAAATCCCCTAGTGGCAGGTTGCACACATAACACATCCACTTTAGATGCACGTTAGATCTAATTGTTGCTTTCTGTGCATACAAACAAACATCTAAATGTATCTGTTAGTATTTATTTCTATATAAATGAGTGTGTGTGGATCAGGTTATACTGTATTTGTGCACAAACTGTCTCTTCTCACAGTCTCCGCTCCAACACATCCACAAATCCATGCTGTATTTAAGTGAAAGTGGAAATCTGGGACATCTGGTTTTTCTACAGGTCTTAATAGACCTTAAGAGCAGCTCATCACCCCTTGATTAGAATGAAGCTGCAACTAACCTTTATTTTCATCGTTGATTAATCGGTTGATTATTTTCTTGATTTGGTTTGTAAAATGTCAGAAAATGGTGAAAAATGTAATTTAGCGTTTCCTAAATCCCAACATGACACCCTCAAATGTCTCGTTTTATCCGCAACCCAAACACATTCAGTTTACTGTCATCGAAGAGCAAAGAATCCAGAAAATATTCACATTTAAAAAGACGGGAATCTGAAAATTTCTTCTCTGACATTTGACCTGTACTAGAGACTGAAAGTAAGGCCATGTCAGCATCTGATTCTTTGATTAAAACCATTGTGTTTTTAGTATTTAATTCTTCCTACTTTTTATGGAAAGAAATGTCTGAACAGCGCGTTTTTCCACAATACATGTCTCTAAATAACTGTCTCTGTAACTGTAGCCTGTGATGCTTCTCTACAAAGGATGTAAGTCAGACGAGGAAAAAGACCTTTGTGTGAGTCTGGCTTTCTTTGGAAACCATTTCTGCTTCGGTCTCCTGATTTGTCACTTCCTGTTTGGAGAATTTTCCCACCGGCTTCTTACCAGACAAAAGTATTTCAGACGCTGTGTAGCAGAAAGGCTTTAGGATAAAAAGTAGAGGTCAAACAGTTTTTCTTTATTCCCTGTGTGATGCCCAGGGGTTTGAATTTTTCTTTCTTTCTTTGGGTCTATGTCTATATATACAGTATATCTCAAACATCCTTGTCGCGTCCCGTGTGTGCGCAGGTCTTGTCCAGCGCTGCGTCATAATCCAGAGAGATGAGAATGGCTTCGGTCTGACAGTAAGTGGAGACAACCCAGTGTTTGTGCAGCTGGTCAAAGAAGGTAAGACTCACAACACACATGTACAGTTACAAACATATTTTACATTTAACATTTCATTGCTTCTATTGTCTCTATTTGTATCTCTTTCTTTATACTGATGTTTTACCTGTTGCATTCTTACGTTTCTATCTCATATTCTACATTTTAGCGTATTTGTCTTTTTACTTTATTTTAACTGTGCCTTCATTTTGTTTTGTGCTTCTGTTAACCTTACTCTTTAGCTTTCGGTCATCGCTTTGCCTTCCTCAGTGTCCTGCTTTGTGTGTCACTTTGCAAACTGTTGCATTTAAAGGTGTTATATAAATAAAGGTATTGCTATTACTAGAGCTGGGCCATTTAAAAAAATGTTATCTTGATGAGAATTTCATATCAGTCGATATCAATCATGATACATTTCAAATCATTATTTCCGTTCCTGGATGAAAGTGGAAGGAAACGACATGGTTATTTGTGATGTTAAACTCTTTTTCATTATCATTTTATCGCCCACCCCTAACTATTGCACACAAACCCGACCACATGTGTAGAACCACTGCAGCCTGTGTTGTTTTACAGATGGTGCTGCGATGCGAGCCGGTGTGCAGACGGGAGATAGGATCATTAAGGTGAGTCCTGTGTACTAGTTTGTTATTATTATTTATTAATTTCCACTCATGTCCTTCTGTGTGTGTAAGAAAACTATAATTCAACAACACATACATCAGTCTCAACGAAGAATGAACAAAATGTGAAAAGGTGAAAATGCACCTCCAACGCTAAGCTGTTACATTTCCTGTTACCCTTTCAAATTAAAGGCCCTTTTGTGTTTCAGTGAACAGAACTCCTTCTTTTCTTAACAAGACATTTATTGCGACATGTTACAGAAACGTGTTGTGTTAAACTCACTGAGTGCTATCGCATTTCCTGTCTGAATGTCTCCGATAAAGGCTGATTTTAATGACTTTAAGTCTTAAATGATTTATAGTTCACATGACTTTTGAATCTGCAGAAGTGGTGCTAGTTGTTTAGTTTTCTTTATCTTGTCCCTTTATCGATCAACATGTTGAACCATTGCCTTACTAATATTTATAACCTGCAAAAAGAAGCCTTATTGTAAAGTGGCGTTTCCATCTCCATTTATTAACCCTCAGAACACCCTTTAAAAACAGGGTCCTCCAGGTCCTTTTAGGTCACTGATCATATTTAAAAATGTCAGTGATAGTCAATGGGGATAAAAAGGGCTCCAGGAGGAAGAATGAGAGGCTTTAGTTTACACAGTGGAATATTATTTTGCTGAAATTCCAAAATTCCTTAAAAAATGAACATCTTTGCCACATATCATCATCTCAGCAAAAAAAACTGCCAAAATGAGAGAAAAACACGAGTGAGAATCCATAAAGGGTCGTACAAGGACCTGAGGGTTAATTATCGTGTGCTAACGCTTACATTAGCCGTTAGCTCAGAGAATTGAACAGTACATGAACTGTATATGACGAGCAGAAGTCACGCACGACTACATCGAATGAATGTAACGGCATGCATTACTTCACCTATTATAAGAGCATCCTTTGTCCTCGCGCAGGGTTTCAGATGCAGCATTTTGCATATTTTTTGCATTTCTTGCCATACATTTCCAGTGAAAGCTCTGAAAGCCACAGATGAGAGTGAGTTTTATTTAGTGATGAGTGAAGTCTCTGCCAGAGGCTGAATGGCATCTATTAAAGAGCTGAAACAGGCTGGTGCATTGTACTGTATGAAGGAGATATCTAAAAATAATGAATAAAGCTGAAAACTACTGGGCGTGTAGCCAGGCTACAACAGCAGGATAGAAGCAACCGTTGTGTTTTTCTCACTGGATGCTTTTTGCTTCGGCAGGTTAACGGCACCTTAGTAACACATTCGAACCACATTGAGGTTGTGAAGCTGATTAAATGTAAGTACACACCTGTCATTAAACCTCTCATCGTACACTTTTCATTTCAATTATTTGCACAGTACGAGGATATAACGTTTCCAATCTGACTAAATCAAGCCTTATTATATTTTAGTTTTACATGATTGGTTGAAATTGAAATCACATTGTCAGAACTCTTTAGTGAACCATATATTGTGTAATGACCAAACATTTCAAACATTTCATTTGTCTTTGTTTTCGTCCATGAATGACCACATTTTCCAAAATCCTTGAATTTTTCTCTCTTTTCATTCTGTTAACACATTTAACAGAATCATGACAGAATGTCTGCACCTCTTTTTGTAATTTTTGTTTCAACTTTTTAATAATAATTAAGTAATTAATATGTAAACATACAATGGCGTATTAGAGCCACTTTTGGTAAAATCTTCTTTTTTTTCGTGTGGAAATCATTCAAACTTCAGTCGTCTCTGCATTTATTGCTCTCTGGTTTTAGTGTTTTTAGGCCTGTGTGTTTTAAGAGATGCCAAATGTTTTCTGAGCCATTTTTCCAAGTTCATCAAACTTATTTTGAGACATGTATGATGTGTTTTTGTGGTTTAAGTACGTTGAATTTAACTGTTTGCAGAATCGAGAAATGTTTCCATCAAAATATATTGCAGATTTTAACAGACAAAATGCTCATTTCTAAGCGTTTCCATCCACTACTGATATGTGAATATTAGGAGTTCATCGTGGCGTCGTCATGGTTGAAACTGTTCCAGTTCGACATGGTTTTTCATACAGTAACATAACGCACGACCTGAGCTGTTGGTTGAGGAGCTGATAGACGTGAAGAGGTATTTAATCAAAAACCTGAAGCTGGTTTTAGTTTTTGTCTCTGAACTGAACCGCTGGCCTTCATCTGATAACGTTTGTTTCTGCAGCTCTTCGTACATGGTGGTGTTTCGTTAGACGTTAGAGTCTCCTCAACAACACACACAGTTATTCACTGCATCTGTTTACATTTACTTTATTCACATTTACTTTTTATCCAGACAACAAGGTTTCTGTGTTTCCACTCAGAGTTTTTTATGCACGAATTGAATAAAAACAGCTGGATGGAAACACATCCAGCATGAAGAGTTTTGAAAAAGTGGCTTCAGTACTGACAGATACCTGTTAGTAATAAAAAATTAAAATAAAAATCAGAACAGATGTTTTTAAACCCTGAAGTTTGATTTTACTACTTGTGTTCATTCATTAATGGAAAAGAAGAGGAAGTGATGAGATAAATGTGATCAGTCAAACGTACTGTGGACCCAGACATAAGGAATGATGTTGCAGCTGGATTAGTGTGAAGACTGAGAAGCTGGAAAATGATATTACATAAGGGAAAGTTGCCAAGTTGGGCTAAGATGAAACTAAATATGGACAGCGGTGTGAATTTTGACAAATGAGGCTGAAAACGTAGCGAGTAATCAGATGTTTTTCCTCTTTTCAAAACACACCCAGACAAAAATAGCCCTTTGTGTTTGAGCCAGACAAATTATAGACATGATGTAATGTTAAACAGTGTTGACGGTGATTATAAAAGCTGGTGGAAAAACCCATATGATACAATAACCCACTGTGACAGGAGCAGAGAAAGAAACCTCCTTACAATATGTGAAGTCTTCAAAATGAATCAAATATCTGCTGTTATGGCTGTTAGGCAAAGCATAAAATCACATCTCTACTTTTTGAATCGCAATTTCAATGAAGTATTAAGAATTGAAACTCTCACATCGCTGTTGTGGAAAAGAAATGCTGACATTGGTTTTCCACAGATGCTCGGGGGTTTTCCCACTACACTTGTGTACAGTTAAAAGTTTTCTTTGGACCAGCATCAAGTAGCAGTTGTAGGGATTGAACTGAGATCGAGATCAGCGGTGGCATAACATAAAGAAAAAAAAAACAGGGTGGTGTGGAACATGCACCTAAAAACAGAAAGCAGTGATTTGTAAATGGACTTTCACAGGACAGACAGCATTAAGACGAGATGTTTCATGTTATGTCTGGTCGACTTCATTTCATTTGTAAATGTACATCTCCTCCTGACATTCGACACCGTGTTGGGACAGAAGCAATTTAAGGCCGATAAAGGGTTAAAATAATGAACTAACAATGTGATTGTAACAGGTGATGTGAATGGGTGATTGTAATCATGTAATCACTCAGTATCTTTATCTTTTCACGGTGCCTTTGAGACATTTACAGACGTATCTGTTTTCTTCCTCGTCCCTTCGTTCCTTTCCCATGCCTCCCCTCTGGCAGCCGGTTCCTATGTAGCGCTCACGGTGCTGGGGAGGCCTCCGGGGCTTCCTCAGATCCCCCTGGAGGAGGACGGCGAGCACAAGGTGGACGAGGAGCATGAGGAAGGAGGCGCAGAAGTCGCTCGGCTCTGTTCCACCTCAGCACCGCACTCGCCTGCTCAGACGGGCGTGGAACAAAGCGGTCAACAGGAGAACGTCAGCTCCACGCCGTCCGACGGGGTGAGAAAGAAAGAATACAATCAGAGATGCACTTCACCACAATAACAGGTTGAGGCAATGTCAGACTAATACAACAGAAGCAGACCATGAACCAAATCATCCAGGTTTAGTTTTTATTTCTAAAAACTATTCAAAAAAAGAGTCTACATCACACTGCCAGTTCTCTCATCCACTTCTAGTATTTCAGTTTAAAGACATGCAGATTGTGCTCTGTCACGCTGAGTCATTCAGTATTTGTTCATTAATAGTCCAGCCTTTTCTATGTCACTTCCAATCAGAGTCCTGTCACTTCACTTCCCATTCCTCTGTTTAAAGCTCATCCTTAAACTTTGCTCCCCCTCCATCTCGTTCACGTGTTGCAGGAATAGTCGTTTGTTCTGTCTTTACTCCTTATCTGTGCTGTTTATTTTAAAGGATGAAAACAAAACCATCAACAGCCAGAAGCTCGACTTCCTGCAGAAGATGTTGACCAAGGAGCAACACGAGCTGCAGGTTTGTGAACCATACACGGACACCTTAATATCCATGTTATTTCTTAATAATTTATAAGAAATGGGTATGTGTAGTAGTTCAGTATGTTTTTATTTATGTATTCAGTCTTTTAATATATATCTATTTAATCAGTGTCATTGAGATTGACAACAAGAAACATCCACTAAACAAAAACGCAGACAGAATTAATGTGAATCATAAAAACACCAGATATTAAAACTGTGACCTCCAGGGGTTTGCAGTTCATTCCATTTGAAAGATGAACAGAACCTGAAACCAGTTCTGCCAACATTATACACTTCAACCACTGGATTGAAATAACAGGAGTAGTTGTGCACTGGTGAAGCCAAATACCAAGTTTTACCACTAGGTATCACACTTGACTCAGCAAACGCTCCCAGGTGGAACGTAATGAGACTGTCAGACCGCAGACTGTATATGAATATGGACGACGTGGATGAAACCTGTGTGACGCCACCCGGTGGTTTGAGGACTGCTGATCTGGCCGTCGCCATGTTGCCTGTATTTGTATTAAGAGGATGTAGCTGGAGAAAAGCGAGGAGCGAAGCTGAAACTTTGAAAACACAGACTACATCGACTGACAGTGTAATATTAAACACCACCAAGGAATTGAATCTAGTTGATAAATGTTAACACATAGTTGTGTTTGATAAGAGAGTATGATGAACACACTAATTAACACTAGTTGACCGACCACATGATCCAATAAGAATTAATGCAAGTATTAGCTCATGCAGCTAAGTTACACTAATAGGCTGTGTAATTCATACTCAAATGACCATGAAGGTTGTTTAAAACAGGAAGCTTTATATTGTTGTTATTTTCTTCATTTAAATAATTTTTTTAAACCAATAGCCCTACATACGTCAGTCCTTTCTTTTTCTTTCACTGCATCATTTTTTAATAATTACATGTTAAATCATAACAATAGCCCATTCATTTCCACACAGGCAGATTTTCAACATTCTGTAAAAATCTTCTCAAATTGTTTTCAGCTAACTCCAGACCTCCGAGTTCCTTCTGCGATCATTTACAAGTAGTTTTACTGCAGCATCAGTCAATAATTAGACACCAAAGTCTAGCCCAATATTCGAAATGGACTAATAAGTTCTAAGTCCGACCCCCACCGTGTCTTCTGAGAGGAATTCCTGCCCTTGGACGGATGTATTTGATGAGCGCTGCTGTCTGTCTTTTCATTAAGACAAAGGAGGAGGAGTATGGCAGAAACCCACGACCTCAACTACTGAAGGAGATCCAGGAGGCAAAGAAACACATTTCACAGCTGCAGGAACAGCTCAGCAAAGCAGCAACACCGTTACAGGTACACAAACAGAAGCAAACAGAAACAGGATATCGCATGTAACTACTGCTTCACCTTCCACTTCCTCCTCCTCTCTCTGTCACTCTCGGCAGGACGTTGAACACTCAACAAATCTGTGTGTGTTTGTGTGTGTTTGTGTCGCACAGGATGGATCCGCGAACAGGGAGTCTGAGGAGGGCGAACAGCCTCCGTCCTCGCGGGGCGACAGCGGCAGCGACGGGCCGTGGACCAACAACAACTCTGTGGGTGTAACACATCACATGTAGACTAGCGAACCGCATTACCCACAGTCAGTCGTATGATGTGTTTATTCCATCAGACTAGATGAATTTAGTGTAAGGTTAGCTCTGATCAGAGTTTAGCAAAACTAGGTTTGAAGGTTCAGTGTGTGATATTTTGTGACATCTAGTGCTGATGTTGGGAAGTTTAAATGTAATCTTTCTTCATTTTAAGCTACTTTTAAAGTCCGATACAACATAATTTAAGGAGAAACCATGATTTCATTGTGTTTAAGAACGAATCTTTGTTGGTGCAACCTAGTTGTGCTGATTATATTTGTGCAAATATTTCAACTTTTTGGATGGATGGTCTGAAAAAACAGGATATATGAATGCAATTTGGTGTTTTGGTTTTTTTTATAAATACGAATCATTATTTGCAGCCCTGCAGTGGGTCCAGGTCCTCGTATTGACCTCATAACATCATTAAATATATTGTGTGAATTATTATATCCTTGATATAACCAGGTGAAATCCTCACTGAGATTTAAAATGTCTTTTCCAAGAGTGAGGCCAACAGAGCAGCATAGACATTAGTGCAAAAATAAATAAAGACAGAACAAACAAACACGACAAATGAATAAATACATACTGTATCGAGTCATATACAATACAAGAAGATCAAGAGTAATAAAGGAATGAGTCCAGTCTGATGGTAAATACAGCAGGAAGTCAATCTGCAAACACTGCTTCCAGTGTAATTACATTCTTTTATCGTGACTTCCATAAATAGGGATGAACTGGCCGTAGTTTCAGGCCTCTGGGGGTTTTTCACAGTCTTCACATCCAGACTAAACAGTGAATTTGACTTGTGTGTTTGTGTTAATGTTTGTATGCTAGATCCACTGCAGCCTCCTCCCAGAGAATCCTGGCAGAAGAAAGACATCCTGTCAGAGTCCGACCACGAGCCACAGAGATGACTTCAACATCTCGCCACCTGACGCTGAAGATGCTCCTGACAACGTGAGAAACACAACCTTGACAGTTTAAACACTGCAGTAACGTTTTCACTGAAACCCAAGTGGAAATAGGTGATGGTGACCACTGCAGTTTATAGTCTATTGGTGTCACTGTATTTGACTCAGGACTCAAAGGTCCAGTGTTGTGGGAGCAGTCCTCCGTACCACCTCAACCCCCAGATCATTGGAGCTGAAGATGACTACTTTGACTCTCAGCAAGAGCAGGTAACGTTTGTAGTAATAGTAGTAATAATGATCCATCACTAATCATCACTCATCACTAAAGCATATGTCATGAAGAAAACCAACTAAACAAATGGAACGGTCCAAGTTGTTCTTAAAAGCTGATGTGAATGAACCCAAAAACATGAACTTTGACTCACATTTTCAGGTGCGAAAAGCTTCAGATTGTTAACATAGAGTTGAATGAAATTATTTAGCCATTTTGCAGCACGTTTTCATCAACAGTTCTTGTATTTCTACTGGAATAACGTCATGTTTCTATGGATGTCTTTCCATCTCTCTGTGTCAGATTAACGGACAGTGCAGCTGTTTCCAGAGTGTAGACCTGTTGAAGTGTCGACCGGCTCACCTCGCCGTTTTCCTCCATCACGTCGTCTCCCAGTTCGACCCTGCTCCTCTGGTATACATATATACATACATATATACATATATACAAACACAGGCACGATATACATTAAAGCACTGCCATGTAGAAGAGTACAAACATGTTTGTAAATGATACAGTAACAAGACCGCTTTGGAAATAATGATTATTTGACCTGTGGTTTTCATACTAAATTCAATGAATCAGTCCTTCAACATGACTTTTTAATATTCTGTTCTTAAACACTGATTGTTCCTACATTGGTTTTCAGCATCTGATGTTCAGTTTTTTCTTTATTTAATTTGTAAAGCAAACATTTAAAGTGTCTTTTGTCAGATTTTCACTACTTGAAAACGGTGGCTGTGTGTGGACTGTTCTCTCTCTTAACTAAATCAGCTCATTTCAGGTGGAAGAACCTTGAGAAAATTAGGTTTTTGTTGTCATTAATTTATACACAGCTTATTTCTTTATTACATTTGTAGAGCAGATTTCTAATGACAGATTCTTGCCTCACATATACTCTTTACAAGTCTGACTGATGGCAAATATCGACTTTTGGAACAAGATTTTTTCACAAAGCTGTGTAACATAATAGAACTATCTATTAGTGTAAAAATTTGTAGAAAATGCAGTTTGTCCAGGTTTAACATGATGGTATCAGTGTCAATAAAGACATAAATGAAAATAAAATGGCTAAATATTGTCATTAGTCATATTTCCAGGTGACAGACATGTTCATGAAATAACGTTGTTCTAAGTGTTTCTGTGTCTTCTTCTCTGTTAGCTGTGTTATCTTTACGCCGACTTACACAAACAAACCAACTCCAAAGAGAATCGACGATTCTTCATGGAATTCCACTCCATCTTCATGGATCGAACAGCGGTGCCTTATTCTTTTATTCTTATTTACTGGTTCGGCTTAGTTTGTTGGTGTATTTATTGATGTAACTGTCGTTATCTGTCTTTTGCAGAATCTCAAAGTAGCGGTGCCTGAGGCAGTAGCGGCTGAACTGGGTAAGACATAGAAAGACACTAAAACTAGCTTAGCCTTCGTCAATAAAAAAGGCTCATATTTGATATAGTCACAACCAGTTCACTTTAAAATAGAGCTTTTTACCATTTGAAAAGTGTAACTCGCCTTGTACCTGTATCCCATATGGTCCAAGTCAGTTGATTACTTGTCTTGATTAAATGCTGAATATTGTCCAACATTTTGCGGTGTGTAAATGTGTGTCGTTGCAGAGAAGCGGAGGCTGGAGTTAATCCCAGAGGAGCTGTGTAAACAGTACACTCAGCTGTTACAGGAAACTCTGCTGCCTGATCTGCACAAGAACCTGGAGGACTTCAGGTAACGTCAGAATCAGAAGTATTTAACTTCACTGTTGGAAATATGCATTGACATGTATGATGCTGTCTCTACTAGAGGTCGACTGATATGAACGGATAACTGCTGATGTGAGCATGTAACTCAAAGCAAATAACAATAAATCTCAAACTGAATATTAAACTAACTGTAAGAAAATGAAACATCCACTTCCAACTGTCAAACCTTCCATTGCAAGGTAGACATTCTACAACCTGTAAACAGAGTCCAGAGGACGTGTCTCATTTCCACTTGAATTACAGTATGATGTAAGGCAATTATGGAATTTATACCCAGCGACATCAAAAAACTAGCGCGCTGCAGTTTCAACCGGCCAAACTGTCTGTAGTCTCTACTGGCTGCCCTGTGGATGCTATTGTTTATTATGTTTACTATTATTTGTTTATTATTTATTGTTACCTTTGTCTGCTTACAGACAGAAGCGCAGCATGGGTCTGACTCTGGCCGAGGACGAGCTGTCCAAACTGGACTTGGATCAGGGAAAAGACCAGCAGGCCTCAGAGAAGGAGTGTTCCTGTGCTGAACACATCCTGTCTAAGATTGAGGACATCCTGTGAGGCTGCGTTCACACATCATACATCTACACTCACCGTGAACACACACACTCTGTTCTTCTCTTCCTCATTCACACTGTGTTTGTGCTGCAGGTTGACGTCACAGCCCACAGAGGAGGAGAAGTGGTAAGAGGAGGGGTCTTTAACATGACCTCAGTAAACTGCAGCAGGATCTAGTAAATGTAGAACACAAATGTGCAGAACAGATGATAATACTGCTTTGTACTATTATTATATTGTTAAATAACTAGCAGTTGAACGTGAAGAGCAAAATGCTTTGTGTGTCGTATTGCAGCACGACGATGCAGTATGTGATTCTCACCTACATGAAGCATCTCGGGGTGAAAGTGAAGGAGCCTCGAGGCCTCGAGCAGAAACGAGCCCGAATCAACTTCCTGCCCAAGATTAAGGTGTCACACACTCATTACAAACACACAAACAAATTCAGCTGTAGATAAAGGTGTAAGTATAATACAGCCTTGTAAATCATTCTTGTTCCACTGTGGCATAGTGGAAAGTGAGAAGATTATTAAAGACTGAGCTCAGTCACAAAGACGGACTGAACTATGGACGTTTTGTCTTGGTCTCCTGGAAATGTCACTTCATGCTCCTTTGATCCTGAACCCTTGATATATTGTAGCATTTCTGTTAACATTTCTGTGAATATGCGTACAACTTTTGTGTAAAACCTTCTTGTTATTAATGATTAGAAAAGTATCAAGCCTGAGAAGGAGGGTGAGGAGAAGGTAAAAAAGCCTCGCTTTCCCAACATCCTCGGCCCTCCGCGGCGCCTCAGCAGAGTGGATTCCACGTCAGGTGAGAGCAGAACTTCCATTTATTCCACAGCATTTGAAACGTAACTGTAACCTTTCAAAGTGATGCGTGTTTGTGTGTGGATCCAGTGGGTAAAGCCGTGGAGATGAACAAGCAGCGGTCGCCGAAGCAGCTCCCTCAGCCCACCTTCACCATCCCCGAGCAACCCGACACCTCCGCCTCCAGCTCTGCACGAAACCGAGGAAATCTGCCCACTGATGGCTCGGACTCTGGCCCACATTTCTCACTGTCCACCACTTCCCCCACTCACAGCTCCCCGACCGGTCCGACCTCAGATACCAGCGGACACGACTCGGACTCCAGTAAGACATCACCTTTAGCCTCCTTATCACGTTTAGACCAGATCTACTGCATCTCCACACTGTGTTTTAATGCTGCGCCAAGAGTGGACAAGAGTCTGGCTGAACCCATTTTCATTCTGGAATAAGGGTTTTCCCCCTTATTCCCTCGAAGGTCCAAATAAAATGAATACGACCAGAATAACTTCTGGGAAAAATATATTGACTTAGTATTTTTACAGAGAAGTTCAATAAGTAAGTTTATGGGAGGCAGGGCTTTGTGGAGCCACCCCCAGTGGCAGTCAGTGGTATTACACTTTAAGATGAAGATGAAGTCCTTGCCCCTTGGTAAAAGTAAAGCTGTACTGGTCACTGTCCTTTGACCATTCTGTACCTCCTCATTCATAAGGGTTAGGGTTAGTAATTAACTTCAGTTCTGTGATATATTATTCCCTTACCTTCACAATGAACTAAAACTGTTACAGCTTTACTGAAACAATAGCAAAAGAGAAAGTAATTAGCGCAAATAAATCTCAAAACATAATCTGGACAGAGATGCAAATACATGGAAAAAATAAGTCAGACATGTATTCCTTTTCTTATTCCTTCTCTGTTAAATGTTGCGTTCTCTTCTTTGCTCCACAGATTTGTCTCCATTCTCCATCCAGCTGCGACTGGGTGAGGGTCTACAGTCTGCTGAACACCAGGAAGGACTCTGCACCCCGACCAGCACCCAGTTTGACTTCAGCCCCTCCAACCTGGAGCAGCTGCAGGAGGAAGACCAGGAGACCTTTAGGTCTGGATTTTCTATTAACAGTCAATAAAAGTAGGAAAAGAGGAAAATGGATGAAACACAGAAGTGGAAAATGGATATGAAGATTGTAAAAAGAATACTGTTAAGTACAAATATGGACCAGGTGGGAAATAACAAAGAGCTGGTACTTTTAGTTTTCACGTATCAGTATTTTGATGGAGTATTTACTTACTTTTTCCTTTTACTCCTTACATTTTAACACAAATATCTCTACTTTGTATTCCATATATTTTCAAAACAGACTTGACGCATTTGAGGGGAATTATCTATTCGACGATTATCTAGCACGTGTCCTCTTTATCACGTAGACATAATATTATTTTGGATCTTCGGTTTTATTTTTCAAAGTACTCAATGTTCATTTTTGATTCACACACTGACCTCCTTTGCTCTGTGTTTTCCAGCCGCCGGATGGAGGCTCAGTGTGCGGTGATTTCATCTGACGTCCTGAGTGAAGACGATCAGGGAGCGGAGGTGGAGTGTGAAGAAGACCCTCTGAACTGGCAGAGCGTGGTCAGCCGAGGCATCCTGGCCACTTTAAAGCCACAGGAGATTAAAAGACAAGAAGTCATCAACGGTGAGGATGCCGTCACTCAGCACCACTTACAATACTCACAGTTTGTAGCATTTCCACGTTAAAACGTCGAAGATCGACACGACCTTTGCTCTATATCTTCTTGACTTCTGTACTTACTTTATATCACAACATTTCCAATGAGGTTTAAATTTAGAGAAATCCTTGATGATCCTCCAGGATAATGTCCATTTGGCCCGGCTCTATCTGCTGCACTGGTGTTTCTGTGTCGATACTCAGTGTGCGTGTCTTTCATCCTCAGAGCTGTTCTACACTGAACGCGCTCACCTGCGGATGCTGAAGGTGTTGGACTGCGTTTTCCACCAGAGGCTGAACAAAGACGCCATCCTCCCGACAGAAGACATCAAACACATCTTCAGCAACCTGGAGGAGATTATTCAGCTGCACGGTAACCTCATTCACATATACCGCAAAGCTGCTTTTTAGAGGTTGAGTGTGTGACATTTAGTGACACCTAGTGGTGAAGTTGAGAGGTGAAACAGCTCTGCCCTCGCAGACGTTCATGTGTATCTATAGGTCTATCTGTTTAGTCCATTCTGGTCTTTTTTACTTAAGGGGTTAATAATGGCTTAGATTTTTTTTATCTTTCGACTCGTTGCTGATGTTTTTATTCTTTTTTGTTACTTTACATAGGTGAACTCTGTGTATCCGGTTTGTTTTAGGAGTTTCAAGTAGTCTTTCCCAAGACTACCATAAACTGTCACGAGACAAAAACGTGTTAGATGCCCACAGAAAGCAATAAAGCCTTTTTCTGCCCATCTTCAAATGTTGCGCTTCTAATAATGTGTCTTTTAATGATCGTCATTGTTTTGTTGGCAAACAGTAAATATATGAACTGCTGTTTGTTTCTCAGTTTCTGTTACAGAGCAGATGACGGGCCTCAGAAAGAGGAACGAGACGTCAGTGATCGGGCAGATTGGAGATGATCTTTTGGGATGGGTAAGACCGACCACGCGTTAAACAATGTAAAAAAACAAAAAGAAATATTTGATTGTTTGATTATGTGAACATGTAACAACGCGTCATTAAACAGGCTAAAGATTGATGACCAAATCATTAAAAAGTGGGTCTAAAATGCAGAAAAAACATGAAGCAGTGATTTCTGAATGTACTTGTTTATCTTGTTTTTCATGGCAGACAGCATGAAGACAAGATATTGTGTTTCGCCTGGTCGACTTCAGTTTACTACAATCCATAGTTACATCCAGAAATGTTCACCAGTTCAAAGACATTTTGTCTGTGGTCCAGAGCACACGCCATGTATTTCTGGTCCCAAAAAGACCTGGAATATGGATTGGTCTGACCACAGTCCACATTTCCACTGAGTGATGGTCCATCCCAGATGCCTCAGAGTCCAGAGAAGTCAACAACGCTTCCTTTTCACACAGTAAAGTTTGAACTGGCATTTGTGGATGTGACTCCACAGTGAAGTGTTTGACAAAGGTTTGCCACAGTAATCCTGATCCATGTGGTTCTATCTGCTGTAGATGAATGACGGTTCTTGATGTGGTGCCGTCTGAGGGATCACAGTTTAGATCACGTTCAGCTTAGACTTGAACACTTTATGCACAGAAATTCGTCCCAGTTCCTTCCTCCTGGATTCTCATCCTAAATTGCCCCTGTCTGAACTTGTTTTGGAACACATTACATGCCTGAATGAAGGTGTGGATGTATATTTACGAGTCAGTTGAAGTTGTCCAGACAAAAGATGAAATATGTTGTGTTCATGCTGACATTTTGTAAATGTAGAGGCTTTCTGTTTTTGTGTGCATTTTCAGTATTGTCCCATGTTTCTCTGATTTGCCATTTTCTAAAGGTCTGTTTCTAATATCAGCCTGTTTTGTATAAAGTCTCTCTGATCTCTGCTGTAGAGATAGATGAAAGCCACAGCCCATATTTGAGACTTTTCGGTAATTCCACTGGGATTCAGTACAGTAAAAAAAGATAAACCCAAAATAAAACCTGGATGCTATTTATAATCACCGTGTCTCTTGTCAGGCACAACAGCCTCCAAAACTGCTTTTGTAAGACTTTATTAGCAGCTGTTATTGTTAAGTCCATTTTTCCATTTTCATTCCAGTTCAGCGGAGATGAAGAGGAGAAGATCAGGAGAGCAGTGGCAACTTTCTGCAGTAACCAGCCGTCTGCTCTGGAGCTCATCAAGACCAGGAAGAAGAAAGACCAGAGGTTCGCCTTGTTCATGCAGGTCAGCACAGCACCATCAGCATCTCATACATGTGTGTTTTTGACAAGATGATCAGAATATTCTTAACCTAGAGGCAGTTACCCTTATTACATGTTTGCCATTTATTATATCACAATATACTGTAAGTCGATATAGAGTGTTACGTCTTTTATGTTGTTGAAATTGTTTTCATCTTGTCACATCTTTTACAAATAATTTAAAACCACAAATAACCGTCTGGTTTCTTCAGCTTTCACTCAGGACCAAACGTAAGCATTTAAACTTAAAAAGCCTTTAAAAGAAAGAATGATGATTTGACTTTTATTCTAATAATAACGGCCGTGACGCCCAGACCTTTTATCTTCTCTCATCATAGCAGCTCAAAACCTGTTCAACCTTAAGGGGGTTTTGCACATTTCATGTACTGGCTTTACTTGTATGTGCCATAATTATTCACAATACTGTTATACTGTACTTTTTAAACAGAGACAATGTTCCTGTTGTTTCATGATAAAAAGGGGAAACACAACTCTATATGTCTGTCTCTGTCTTTAATCTCTAATAAAGAGATTTTAAACACATAGTAATTCCAATGAAAATTCTATTATTTTTATGAATTTGTCATTTGTCTTTGTGAAAAGAATTGTCAGATATGGAACAACTTCTTGTATTAGGTTAAAAAACACCAGATAAATCTGAGGGCTCATCACATGATCAATGGGAGAGAAAAGAAGGAAACATTAGGTTCTGATACACAAGTCTATTTTCAGGTTTTGTTCTTTTTCTCTAATCATTGATTTTCAGTGGGATATTGAATGATTTGAAAATGTATTGAAATGAAACCATGTGAGAAGTTTAGTGGGAAAAACTTTGTACGACGTCAAGACAAAAAGGTTGGAAAGCACCAGTTTAATCTTTAACTATGGTTATATTTTAAAAGCTTGTTATATTATCAATAATCTAATGAGTCAGATAAATGAAGCGGAGTCAAAAGTACAATTTGTGTCTCTGAGATGTGTAGCAGTAGAAGCACGAAGCTGCACACCAATGTTCATGTGTCTGAGCATTCACACAAACTCCATCAGACGTTCACACTGTGGCCACACCAGTATCACCTCTGTCCACAACCTGCGATCACAACACGTTACATGGCTCATTAAAGAATCACATTACTGCAGTAAGTTCTGTTACATAACTTTTAATAGAAGTCATTTGGCCCACTTACAATGAAAAAGACATAACTCTTGTTTTTCATGAGCTGCGTTGTATGTTGTGCGTCATCAGGGTTCTTCTGTTCTCACATTCTCCGACAGCTATTCCATCTTAAAAGAACCACATTTTTTTACTTTTACTTTTACTTTACTTGTTTTACTTTGGCTTGGTGAGTGGATGTGCCACTGCCCGTTCGTTTTGCCATAATAAGGAGTTTTTATTAGTAAAGGATATACACAATACAATACAAAGTTATAAAGGAACCTAGAAATACAGATAAAAAATTTAAAAAACAACAAAAATAACAAAATAACTATACATATAAAAATAAAGACTAAAAGGAACAAACATGATGCATTTAGGACACAATTCTCTGACTTTTACAGCTTTAGGATAAGTGCAGTTAAAAAGACTGAAATGTGTGGTTTTTATAAATGGAATTTAGCCTCTAAGATGATAAGATTAATGACATATGTGATAGAACAGGGGAGATTATCATTGAAAAAGACATGTTCTGGTTGGATCTTGAAAGGATTTTCTCATTTCTAACTTAACTTAACGAACTTAAGTGAAGATTAACATCCAAAATCTATGAGTGTATGAACAGCAGTATTCACGTCTCTTAACTCCGCCCCCGTTAGCTCTACGCTAACCTGCAAAACAGCGTCACATACGCGTAAAGCCGTTAATCACGCTGATTGGCTGCGGAAATAAATACGTGTGACGCACATCATGTCATTGGCTGGACAGAGTTAGTCATGGTTTTACTGTAGTTGCCGCTTGTTGTCACCTGTCACTCATTGAGTTGCATTGCAGAATGCTACAGATTAAATGATGTGTTTATTTTCTTTACAGTTCAGGTTAGATTTTATTTTATGCGCTGCATAGATTTGCTGTGCGCTGAGAACGCGGGAACAGTGTGTGAATGCGCAAGCGCGCAACTTAGAGGGAACATTGCTGCAAACATTAGAAATTCTCAGGTCAGTTTGTTTATGATGTGGTTATTGTTTCTCTTCAGGAAGCTGAGAGCAACCGTCTGTGTCGGAGGCTGCAGCTTAAAGACATCATTCCTGTAGAAATGCAGAGAGTCACAAAGTACCCACTCCTGTTGGATAATATAGCCAAGTACACAGGTATTAAGTACATAATGTTGGCTTTGGTTTGGTTGAATGTTGGCTTTGGTTTGGTCGCTCGTTTAGCAGCTGCTTGTTTTTTTCTGTTCATAGAGGATGGTGAGGAAAGGAAAAAGGTAAAGAAAGCTGCAGAATGCTGCAAAAAGATCCTCAACCACGTCAACCAGGCCGTCAGAGAGGCCGAGAACAAACAGGTACAGACATGAGTCAAATATGTGGCATTTACAATGGATTGGAGTGATGTTTTAGGTGTACAATCAAAATTTGAGAATGTTTTTAAAGCTATATTACACAAAAAGTGTTAATTGACTTTTCTTTTCAACAGAGGTTAGAGGATTATCAGAGGAGGTTAGACCTGTCATCACTCAAACAGAATGAAAACCCTGTGGTCCTGGAGCTGAAGGTCAGTGATCTCATCACTCTGAACCACAACATTATGAGTTTGTTGAGGTTTTCCTTTTAGCATCACATGAACAAACACTGTACATTCATGTACGATACATGTAAAAACGCCCATAGACTATGACGGACTGCACTGTAGAACCTGCTAGGTGGAGGTAAACATTTTACTTTTTACGATCGTTAATATACCTGAACCCAGTAAAGTCTATGTGTGTGAAACTCTGAGTGGAGTAGAAGTAAAATACAAGTACCTTACAGTTGTAGTTCATTAAAAGTAACGTGGTTAATGATGAAGTTTAATGTTGTATTTAAATTGAAAGTTGATTCTTTTAAACAGAATCTGGACCTGACTAAGAGGAAGATGATACATGAGGGACCTCTGTCCTGGAAAGTCACGAAAGACAAGACGATTGGTACAGACACACACACACACACACAACACATGAGGTTGTGCTCCAGATATCTGTTAACCCTGTCTTTTCACACACACAGTCTGAATGAACAGTGTCTTCCTTTCAGAGCTGTACACAATCCTCCTGGAGGACATTCTGGTTTTACTGCAAAAACAGGACGAGCGTCTGGTCCTCAAGTTTCATGGCAAGAATCTGGCCAGCACAGCTGACGCCAAGCAGATCTTCAGTCCCATCATCAAACTCAACACCGTTCTGGTTCGACCAGTGGCAACCGGTGAGAAACTTGATCCGATCACATGCACTTTGTGTCATGCACTCGATGTTTCTGTTACTTATGTACTTGTTATACTATAAAAAAGCAGAAATCAGATTTACCACTAAAACTCAAGTGCCAGCTGTTCAGTTTGTTACAGGTTGGTTCAGTTTGTTTAAGTGGAAACCATGCTCCCTTCTGGATGAATTCTAATCTACCTGTTCAGACAGTGTTGTCACAGTTTTGTCTCATCAGACCACAGGTCGTTTTTTGTGCTGTCCATGTCAGACAACGTGGCTCAGATCTACGAGCTGACGGCTCAGACCATGTCTGATCAGAGAACGTAAGTCCTGCACCACAAATAGGTCGACACCACTGCGTGGCGTGCGTTTCCTCCATTTCATGCTGCTGTTTCACCTCCGTTAATGCAGGTGGCAGCGTCTGATCACACAGTGCGCTGACGCCATGAAGGCCAAGCTTCACAACAGAGACACAGCTGCAGCTCGGTCTGAGTGAGTCCAACATATACAAACCTCTGGTACTGCTGCTTATTTGTGTGTGTGCGGTTTCTAATGTCGGATGTGTTTCAGTGATGAACGGGAAGCGAACGAGATCATCAACCGTGGAATGTCAAAGTCAAATAAAGATCCAAACAGCACATCAAGTGGAAACTCAGGTAACGGCGGTGGAATAAATGTCTCTGTGCTACAGTTCTAACCGTTTTGAAATTTTCATCTAGCTGCCTGTTTTACAGACACTCAAGCTCCAGTGACTACAAACCCCTTTGACGGCATCAAATCGGAGGACGAGGAAGAGGAGCTGACTCTGACAGACAGACCGGAGGAAGAGGAGGCGGATGGAGAGGTGGATGAAGCAGAGCTCGAAGCTTTCCTGGATGGGCAGCTGGCAGACAGGCTGCAGGAAGAGTCACAGCAGGGAAACCTACAGCAAAACGCTCTGAGCATACCTTCATCCAAAGCTGAAGATGCTCTAAGGACCTGTAAGTTCATTATAAGAGGTTTTTAAAAAAAGCCTATGAGATGGTATTTAGATGAGGAAATAACTAATGTCTTCTGTTGTAGTGGCGATGCTGAAGCAGGTCGTGTTTGACCACATGATCAGCAGAGATGCTGAGGAGGACAAAGACACAGAAACAGAGGAGAGCAAACGGAGCGAGGCCTCCGGGTGTCGGCTGAATGCCTCTCTACCAGAGAGCCCCGAGCGGATGTCTGCTGCATGGGACGAGAGACGAGCGTCTGCAAATTTACAGCAAGAAGATCCTCAGGTCCAGTCTCTTCACACAGGACTGTCTGCTGAAAGAAACGGTGAGGGAACGAGACATGTAATACTTTCAACACTGTTATACTCAGAGTCCAAAATGGAGGAAGCTATTGCAGCTTATTCCGTACACTTTTATGTGACCCTCCTTTGTTACAGCATAATCTTCTTCCAAAGCCTGGTATGGTTTGTAGATGTTTATGAGTTGATGAGATTAACTTTATTTATCCTCTAACGGTAATTCAATAGCAGATGGTACAGACGTACGTATGTATCTTAAACCAGTGGGTCTCATCCGGTCTCACCATGGGGCCCACATTTTCTCATCATCATTAAATCACAACCTACTTCCCATGAGAATTCAAATCAAGGAAGTGTATTTTTCTCTTCCTGTTCGTCCAGGTGGTTTTGTGGTTCTGGATTTCGGTGGAGGCTCTGAGGAGAGCAGCACTGATGATGACCTGGGTGCAGGAGGAGACATGGGCATCGACATGAGGAAACTCTTGTCGTCCTCGTCACAGAGGGGCGGCGGCGGCCCCAACCTCAGCCGGCAGCTCATGACCCACCTGCGCCTCCTACAGGCAGACCTGCAGTATCTAAAGGTCCTTTATGTGTTCACGTCAGTCTTTAGACATTCACAAAGCCGGTTTTTAATACTAGAACCAGCAATGGGTAAAATGGACCTGTGGCTGTTCTTCAATTGTGTATTAATGTTTAATAAAATATTGACAGATTTTTTTCTTTTCCTAAAATTGTGTTGTGCTGCAGCACACTTAATACACACATAAATCCAGATAGAAAATGTGGACATTTATACCTGTAACCTCCATCAGGTAAAGTTTACCCCGATGTCAATGCATTTATTTTCACACGGTTTATGTTTAGACATCCTAACATTTGTTAGTGTGAGATCTGAAAACTGTGTCAAGTCATTTCTGACCGTTTACCGTGGATGTGAGGTTTAGGGACCACACAAACATGCAGATATTATCTTTTACTTTGGTATTTTGATTATAAAAGCAAAACACAGGTGATAATTAAACAAACTCATGTTGTGACCTGAGACATTCCTTTGTGAAGAGAATTACTTCATACAATGACAGAGGACATTTTCCTGGACTGAAGTGCAGCAGCCAGGTCCATTTGTCTGCGGCTCTAACTGTTGTGTTGATCTGCTTCCAGGAGGTGGAGACAAAGTACAAGGAGCTGCGACAAACCGTCACCGACACAACTACTGACTCGGACGACAACAACGGTGCATGTCACTTCTCTCATTCGCGTATTAGTTTTATTTACCTCGTGTTTCTTTTGTTCAGTCTCTAAGTGTTTGTTTCTGATCTTTTCCAGATGGGATCCAGTGATGTGATCTCTTTGCTTTTCGTGGACATGTTTGTCGACCTTCATATCACTCTTGTCACTTCTTCTGGACTGATCCTTAACCACTGAACACCGGCGTTGTTGCATAACTTCACACTCTTTATGAAAGTCACGTCTGTTCTGCCGTAAAATCCCGATCTTCCAACCAGCAGCAGGAGAAAGAAGTGCTGCACATGAAAGCACATGAGGACAGTTCAGCCACTGTGTGAAGTGACTTAAACACTGGAGATATGAAAAGGTTGAGTGCGTGAAGCGTTCGGTGAAAGACGAAAGGGAAATGAAATGACCACGTTCTCTGAGGATCACAGGAGGTCACGTTCAGGACGCACAGCTGTAAGATTCACATAGAAGTCAATCAGCAAAAACAAATGAGAGACAGAAAAGTATGTCATGTCATATGTGTTTTGTAAAAACCTCCACAAATGCCACATCTGATGTTGTCTTAAAAACCAGCAGGATGTCTACAGGTATCAGACACTTCTACATCTACATCTGATATTTGGACACGTTTTGTTTGTGTTAACAGGTAAATGTAAATATACGTAGTATATATGCGGTTCCGCACAGAGGTAGGTTTCATGTAGGAATATGATTATTAGACTGAGTTACATTTGCCAAGTTAAAGTATAAAGTTTAAAAAAACACAGTATTTACGCAACATCAGAAACTTTAACACAGAAGAGTTCGACTCACTTTGACAAAAAGTAATTGAGTTGAATTAGACAAAACGTTTGCAGGAATTAGTAGCTCATACATTCAAATTTAAGACTATTTAATGACTTGAAGAGTTTTTAAGGACCCGCAGACAACATCTGCTGTAACATCTGTTCCCTTCATCTCCAGGTGTCTCCAAACATCTTGTACCCCATCTTTGAAACTCTTTGACACATTGACCACAAAACCTCGCTCCAAACCAGCAAAAAAATCATTCATCTCTTCAAATCTTAAAACTCTTTTTAAAAAAACAACCTGTTTTTGCATCAATACGTGACACACAAACTATGATTTGAATAAATACATGAACCAACTACACACTGACAGAATAAATGGAAAATACAGGTGGATTTAGTTTTTTTTTAATTTTATTTTCCCTCAAAGTAAATCCAGTTTAGACACCTACTACCAGCCATCAGCCACCATCGGAGGCTGTATCTGCTGATACTGTTTGTAAAATGTTCTATCAGTGCCCATTAATAATTCTGTGTTAAGTATTGAGTTAGAGTTTGTTCTGAAATTAGAAGTGAATGATTTTAAATAAATGAGCAATTAAATACAAGATTATGCAAAAGAAGTTACATCTTTCATATATTTAGTATACCATTAGTTAAACAAACATAAGAAGTTAATCCAAATTGCATTAAAAGTCACTCTGCAGCTACAGCCTCAGACAAATACAGCAACATTTTCTTTGTCAGTTCTGTTCTTGGTCAATGTGATGCTGTTTTAGTGGCAGTGATTTAAGAGGATGGAACTGCAGAAACGGAATATAGTATGTTTTCATTAGTGTGTAATCACATGAAAATGAGAATCATTGTGTGTTCGTTCCCATAGAGTGAGTT